>OY856410.1:921881834-922481834 GCA_963693085.1 Alisma plantago-aquatica | reverse complement strand
GTTCAAGTCCCGCAAAACCCGGCCTATTGTCAGGCATAACTGGTATCAGCAAATAGAAAATTGTTTAATATCTATTTTTTAATTATAACTAAGCAATTGAATTATAATTATTATTTTAAAAGAAAAATATTATTATATATTATTATATATAATTATATATAATTATATATGCTAATGTAACATACAACTAGTTAGAAAAAAACCGAAAAGAGCAATAGTGGTTAACTCCTATTCTAACGGAGTTGGCTCGAGGGAGGTTCTAGGAATTAAGGATGAAAGGGAGCGGGGTTGTAGGGATTTTGGATAACAGAGGGGGTTTTATGGAATTATGGCAAAGATGGGGTGGTGGAAAAAAACTCTAAAAAGAAGATGTGTGCTTGCATGTATATGTCTTATTGGTGAGATCCTTGAATCAACATCAATTCTTAATGTGTGTTGCGTCAGTTTCAAACCGCAACACATCCCTTTACCGGTCTTCCTGAGTCTGGTTCTTGAAAATATTACAAGAACATCTTAAAGTACAAAAGAAAGACTATGTCACTAGATGATGTAATAATACACATCTAAGTTGAAGATCAAAATCGTAGTAGAGAAAAATCTGATTTGAATAAAATGTTATCATGTACGACAAACTTTGTTAACAATGAAGTTAAAAATAATTCTTCTGACCAGTTTAAAAATAACTAGAAAAATAAGAAAAGAAAATCAAGTAAAAATAAAAATAAAAGCAACAAAGACATTAAGAAAATAATATTTTTTATTTTGTTTGTGGTAAACTTAGTCATACTTCTTCTAAATGGGGGCATAGGAAGAAGCAAGCAGTTCAAAATTCTAAGGGAACAACAACCAACCTTATAACTGAGGACATGTTTGTGGCATTCATCATCCTAGTCAACATGGGATCATTTTAGAAGTATATTGGAGCACCAACTCTGGGGCTAGTCACCACAATAGTGGCAATAGATATACTTTCATGACCTACTCAGAAGTAGGACAAGACGATCATCACGTTGTGATGGGCAACTCCAGTGCTTCTCCTGTGACCAGAAAGGGCAATGTCATGATCAAGATGACTTCTGAAAAATTATGTTGATCAAAGATGTGTTGTATGTTCCAGACGTTAGGATTAATTTAATTTCTATCTCTCAATTTGTTAAGTTTTGAGTCAAGGTATCCTTTGAATCAAACAAGGTTGAACTACCTTGGTATGGGGTACTGTTTAAATGACATATTTCTTTTGAATGTATCAAACTCTTCTATTAATGAAATTTCCTCGTCTACTTATATCGTTGACTCCTTTGATATGTGGCACAATAGACTTGGACATATTAATTTTAAATATGTACAACACATGAAATCTTTAGATTTGCTAAAAGATATGCATGGAGTTGTTGATTTAAACAATAAATGTCAAGCATGTGCTGAAACTAAATCTACAAAGAAACAATGTCCTCAAATTTCACATAGAAATTCGGAATTGCTAGATTTAGTACACACAAATCTTGGAGATTTTAAAGAAAATTTGTCTAGAGGTGGAAAAATGTTCTATATTATTTTGTAGATGGTTTCTCACGCTATAGAAAATTGTATTTATTACATTCAAAGGATGAAGCTTTTGAGATGCTTGTTAAATATAAAATAGAGGTAGAAAACCAACTTAATAAGAAAATAAAGCGTCTTTGCTCGGATAGAAGCGGTGAATATGATTGTTCTCCTTTTAATCATTTTTGTGTTACACATGGTATTATGCATGAATACACTCCTTCGTAATTGCCTCAATCAAATGGAATTGTTGAACGTAAAAATAGAACTCTAAAGGAAATTGTGAATTCTATTTTAATTAATTCAGGAACACCCAACAACTTGTGGGGGGAAGCGATTTTATTATCTTATTTCTTTATAATCATATTCCTAGTAGGAAGACAAATAAGATGCCATATAAATTATGGAAAGGATATCTTCCTAACTTGAAATATCTCAAAGTGTGGGAGTGTTTAGCTAAAGTCTTATTAACTGAACCTAAGAAATGAAAATTGGATCTAGAACCTTAGATGGTATTTTTATAGGTTATGCCTAAAATAGTTCAACATATTGATTCCTGGTTATTAGATGTAACAACAATATTGTAGAGCCTAATCTATTATTGAATCTAAAAATGCTAAATTTTTTGAGCATATCTTTCCTACGAAAACGCCTTTAGAAAAATTATATAATCCTTTAATTAAATCACAGAGAACATCCCAATTATATCCAATAATAATGATGACTTAGAAACTGATGATGAAGAACCTAGAAGATCCACTAAAATGAGGAAGGAAAAGAATCTAGATGATGACTTATATTCCTTTATAGTAGATAATGACCCTCAATCTTAAAAGGATGCATTAATTTATCTGATTCTTCCTTATGGAAGAAATCAATTAATAGTGAGATTGAATATATATTATCTAACAATACATGGAAATTAGTGGATCTTCCACCAGATATCAAATCCATAGGATGTAAATGGATTTTTCAAAGAAAGTTAAAAACTGATGGGATTGTAGATAAATACAAAGCTCGATTAGTTGCCAAGGGATACAAACAATAAAAGGATATTGACTATTTTGACACTTTTGCTCCTGTAACTAGAATCTCTTCAATCAGGATTTTAATTGCTTTGGCATCTATTAGAAAATTAATTATACATCAAATGGATGTCAAAACTGCTTTCTTGAATGGATATTTAGATGAAGAAATTTATATGGATCAACCGTAAGGTTATTTTGTTCTGGGAAAAGAACATATGGTATGCAAACTAATCAAATCTCTCTATGTCTTAAAACAGGCACCTAAAGAATTGAAAATTTGATAAAGTCATTGTATCGTATGGGTTCAATATAAATGAAGGACATAAATGTATATATTTAAAAGTTAATTACCAGGGTTGTGTTATTATATGTCTTTATGTGGATGACATGCTTATATTTGCACTAATATTGATATGATGATTAGTACAAAAAGTTTGGCTTCTAATTTTGACATGAAAGATATGGGAGAAGCAGATGTAATTTTGAGAATTAAACTTCTTAAAAGTGATGATTGCATCCTATTCTCTCAAGAACATTATGTTGAGAAAATCCTCAAAAGATTTTTTAATGTTTGATTGTAATCTAGTTAACACACCTTTTAATTCTAATTGCAGTCATAAGAAAAATAAAAGTGTTAGTGTTCAACAAGTCAAATGTGAGAAGATAATTGGAAGCTTGATGTACTTAATGAATTGTACTCATCCAAATCTAGAATATGCAGTGGGGAGATTAAGTAGATATACTCAAAATCCTAACAAAGATCATTGGAATGCTCTATATAGGGTTTAAAGATACCTAAAAGGTACAATCAATCATGGATTGATATTTTGTAGATCTCCAATTGTGCTAGAAGGATTTTTTGATGCCAATTGGAGTTATGATTTAGATGAATTGAAATCTACAAGTGGCTACATCTTCACCATGGGTGGAGGTAATGTGTCTTGGAAATCCACCAAGCATATAGGTATAGATCGTTCCACTACAGAATTTGAGTTTTTTGCCTTAGAAAAAGTTGGAACAGAAGTCGAATGGCTAAGACATGTTCTAGTGGATCTTCCCATTTAGGAGAAACCTTCTCCACCAATTTTTATTCACTATGGTAATCAAGCTACCATAGAAAGATCTAAAAACAAATTTTATAATGGGAAAAGTACACATATTTGTCTATGTCATAATATTGTGAGGCAGCTTATCAGTGATAGAATAATCTCAATGGCTTATGTAAAATCAGAATTAAACTTGATCGATCCTTAGAGGAAGACAATTGAGTCAAAGACTAGTGTGCATCACATCAATGAGAATGGGATTATGGCCATGTCAAAAGTCAAAGTGATGGATACCCAAACTTAATGAACAATGATCCCGAGAAGGAGGTTCAATGAAAAAAACAAGTCATTGGATGACCCAATGTATTGTAATATTATGTATCTCATTATTATGATGTAAATAATAATTTGCAATTATTAAGTTGAATTTATTTTATTAATGGATTGCATAGCCATTGGTGGTGATACAAAAATGGATACTTCCCCCATATAGCCCAACTGGGAGCAAGAACAACCACCAAAAAGATGTAACATGAAATAACTACATGTGCCTTTCATCATGAAAAAATTGTAAGAAATTCAGGAGCATCCCTTGCATACGATTCCCTTTCCAGGGAGTAAGTCTTAATTTCTTGTTTGACATGATGCGTGTAGAATATAATTGCAATATATACTTGATGAAAGTCTAACTATGTGAGTGCGGAGTGGGGTCACTCCTGTTGAGATTTGGGTAGATCTCTAGAGAACTCATGAATATTCTAGTAGGCTCATGGCCTGAATGCATAAATCTATAAGAATGGTGATTGATTTTATGAATGTCATGTGCGTAATGAACCTCTGATCAGATAAAAGAGAAATTGGTTCAAGAAAATGGTTCTACTTATTCTCAACATATCATGGACATCTACTCTATAATTTGGTTCAAAGAGCATAGTTATACTAAAGTTTATGCATGTCATTTATTTAAGATCTTCCAAAGTGCTATTATTCTAAGATTTAATGTTTTGTTTTTAAAATAGTGGGGATTGTTGTAGAAAAAGATGTATTTCAAATATAAAAGAAAGTGTTTAGTCCCATATTGGTTGCTTTGAAGACTTCCCTCCTCTTTTTATATAGATTATTATCCATAGGATAATTGAGGATAAAAAGAAAATATGTGTTTCGTACACGCATGGTGGGGGATCCCAACGGCATTTGGGCTGACCCAGTCCAGAACCCCTTTAACTGGGCGTGTCGACGCATGTCGTGTCCTGTGCGTAGGGGGGTGTAAATCAGGCCTCCTCAGCCTCCTTGTGTGGTCGTGGCCTCGATTTGATTTTGTCTTTTAGTTCAGTGAATCATTTTTAAAATGTATTGTGTCTCTTCCAATTGAACATGTTCATTTGGGTTGTTCCAAACCACAACACATCCATTCACCGGTGTACAACTCCATGCATATGTAAATGAGGACTTTTTTTTATTTAACAACATCTCTACCATCATTCAAAACATTCGAAAAATGCTTTGATTTTCTTCTTTTCTCTCTACCACTTTTTTCTCATTGGAAGAACAATAAGTTCCATTCGCTTGTTTGTGTAATTGCATGTACACACTTCATATCGACAACTGCTGTTGGATCTTGGGAGATTATCTACTGTAACCGTATACTACACTAACGCTATCTGTCAAGAGATGCAAAATTACTCTTAAGGACAGTGCATCTTGCACACCCCAATGCCTTTTGTCTGGTGTAATCTTTCATATTTACCACTTAGTCCTGCTTTGTACCCCTTTATCGAACAACAATATTAAGAGTATGTGTATAATTTGATGGGTACGAATATGGAAGGTATTAAAACTCCCTCTATGCTTATGACACCAACTAACAGTAACGATCAAATTATTACTACTTCGACTATTTTGCAAATACCTTTGGCTGATGTACGAAAATTGAACCATTTAATATATTCATTACCAACGTTGGCAGGAAAAGGTTCTTACTACTTTGGAAGTTTTGAATGTAGAATTTTCTTTATCTAAACCAAAACTTGAAAGTGATTCTGTTGATTGGGAAAAAGCAAATCATATTAGTCAACATATTATTCTAAGTACGATATCTAATCAACTGTTTGATGCATATTTTTCAATTAAAGTTGCTTTTGAAGTTTGGGAAAGTCTAAATGAGGAATACATCCTGGAAAAGGCTTCAACCCAAAAATTTTATATTGTAAATTTTCTAAATTTCTGTATGACTGAAAATAAAGAAATAACAACTCAGATTCATAATTTTTAGATTTTACTAGATGACTTGAAAAATGAAAAATTTTGATCTTCTCGAGTCTTTCATTGTGGGTTTGTTAATTTAAAAACTACCTGATTCTTGAAAACATTACAAGAACAACTTAAAGCACAAAAAAAGACTATCTCACTGGATGATGTATTAATACACATCCGAGTTGAAGATTATAACTAAAGAAAAATCTAATTTGAATAAAGAGTTATCATGTACTGTAAACTTTGTTAACAATGAAGTTAAAATAATTCTTCTGATCATTCTAAAAATAATTAGAAAATAAGAAAGAAAAAAGAAATAAAATAAAAATGAAGGCAACAAAGACATTAAGGAAAAAAATGTTTTTGTTATGTTTGTGGCAAACCTAGTCATACTTCTCCTAAATGTAGGCATAGGAAGAAACAAATAGTTCAGGATTCTAAGGAAACAACAACCAACTTTGTCACTAAGGACGTGTTTGTGGCATTCATCAACTTGGTCAGCATGGGATCACTTCAGCAGCATGATTGGATTATTGAGTCCGGAGCTAGTCGCCACATTAGTGGCAACATAGACGCTTTTGTGACCTACTCATAAGTAGGATAGGATGAGCATCAAGTTGTGATGGGAAACTCTAGTGCTTCTCCTATAATAGAAAAGGGCAATGTCATGATCAAGATGACTTTGGGAAAAATTTTGCTGATAAAATATATGTTGTATGTTCTAGACATTAGGGTTAATTTAATTTTTGTCTCTCAACTTGTTTAGTTTGGGGTCAATGTGTCCTTTGAATCAAACAAGGTCATTCTCTCTAAGTCTGGGGACTAACTTGGTATTGGGTACTGTTCAAATGGCCCCTTTCTTTTGAATATACCAAACTCTTCTGTTAATGAAATTTCCCATTCTTCTTATATCGCTGACTCTTTTGATTTTTGGTACAATAGACTTGGACATATTAATTTTAAATATGTACGACGCATGAAATCTTAGATTTGCTAAAAGATATACATGGTGTTGTTGATTTAAACAATAAATGTCAAGTATGTCCTGAAAATAAATCTATAAAAAAACCATGTCCTCAAATCTCACATAGAAATTCTGAATTACTAGATTTAGTACACACATATCTTGGATATTTAAAAGGAAATTTGTCTAGAGGTGGAAAAGGGTTCCTTATTATTTTTATAGATGATTTCTCACTGTATACAAAATTATATTTATTACATTCAAAGGATGAATCTTTTGAGATGTTTTTAAATATAAAACAGAGGTAGGAAACCAACTTAATAAGAAAGTAAAGCATCTTCGCTCCAATAGGGGTGGTGAATTTCATTGTTCTCCTTTTAATGATTTTTGTTTAACCCATGGTATTATACATGAATACACTTCTACATATTCACCTTAATCAAATGGAATTGTTGGATGTAAAAATAGAACTCTAAATGAAATGATGAATTCTATTTTAATTAATTTAGGAGAACCCAACAACTTGTGGGGGAACCGATTTACTCATCTTGCTTTCTTCAAAATTGCATTCTTAGTAGGAAGACAAATAAGACACCATATGAATTACGAAAAGGTTATCCTCCTAATTTGAAATATTTCAAAGTGTGGGGTTGTTTAGCTAAAGTCCTATTAAGTAAACCTAAGAAATCAAAATTGGGATCTATAACCTTAGATGGTATTTTTATAGGTTATGTCCCAAATAGTGCAACATATAGATTCATGGATATTAGAAGTAACAACAATGTTGTACAGCCTAATACTACTGTTAAATTTAAAAATACTGAATTTTGTGAACATATCTTTCCTATGAAAAATCCTTTGGAAAAATTATCTAATCCTTCAATTGAAATTTTAGAGAACAACCCAAGTACATCCAATAATAATGATGACTTAGAAATTGATGATTGAGAACCTATAAGATCCACTAGAATGAGGAAGGAAAAGAATCTAGGTGATGACTTCTATTCCTTTATGGTAGATACTGACCCTCAATCTTACAATGATGCAATTGATTCATTTGATTCCTCCTTATGGAAGGAAGCAATTAATAGTGAGATTGAATCTATATTATCTAACCACACAAGGGAATTAGTGGATCTTCCACCAGGTATCTAACTCATAGGATGTAAATAGATTTTTAAAAGAAAATAAAAAATAATGGGATTGTAGATAAATACAAAGCTCAATTAGTTGCCAAGGGATACAAACAACAAAAGGATATTGACTGTTTTGACACTTTTACTCATGTAACTAGAACCTCTTCAATCAAGATTTTGATTGTTTTGGCATCTATTAGAAAATTAATTATACATCAAATGGATGTCAAAACTGCTTTCTTGAATGGAGATTTAGATGAAGAAATTTATATGGATCAACCAGAAGGTTATGTTGTTCCAAAAAAAGAACATATGGTATGCAAACTAATCAAATCTCTCTATAGCTTGAAATAAGCACCTAAACAATGGCATGAGAAATTTGATAAAGTCATTGTATCATATTGGTTATGTATAAATGAAGGAGACAAATGTATATTCAAAAGTTAATAACCAGGGTTGTGTTATTATATGTCTTTATGTGGATGACATGTTTATATTTGACACTAATATTGATATCATAATTAGTACAAAAAGTTTTTTGGCTTCAAATTTTGACATGAAAGATACGGGAGAAGCAGATGCAGTTTTTGGAATTAAACTTTACAAGAGTGGTGATTGCATCATGCTCTCTAAAGAACATTATGTTGAGAAAATCCTCAAAATATTTTCAATGTTTGATTGTAAGCCAGTTAGCATGCCTTTTAATTCTAATTGCAATCTTAAGAAAAATAAAAGTGTTAGTGTTCAACAAGTCAAATATGCACATATAATTGGAAGCTTGTTGTACTTAATGAATTGTACTCATCCAGATTAGCATATACAGTGGGGAGATTAAGTAGATATGCTAAAAATCCTAACAAGGATCATTGGGATGCTCTACATAGGATTTTAAGATACCTAAAAGGCACAATTAATCATGGATTGACATTTTTTTGATCTCCAATTGTGCTAAAAGGATTTTGTGATGCCAGTTGGATTTTTTATTCACATGAATTGAAATCTACAAGTGACTACATCTTCACCATGGGTGGAGGTGCTATGTCTTGAAAATCCACCAAGCAAACATATATAGCCCGTTCTACTATGGAATCTGAGTTTATTGCCTTCGAAAAGGCTGAAATTGAAGTCGAATAGCTAAGACATGTTCTAATAGATCTTCCAATTTGGGAGGAACCTTATCCAATAGTGTTTATTCAGTGTGATAATCAAGCTGCCATAGCAAGAGATAAAAATAAAGTTTATAACAGGAAGAGTAGACACATTCGTTTACGTCATAATATTGTGAGCCAGCTTGTTAGTGATAGCATAATCTCGATAGATTATGTAAAGTCAGAATTAAACTTTGTCGATCCTCTGATGATGTCATTAAGTCAAAGACTAGTGAGAAGCACATTGAGAAGAAGGATTATGCCCATGTTATGAGTCAAAGTGATGTACCCAAACTTCATGAATGGTGATCCTGAGAAGGAGGTTCAATGGGAAAAACTATCACTGGATGATTCAATGTATTGTAATATTTTGTATCTCATTTTTATGATGTAAACAAAAATTTGTAGTGATTAAGTTGAATTTATTTTCTTAATGAATTTCATAGCCATTGGTGGTTATGTATATAACTGCAATATATACTTGATGAACATCCAACTATGTGAATGTGGAATGGTTTTGCTCCTATTGATATTTGGGCAGATCTCTAGAGCACTCATGAATATTCTCAGTAGGTGCATGGCCTTAATGCGCCAATCTATAAGAATGGTAATTAGTTTTATGAATGTCATGTGAGTAATGAATCTATGATCAGATAAAAGGGTAATTGGTTCAAGAACATAGTTCTACAAATTCTCTACAGATCACATACATCTACTCTATGCTTTGGTTCAAAGAACTTAGTTCTACTAAAGTTTATGCATGTCATTTATTTAATTTCTTCCAGTGAGCTATTATTCAGAGACTTAATGTTTTGTTTTTGAAATAGTGGAGGATTTTTGTATAAAAAGGAGTTTTTCATATATAAAAGGAAGTGTTTAGTCATATATCAATTGCTTTGGAGACTTTCCTTCTCCTTTTATATAGAAAAGGATCCATAGTATAATTGTGGAAAAAAGATGACATGTGCTAGCACACACATGGTGGGGCATCCCAACAGTGTTTGGGTCGGCCCAGTCTGGAAACCCTTTAACCGGGCGCACCAGCACATGTCGCGTCCCGCGCGCAGGGAGGGTGCAAATCCGGCTCTCGAGCCTCCTTGCGTGAGCGCAGCCCTGGCTTGGTTTTTCCCTTTGGTTCAATGAAGCATTTTAACATGTGTTGCGTCTCTTCCAATTAAACCTGTTTGTTTGTGTGGTTTTAAACTACAACACATCCCTTCACCTATGTACAACCTCATACATCTGTTAATGAGGACTTTATTTTGTTATTTAACAACTTCTCCACCATGATTCTAAATAGTAGAAAAAATGCTCTGGTTTCTTTCTTTTCTCTCTGCCACTTTCTTGCTCATTGGAAGAACGATGAGTTTCATTCACTCGTTGGTGTAATTGTGTGTGCTCACTTTACGTCGGAAACTATTATTGGATCTTGAGAGAGTAGCCGTCGTAGCTGTCTACTGCACTGATGCTCACTGTCAAGAGCCATGTAAATACTCTTAAGAACATTACATCTTGTACGCCTCAGCACCTTCTTCCTGGTATAATCTTTCATATTTACTGCATAGTCCTGGTGTCACAAAATCATTTGTTACCCAAATCCTCACTCCTAATGGCTAGAAAGCCAAAGGCGAGAGGACCGGAGCATTTTTCCATAGGATAGATCACATAACATATGCATGAATAAAACCACAAATAACAACTATGGTATGAGATAAGAAAGCATAAAAGAATGTTAAACTAATACCTGAAAAGATCTTAGGTCCCATATCAACAATGTGTATTCCATTTGCAAGTCATTATATTTCATCAGAGTACGAGATGATCATCATAAGTGTGGAATCACTAATCATTGTTAGAGATTCATAGTGTACCTATTACCTAAAATCATAAAATGGGTACACATTAGCACAATTGTGTTGAGTATGTTGTCAAACATATAGAATCATAGGTTTAAGAACATAAATTGCTTGGAAAAAGCATAAAGTAGATAATAAGAACGAAGCAACAACATGATTAAAGACTCTCTTATTAACATGCAAGTGTGTTTTATGTTCATTTCCATTATACCAATAATATCATAAGGCCTTTGACTAGCTTATCAAAAGAAGGGGTCTGTGAGGGTGCTCAAGATTAGCTACCCTATTTCAACGTGAGGGACTACAAGATTAAATGTCTAGAGTTAACCCTAATCTTAAGAGACCTCAAGGCCATCACTAAGAGCTAACCCTTGTATCAACATGGTCTGCCCTATCATGACAACTCATGTAGGACACCCAGCCTTGTGCCCTTACCTCGAGAATATAAGCAGGTGCACAAGGTCATATAATGGACATCTATCATTATGTTTTCAAGTTTGTTCAACATATGTAATCAAGACCAAAACATAGTAGTCATAAAGAACATGTATCTCAAACAAGTATATAAGCCAAGCATCTTATATTTCATACATATAAACAATTTCAATACCACTAATCTGGCCAACAGGAGTATAAAGTGTACCTTGATACGAGCAAACTAGCATTATAAAACAAGGTTAGATCTTTGAATAAAGTCCATCAAATAAATATTGTCATTACAAGAAAGTTGTAACGAACTCAAATCCATATATAATATTAGTTTTAGCCTTTTTATGAGCATTTCTTTCTTTTATGTCCTAGATGTTGAATTAGTGGAAATTATTAAGGTTTTGTGTACACTTGTTCCCAATATTTTACTTTGTAAGGAGTTAAGAACAAATATCTCAGTATAAGTTTGCTAATTGAGTTTAATTTGCAAAATTACCACTTAAGAGAAATAAAAATAAAATAAAAATCGATCTAGAAGTTTCTATGGCTTCTGTGTGGAAAAAGAGAGAAAATCCTAAAGGTGAGGATAATGTGACAATAAATGAATTTATTTTCCCATTAAGTGAATACATGGATAATTTGCCTAAAAATTATAAAAGTGGAACTTAGAAGATAATTCTAAAACCAAACTCATTTCCTTTGGATATAAGTTTACTTGGGTGATAAGTTTTACAACTTTTGAAAATTTGATAATTATAATTGTATTTATTGAAAGGGAAAATAGGAGATAACTTAAAAATACAAAATAAAATCTTTAATGACTCCAAAAGTAACAATAAATTCCAAATTTGACTTCTACATATTAAAAATGTACCTTTGGGTAAATTTCCACTCAATTTGGAGAATATTTGTTTAAAGGGCGAAGTTAGGAGAGAGAGAGTATGTAAAACCTTCAATGTATTAAATAAATAAATAAATAATCTCAACATGTAAAATTAATGACAAATTTGTATCCAAGGCACTTAGGGTGACTTGTGGGTGAAGTTTCATCAAATTTGGGGAATCTTATCACCATTAATGAAGGAGGAAAATGAAAATAAGTTTTGAATTATTTAACATGTTAAAACTTTCCAAAAGGTAAAAATAATTTTATATTCAGATTCTACACCTCAATATCAGTCATAATGTCAATTTTCATAAAATTAAGAACATGTTTGCCACTTCAAACGAGCAGAAAGAAAAAGGGAAATTAAAATATCCACACTTTAGTCCTATTTGGTTTAGGATTGCATTTATCTTGTCACGCGGTATTTTTCCTCTATTTTTCACTTTTTCATGCTAGTGGATGGTCAGGATGTGAGTAGAGAATCACGACCCATGATCTAACGGCCCTCCATCGTCATTTAGCTCACGATAGAATACAAAGTCGGATCAATTATAGCACGATTTTCAAATCGTGATTTCTTCCTCTCTACTCAACCTTTTTTTACGATTTCTTCTCCTGTAGTTTCCTAATACGATTTCACACATGTTGATCGAAACTTTGTGTGGGTTTTGTGGATTATTTTGGGAAAACCCAAAACACAGTCTCCTTGCAAGTTCGTTCTCTACTCTCCTCTTAAACCCTAAATCCAACCTATAAATACCCCTACCCGAGTCTTGTTGGGTTCCCTTGCAACTCAACCATACCCCTAATTTCTCTCATGCTCACGTGATTGTTCATTGGTGATTGGATTTTTTTCCATGTGCTTGCGACAGAGCATTCTTCTTCTCCTCATGAACTATAGGTGAATTGGATCTTGTGGTGAGTTCGACTTCCCTTCCTTTTTCTTTTCTTGCTCGCAATTTCGATTTTGGTCGCTTGTCATGGTTTTACCCAATATTTGGGGTCTCACAATAAGTTTGAGCACTAGCCATGGCACGAGCTACTGTGGGAGACAATCCCTTAGGTGAAATACTTGTTATGCCCTCTCGATTTTCTTCTTTCCCTCGTTTTCCACCTTGGGGCAGAGGTGTCTTTTCGCCAAGTTTTATTTTTCTTTGGGGTGAGTCAAGGGTGCGCCTTTGGCTCCTAACTTGGCTGGCTCTGATTGGGCCAAGTCAGCAATGTGGGTCCCCTCTTTGCTTTGTTCTGGTGCTTTGCGATCGAATTTGCCTACGTGGCACGCTCTTATTGGCTGATTTTTGTAAAATCATAACTAAATATTCCTATGTCAAAAATTAAAAACAAAATATGTTTTGAACTCGAAAACATCTCATATTTCTAACAAAAATAGTTCTATAGGATGATTTTTATTTTTGTTGAAAGTGATTTTTAGAAAATGAAATAAAAGATTAAAAAATCACTAAAAATGCATCTAAAAGTCCATATCTTCAAAATACATAATATTATATGTTTTCATAATCAGAAAACCCTCACTAAGACGATGGTGATAGTTTCAAGGTCAAAAATGAAGTTTTATTCGAAAATGTGTAAACCCTAATTCATGTTTAAACATTGAAAATAGGAAAACAACCTTTGGAATCGATTAAAGTAGAGAAGAAGGAGTAATTGGATCTCTTAAGAAAAGGTATATGTTTTCCTTACATCTAAGTTGGGAAAATTTGTAACTTAACCTAATTTCCCTAATGAGGCTATCATTAAACCCTAATTTTCCTTTTTGACAATTATTTAGCTATATTTGCCTCAAAATTAGTTTTAATGTTTATTTCTTGGGTCTTGTACCCCACTGCCATGTCTATAATTACTTGATGATTTTACTTGCCATATTCATTAGCATGTTGATTTTATTAGACTATTAAACTAGAGTAGTGGTACTTTTGTACAACCACCCATAGATAGGGCATGTGTAAATTTGCCATGGGGAATGTGTTACTCTCCCTAATATAGAAAATTTATAGGTGATTGGAATGTGTTATTCTCCCTCTCCTATTGGTTGAGGTTAGGTAGGTGCCTCAACCCTGCATAGTTTAGGTAGTCAATAACAATCATGCATGCAACCATTTTACTATTTTTGTTATGGCAAGCATTTATTTATTTATGCCTCATTCTTTTAATTTTTCCATCTTATAATGAAATCTTAGCCCTATTTCTTTATAGTTTTCTTATCTTTTGTTCTTGTTCATTTTCTCTAACACATGCCTTATTTTTCTTTCCCTTTTTGTTGGGTGCTTTCCCAACCACTGAGGGATAGATCAAGGTGTTGAACAAGGCCAAGAGGACCAAGTTTAGGAGTAGTAGATTCATGTTTTGCTATAAAGGATGACTAGTTTGCTTGTTGCTAGATCCCATAGTTTCTTTTATGTTCTTTTCCTTTTCAAAGAACCTCATGTAGTGAACAAGAGTTCATAAGTAATGTAATAACTAGTTTCTTTCTGCTTCTATTGACATTTTATATGGATGAAACATGCTTATTTACTTGGAATATTATTCATACATTCCACATGGTCTAGTTTTCTCAAAAAGTGTGGATGTTTTGTATTTCCTTTAAATTTTAGTAAGGAGGTGATTTGGCCTCTTTACAACATGGTATCAGAGCTTGTTGGGCAACTACTAGGGTATAAGATGAAAGCAAGGGTGTCTAGAATGGATCAGGGTCTGGGGTATGGCATATTTTCCTTCATGCCACTAGCTTGGTTTACGGGGACTCCCAGATTCATATGATACCAGCCTGACCTGTGTTGATATTGGCTGCCTGAAATAGTATGCTAAGATGCAATAGTAGCCTTAGTCATATTTTTTACCTACTCTTTTTTGGTCGGTCCAAAAAGCATGTTACTGTATTACCAAAACTTTAGGTACAAAAAGATTTGCGCCCCCATTACAACCTTGATGAACACATCCAAACAACCAGAGAAACAAGCTAAACACAAGCTACACAGTAGCCATCTACCTAGATAAAAGAAGAGGACATACCCACAATACTAACTCAAGAGATAACAGAGAAACTGAAATGACTCTCCAAGCTACACATGCCAACACTGGCAATAGGCTCATCCTCTGAAATTGTGGCAACATGGGCAGTTGAAAACATCATTTCAGCAACCTAGGAACCTCAGGAACAACATAGCAGAAACCTCCACTGCTCTCATCTAGGTCTTCGGGTTTCTGGAAAGCAAAGGAAACCGCCAAGAGGGCCTGACTATTTCTTTATGCAAGAACCAGAGACCAAGCATCGAATGCCGCTGCTTGCACAACATCACCCCACAAGCACCCAAAGGGCGAACCTCCTGTCAATCCATCTTCTCAAAGAAGACTCCAGAGAACAACTGAACAGACTGGATCAGAGCTCCATTCAACCATCACATTACTCCTTCACACATGGCAGTATAAGCATTCTCTGAGGTTAGTGGTCAGAAGAGATACAAAGCTTGAATGCAGGCTCCAAACAGAAATGAATAGTGTCTTGGTGAATTGGACGAGCAGATAGAGACAAAATCATGGAATCGTAGAACCTTCTGTTTGCACAGAAGCATCACAACGAACACCTGAGGGGTGAAACAAAACCCCACGAAGGCCAACTGATTGCACAGTGACCCCTCCTTGAACACCTAGATGGCATCCGACCTCTTGGCTCCAGAAGAGCCAGCCAGAACCAAAAACTACCAAACTCCATGGATAGCTCCATCTTGATGCCCAAGGAACTGCTGTTTGCACAACATTCCACCACACACTCAAAAGAGAACCACCTGTTGCAGCAGCAGCCATCACCCGTTGGGAGCGAGTCCAGGCTATGGCTAGATAGCATAGGAACATCTTGCAAGTGCCTAGCTATCGCACGCTACTGACTAGAGAAAGTATTTCATCGATCACCGCAAGGGTGACCTACACGATGCACAGGAGCGCCAGGAAGGAGAATACTGCCCTCTAGGCCCGGCCCAATGTTGTAGCTGTTGCAGCCAAACCGAAGGACTTCACCCTCATAGACTTCATCAAGATGAAACCACCGTACTTTAAGGGTGAGAGTGAACCAAACATGGTGGATAAAGTTGATGACTGGGTTTTATCTTTGGAGCATACCTTTGAGGGCATGGCGTGTCCTCCTCGCTAGAAGGTTCATTTTGTGTCTTACGTGCTGGATGGGCTGGCACGTGTCTGGTGGACGAGTATCGCTTGTACTCATGATACTGCTAGCATGACTTGGGAGAAGTTCCTCAAGCTGTTCTGTGAGAAGTATATTTTCTCTGTGTTTCTGAAGAAGAAGGAGGCATAGTTCTACAGACTGCATCATGGAAGTATGAGCATCTCTAAGTACGTACAACGTTTCCTCCTCCTGGAGCACTATGCGGTTGACCTTAGAGATGAAAGGAGATCAACCATGTTTCTCGAGGGTTTGAGCTATAACGTTGGCCAGAACCTTGTCCCCCGGTTACCCCTAACATTCCAACAAATGGTGGACAAGGCTTTGGCAATCGAGTCTTATCCTAGATTCCAGTCTTCTAGGCACAACAATAATAAGAGGAAGAATGCCGGTGGAAGCCAAGGACATGAAAGGTGCAACCGTTGTTTGTGTTCTCACCCGCCAGGAAGGTTCCCTACTAGAAATGGTAAACACCATAGAGATGATCGACCTGCACCTATATTCCACGAGTGTGGTCAAGATGGATACATTCGACCCAACTTTCCTCAGATTGGGTGAGGACCAGCTCGAGTTCCGCAGCCTACTCAGCAGCCACAACAACGATAGAATCCACCTCTAAGAAATAACAATTAGAACTGACAAGGCCGGCAACCACCTGTGGATAGGAGGAATGGAAGGATGTTTTCCCTTAATTCTGAGGAAGTTGAAGGAGATAATGAAGTCATCGAAGGTACCTTAAATCTTGATATGCATCTAGTTAAAGCTCTCTTTGATTTTGGTTCATCGAATATGTTCATATTATCCGAGTTTGATGCTCTGTTAGGGATAGAATCAGAATATATGGATCATGTTTTAGATGTTAAAACCCCTAGTGGTAGGATCTTCTCTTCTTATCTTAAACTCCTGGCCTTGAACTTTTGTATCTCTGGTATAATGTTTCCCTCAGATTTCATCTTGCTTGACATGATCACTTTTGATGTCATCCTGGAAATGGATTGGTTGAAGAGGTACAAAGATATTTTATTTTATGAGGTATCAAAGGTTAGTTTGTTACCTCCTATTGTGGGAAGAATGTGTGTCAAGGGTAGGAAGCGAGAGGATCGACAGTTTGTCATCTCTGCCATTAAAGCCAAAAAGCTTGTCTCATAAGGGTGTAGAGCTTCTTAACCTCTATAGTCCTTGATGCTACACCTCCTTCTCTTGATCACATTGATGTGGTGAAGGAATTCCCTGATGTTTTTCTTGAGGAGTTTCCTGGATTGCCACCAACTCGCAAGGTGGAGTTCTCCATTGAGCTTGCACCAACAACTTCTTCCATTTCAAAGCCTCCTTATTTCCTGGCCCCTACAGAACTCACCGAGCTTAAGAAGCAACTTCAAGAGCTTCTCGACATGAGCTTTAGTCGCCCTAGTGTTTCACCTTGGGGATCCCATGTCTTGTACGTGAAGAAGAAGGATGGTTTGTTGTGTATGTGCATGGATTATCGTATGCTTAATCAAGTGACGATAAAGAACCGCTATCCTCTGCCTCGTATTGATAATCTGTTTGACCAGCTGAAGTTAGCCATTGTGTTTTCAAAGATGGATCTGTGAAGTGGCCACCACCAGATGCACATAAAGGATGAGGATGTTCTGAACACAAATTTTAGAACACATTATGGGCATTACGAGTTTTTGATCATGCCTTTCAGTTTGACTAAAGCCCCTGTTGCTTTCATGGACTTGATGAATTGAGTGTTTCGTCCTTACCTCAATCAGTTCATAGTGATGTTCATCGATGATGTGTTGGTCTAATCCAAATATGAAGAACAACATCGTGAACATCTGCAGATCATTCTGAACACACTGATAGAGAATCAACTATATGCTAAATTCTCAACGTGTTTGTTCTGGATCAAGGAAGTGATGTTCTTAGGTAATGTGAATTCTGTCAGACATATTGTTGTTCATCCTATAAAGGTAGAAGTTGTGACCAAGTGGAAAGCTTTGAAGACCCCATCTAAGATATGTAGTTTCCTCAGTTTAGCAGGTTACTATCAGAGGTTTATCAAGAGTTTTTTAGAGTTGGCTCTTCCTCTAACAAAGTTGACAAGAAAAGAAGTCAAGTTTGTTTAGACACCTAAATGCGAGTACAGTTTCAGAAGTTAAAAAGTTGTTTGACATCTGCTCTTGTTCTTGCCCTACCTGTTGAAGGCAAACCCTACACTATTTTCACTTATGCTTTTAAGCAAGGGTTAGGGTGTGTCTTGATGCAAGATGATCGAGTGATCGCCTATGCCACGTGCCAGTTGAAACCTATTGAAGAAAATTGGCCTACCCATGATTTACAACTAGCAGCTATCGTGCATGCTTTAAAATTTTGGCCACACTATCTGTATGGAGTGAAGTTTGAAGTTTTCTCAGATCACAAAAGTTTGAGATATCTATTGACACAGAAGGATCTGAATCTGAGACAGCATAGATGGAGGGAGTATCTTAAGGACTACGAATTTACCATCACCTATCATCCTAGTAAGAAGAAGAGTGTGGTATGTTCTGCCATGAACCTAGAGTTTGTTTCCTATTGGAAATTGTGGCCTGATGATGATGAAGATGCTGAGATGTTGTGTGTTCACATGGCTAGTTTATCCATTACGCCTTCTTGGATTTCGAAAGTTGATTCTGCACAGCTTGAAAGTCGTAAGCTTGAAGAGATGAAAGCCTTAGTTGAGAAACCACAGTCTGACTTTTTGGTTGGAGTGGATGGAGTTGTACATTTCTGACAAGTGGATAACTAAAGTTGGGAACCTATGGCAGAAGGTTTTGAGTGAAGCCCATGGGTCTAAGTACACCATACATCCAGGTACTACCAAAATGCACAAAGATCTGTAGTGAAGTTTTTGGTGAACGAATATGAAGAAGGATATTGCTTTATTTGTCATTAAGTGTTTGACTTGTCAACAAGTCAAGATCGAGCATCAACGACCTGGTGGTTTTCTACACTCGGTTGAGATTCCAGAATGGAAATGGGAGAAGATTACTATAGACTTTATCACTGGTTTCCATAAAACCAGGAAGGCTTTTGATGTTGTGTGGGTTGTGATTGATCAGCTTACTAAATCTTCCCACTTTTTGCCTTTCAAGTCCACATACAAGGTTGATGAGATGGCTCAGTTGTATGTGGATTGGATCGTTCATCTGCATGGAGTTCCTAAAGTGATAGTGTATGATTGTGACCCAAAGTTCACCTATCGATTGTGGAGTCAGATTCAGGCAGAGATAGGTACTGACTTGCATTTCAGTACGACCTATCATCCTCAAACCGATGGTCAATCCAAAAGAACAGTGAAAATTTTGGAAGATCTTCATCATGCCTACGTTATGGATTGGGGAGGTATATGGGATAAGTTTCTTCCATTGGTAGAGTTTGTTTATAATAATAGCTACCAAGCTAGTATTGATATGCCACCTTATGAAGCTTTGTATGGAAGACCTTGTCGTTCTCTGTTACATTGGGATGATGTGGGGGAAGGAGCTCTAGTGAAGTTTGATGATATGAATATGATGATAGAGAAGGTTCACTTGATCAAGAAGCAAATGAAAGTTGTTCAAGATCGACAGAAGATGTATGCTGATAAGAAAAGGTCTGATGTGAATTTCTTAGTAGGTGACTATGCCTTCTCGAAGATCAAACTCATACATTCTATTGTGAGGTCTAAAGTTAAAGAAAAGCTTAGTCCCCATTATGTTGGACCATTTGAGATCTTGGATAAGGTGGCAGATTGTGCATAACGTTTAGCCTTCCTCCTACCTATGATAAGATCCATAATGTGTTTCATGTCTCTATGCTAAGAAAGTATGTGAAGGACCCTTCTCATGTACTCTTAGTTGAACCTCTGGAGATTCAAGAGAATCTAACACATAAAGAGTTAGCTATGAAGATTCTTAACTCTCGAGTTAAGCATTTGAAGAATAAGGAGATTGAGCTGGTGAAGTTTTTATGGCAGTATCATGGTTTGGAAGAAACCACGTGGGAGCTTAGAGATGAGATGTTATGTACTCATCCTTCTCTTTTTGAATGATATTTTGGGGACAAAATCCTTTTTAACGGGTGGAGTGTTGTAAAGAACTAAAATCCATGTATAATATTAGTTTCAGCCTTTTTCTGAGCCTTTCTTTCTTTTATGTCCTAGATGTTGGATTAGTGGAAATTATTAAGGTTTTGTGTACACTTGTTCCCAATATTTTACTTTGTAAGGACAAATATCTCAATATAAGTTTGCTAATTGGGTTTAATTTGCAAAATTACCACTTAAGAGAAATAAAAATAAAATAAAATTGATTTAGGAGTTTCTATGGCTTTTGTGTAGAAAAGAGAGAAAATCCTAAAGGTGAGGATAATGTGACAATAAATGAATTTATTTTCCCATTAAGTGAATACAAGGATAATTTGCCTAAAAATTATAAAAGTGGAACTTAGAAGATATCTAAAACCAAAATCCTTTCCTTTGGGTATAAGTTTGCTTGGGTGATAAGTTTTACAACTTTTGGAAAATTGGTAATTATAATTGTATTTATTGAAAGGGAAAATAGAAGATAACTTAAAAACTAAAAATGTAATCTTTAATGACTCCAATCTTTAATGACTCCAAAAGTAACAATGTATGCTAAGTTCATGTCCTACATATTAAAATATACCTTTGGGTAAATTTTCACTCAATTCGGAGAATATTTGCTTAAAGGGAGAAATTAGGAGAGAGAAAGTGTAGATCCTTCAACATATTAAATAAATGAATAAATAATCTCAACATGTGAAATTAATGAATAATTTGTATCCAAGCCACTTAGGGTGACTTGTGGGTGAAGTTTCATAAAATATGAGGAATCTTATCACCATTAATGAAGGAGGAAAGAGAAAACAAGTTTTGAAATATTTAACACATTAAAGTTCCCAAAAGGAAAAACTAATTTCATATTCAGATTCTACACTTCAATATTAGTCAAGATGTCAATTTTCATTAAATTTGGAACAGTTTACCCCTTCAAATGAGGAGAGAAAAGAGAGAAATTAAAATATCCACACTTAAGTCATATTTGGTTTAGGATTGCATTTATCTTATCATGGGATAGTTTTCCTCTATTTTTCTCTTTTTCATGCCAGTGGACGACCAGGATGCGAGCATAGGATCGCGACCCACAATCTGACAGTCCTCCACCGTCATCTAGCTCGTGAAAGAATAGGAAGTCGGATCAGTTACAACACAATTTTCAAATCATGATTTCTTCTTCACTAAACCTTTTTTTGTGATTTCTTCTCCTACAGTTTCCTAATATGATTCCACACATGTTGATCCATACTTTCTGGGGGTTTAATGGATTATTTTGGGAAAACCCAAAATGTAGTCTCCTTGCAAGTTCAGTCTCTACTCTCTTCTCTTGAACCCTAAACCCAACCTATAAATACCCCTACCCAAGGCTTGCTGGGTTCCCTGGCAACTCAACCATACCCTCAATTTCTCTTGTGCTCACATGGTTGTTTTTTGGTGATCGGATTTTGTCCATATGCTTGCGATGAATCACTCTCCTTCTCCTTGTGGTCTCTGGGCGAATTGGAACCTCCGGTGAGTTCGACTTCCCTTCCTTTTTCTTTTCTTGCTCGCGATTTTAGTTTTGGTCGCTTGTCATAGTTTCACCTAATATTTGGGGTCTCGTAGCAAGTTCAAGAAGTAGCCATGGCACGAGCTACTGTGGGAGACAATCCACTGGGTGAAATACATGTTATGCCCTCTCTTTTTCTTCTTTCCCTTGTTTTCCACCTTGGGACAGAGGTGTCTTTTCGCCCGGTTTTATTTTGCTTTGGGGTGAGTCAAGGGTGTGCCTTTGCCTTCTGACTTGGCCAGCTCTGATTGGGCCAAGTTAGCAATGCAGGTCCCCTCTTTTCTTTGTTTAGTGCTTTGCGATCGAATTTGCCTACGTGGTACACTCTTATTGGCTGATTTTTGTAAAATCATAACTAATTATTCCTGTCAAAAATTTTAAAAAAATATTTGTTCTAAACTTGAAAAAAACTCATCTTTCTAATAAAAATAGTTCCAAATGATGTTTTTGAGTTTTGTTAAAAGTGATTTTTAGAAAATGAAATAAAAGATTAAAAAATCACTAAAAGTACATCTAGAAGTCCATATCTTCAAAATACATAATATTATATGTTTTCTTAATAAAAAAAACCTAACTAAGACAATGGTGATAGTTTTAGGTCAAAAATGAGGTTTTGTTTGAAAAGTCCAAAAGTTAGGGTTTCCTTGCCTTTATACATGTGTAAACCCTAATTCATGTTTAAACATTGAAAATAGCAAAACAACCTTTGGAATCGATTAAAGTAGAGAAGGAGTAATTGGATCTCTTAAGAAAAGGTATGTGCTTTCCTTACACCTAAGGTGGGAAAATTTGTAACTTAACCTAGTTTCCCTAATGAGGCTATCATTAAACCCTAATTTTCCTTTTTGACAATTCTTTAGCTATATTTGCCTCAAAATCAGTTTTAATGTTTATTTCTTGGGTCTTGTACCCCACTGCCATGTCTATAATTACTTGATGCTTTTACTTGCCATATTTCTTAGCATGTTGATTTTATTAGACTATTAAACTAGAGTAGTGGTACTTTTGTACAACCACCCATAGATAGGGTATGTGTAAATTTGCCTTGGGGAATGTGTTACTCTCCCCAATATAGAAAATTTATAGGTGATTGGAATGTGTTACTCTCCCTCACCTATTGGTTGAGGTTAGGTAGGTGCATCAACCCCGACATAGTGTAGTTGGTCAATAATAATCATACATGCAACCTTTTTAATATTTTTGTTATGGCAAGCATCTATTTATTTATTCCTCATTCTTTTGACTTCTTCATCTAATGATGAAATCTTAGCCCTATTTCCTTATAGTTTTCTTATCTTTTGTTCTTGTTCATTTTTTCTGACATATACCTTGTTTTTCTTTCCCTTTTGTTGGGTGCTTTCCCAGCTACCCAAGGATAGATTAAGGTGTTGAACAAGGCCAAGAGGACCAAGTTCATTAGTAGTAGATTCAAGTTTTGCTATCAAGGATGACTAGGTTGCTTGTTGCGAGATCCCATAGTTTCTTTTATGTTCTTTTCATTTTCAAAGAAACTCATGTTGTGAACAAGAGCTCATAAGCAATGTAATAACTAGTTTCTTTTCACTGCTATTGACATTTTATATGTATCTAAAACATGCTTATTTACTTGGAATATTATAAATACATTCCACATGGTCTATTTTTCTTCGAAAAAAGTGGATGTTTTGTATTTCCTTTAAATTTTAGTAAGGAGGTGATCTCGCCTCTTTACATAAGTGTTATAATATTAACATCATAAGACATTGGTCAACTAAACATATTCATCAAGGTGGATGTTTCACTTAAACTAAGCTCAATATTTGTCAAATATTGATTTTGACATCCTCAACATTCATGCAATATCATCATCAAGCTACATGCTACATCATATATCATTTATACTGAAGGTGAAACATCCTTAGCAAGATCAAGGATTTCAAACTTAGGGTTTCATGATCTTAATAGGGAAATCATAAGATTTGAACAAGCTTAAAGCCTTATTCATCATATCATCCATATAAGTCATATTGAATCATTTTCATGCAAGATGCTCATCAATAGAGTACAAGATAGATCAAGCTAGATTAATTGGCATAAATATCAACATTTTACTTATTTGAAGACATTAAATAGAATAGATGATCATTTGAGTAAGACTTGTACAAGGTTATATCTTCAAATTAGCAACATGCAAAATAGGTCACCTTTCATGTCATATTTAGGTGACTTAGTCATATAAGTCAGAAATATTGATCCATAAGTCATTTAGGTGATGAAAGCATGTAATGTTACTGATATTAAGCAAACATGATGATTTTGAGTTCATATAATCAATTTGAGCATCAAGGTAATGATCATTAGCATCAATGTCCAAATTATATATATATCATGATCCATTTCATAAATAAGAGTCATTTATAGAGCATGGCATGATCAAATTCAATTTATATAGTACAAGCTAGCATAGGTTACTAATCAGGGTCATCAAAAGCAAGTGGTGCATCATATGATCATGGTTGAGCATAAATCACCATTAAACATATAAAAGAGATGCATTTGATGCCATTTTCAACATAACAAGAGATAAGAAAGGAATTAGCTTTTGAAACAAAGTGAATTGGATAGATCTCGTTGAGTATATCAATTTCATATATAATACGTCCCATTTGGTAAAATGAATGATATTGTACGAATTTTGCAAGATCTGGCATGCAAATGTATGCAAGTGAAGGATTATACCCTTGGGCGAACCACATGTCGCTTTGTCATTGCACCTCATCATCGGCTCCATGCATGTGAGGGGGTCGTGAGTCGGGGTCCACCATTGACCGGTCAAAGCGTGCCTAAGGCTCCTATAGGTTTGGTGTAAGTCATAAGTTCCGTGGAACTTATTTTCTGGGAACTCTATTTCAGTTTCCAGAACTTGAGTTCCATTCACTTCCATGGGGTTGGTTTGTTGTAAGTGTAAAATAAAAATCATTAAAAATATTTCTATTTTTTACTATGTAATATAAATAAGTATGGAAAGGAGATAAAAAGAATTATATCTGTGAAAAAATCATAATATTCTTAGATCATAATAACCTCAACAAGTAGTTGTCTTGCAGATGTTTATTCTTTAAATAATATTTTATTATGGTACAATTCTAATCTTAATAAAAATATTATGATTGAAATCACATCACAATATTTTTATTTCACTTTTTATGTACGAATTATTTTAATATTTTTTGCATTTCATATAGATGTAAATACAAGTTTTGGTTCATTACTGTTTAAAACATTGTAGAATATTATTATTTTTACATTATTTTTGTAGAGAATTTTTACTATATTATCCATGTATGGTTATAGTTAATTATCATTTTTCACATCACATTGTTTAAACATGAAGAATAAAAATATATTAGGTAAATCACATTATTTTCACATGAGGCGGTGTTTTTTCATGATGTTTGTATTTTTTATTTTATAAATTACACTGATCATGGTTGTTATCATGTAAAATATTTTACATAATGTGATTATATTGTATGATATTTTGTAATATTATGTTACGATTTTAGCAACAAACTACATCCACACCACTAATATTTCTAGTAATAAATATTTGCATGTGTCACTTATGATGAATGAAGAATATAATTGTATAAGAAATGTTGTTAGTTGTCTTGGAACTCGTTTTCTGCTCTTTTTAAGATGGAACTCATGAAGTATGTTTTTTATGTAAGTCTGTAACTCACTGGAAGTCACAGAACTCAAATTCCAACACTTACTTTAAACCATTCATGAAAAACTGCTTATGGAACTCCATTTCATAACTTTTCCGGACTAGTTACGACAAACCAATCAGAGCCTAAGGGAGAGAGGGGGCGTGAGTGTGCTCACATGATCTGGACCCTCTGTGACTTGACCCACCATGGTCCCAAGGAGATCAAGGGTTAGTGTGTGTCGCCCACCCCCACACCCATCTATTTGAAGCCTCCCCTAGCCACGACGGTGAACCAAAGAGCAGCTCACCAAAGCATGGCAAAAATGGGGTAACATGCTACTTGAGACCTTGGAAAGTGGCCAGTTGACTTTTGCTAGGATTATAGAAGATGAAGGTGTAGAATAAGGGGATTGAATAAGGCCAAGGTGGAAAGCCCCAAAGATTGCCGCCATGGCGGCACCGGGAAACTCCAAGGAAGAACGTGAGGGCATGGAGAAAGGTAGAGGGGGTGAGAGAGTGTGCAAGAAGTCAAAAATCAAAGAGGAATCTCTTGTAGAGTACTATAGGTTAAAAAGGAGTTACGAGGAGGACCGAATTGCCCTATCCGCTTTGGTCATGGCCATAGTGGTCGGGCATGGTGGGAGAGGTGCTCCATGCCTCTACCATGAACCATAATGCTAGGAAAAAGGTAGGACGAGGTTGAGGAAGACTTTTGTTCTCTTGAATTGACCTGAGCGATTGTGTAGCACCAAGCTTGTATCCTTGCCTGAACCCTAGGGCTACTGTAGTGCCATGTTCTAAGGAACAGGACGACTCACGATCGTCCGATCTTACGTGGGTTGTCCACAACCATCAGATCCATGGTCCCAGGTGCACACCTAGTTGGGTGCATTAGGCACCCATATTAGCCGAGCCTAAAGGTGAAATCAAGGGGCCGAAGCCCATGAACGAGAAAAGGAAGAAGAAATTGGTGCAAAAGGGCTAGAAAGGAGGATAAATTGTAAAAGCCATATCTTTCTCCTTGATTATCGAATTTGGGTGAAATCTTCACCGTTGGATCCAAAAATTCATCCTCTATATAAAGAATAAGGTTTGAGACCAAGATCATACTATTTACCAGTCTTAAAAATTCAAAACCTAATTAATGTGTATTAAGTCACTCAACATTATACAATTCATTTCAAAATCACAATTTAGCCATCAACACCTCATCAATTGAGCAATATGTCATTCCAAAACATAAAATTGGGGATGAGGAAGGTCACTTAATAAACTTCAGTGCGTTATGAGTCAAGTTGTTCATAGTTTGAGGAGAGAGAAAATCCAGGTTGTTACACCTAATTTGTACCCCTTTCTCAAACAACAACTCATAAGAGTATTTGTATAATCTGATGGGTATGAATATGGAAGATTTTGATACTCCCTCTACACCTATGATGTCGACTAACGATAATAATAAAATTGTTACTTATTTGACTATTTCACAAAATCATGTGCTTGATGTTTTGAAATTTGAACCTTTCAATGGATTGCATTACTGACATTGACGGGAAAAGGTTCTTACTGCTTTGGAAGTTTCAAATGTAGCATTTGTTTTATCTAAACCCAAACCTAAAAATAAATTTGTTTGATTGGGAAAAAGAAAATCATTGTAATGCCCCTCCAAGTTATATACATGACAGCAGAAGCAAACCCTATGTTGTTCATAACATGGGTCACTTGGCTTGGAGCATCATTACAAAACATGATATTCATAGCAAAAAGATAAATGAAAAACCTTGCATTAACTCAAAATATAGATTCATACATTGTTCTTTAAAAGAAAAAAAAACACAAACTATCTCATCTTGATTTCAAACCTAATACATGTAGGCTAAGAAAATCTAAAACATGAAATAAACTAGACTAGATAATCTATGGAGTGGTAGATGGCACCCCACCAAGCTAAAGTCTCCTTGATTTCAGCTACACTTGAAGGGCTCACTTCAAATCCCTCTTGGTCCTTGATCTAGGTACATATCGTCCCATGTCCATGCAAAACAAAGGAACAACATAAGTAAGTGTCACTATGCATGTTATAAGAACTGAAAATAGGTGTATATACTTGAACTGAAATAAACTTGACATAGCTTGACATTAAGAATTATCATTACTGTAATGACCTTGACCTGGGTTATGAGTTACCCTATTTGTTTTGGCTAAATAAGTTGCTTAGAACTTTAATATAATCCTCTAAAGAGTTTTGTTATCAGTTGACAAACTTATGTTTCAAATTTGGCCTTGTTTAAATAATGTTTGAGCAATGTTCTCTTATTTTGGACCAAAATGCAATTTACCCAAGATGAGGGGATATATTGCAATTTTTCACACATGTTGAATGTGCCCTAACTATTTTAGCATCATAAGAAAGAGAATGATGCTAGGTGGTGGCTTTTGGAAAACCTAAATTCCAAGTTTGAACTTGTTTGAATAATGTTAGTGACTTGTGTACCAATTCTGGTACAAGTTGTAATTTACTCAAAATGTACAGTTGATATGCAAATTACCACCTCTAGAGTGTCACTACTCCCTCCTAGTATTATTTAAAGGAGATATAAAGAAGGAGGCGCCATGTTTGAATCGTATTTGAGTATGATACTCTTGGTGACGAAAAGACCAAGAAACAATTGTATGTGAAACCCTAATTTGAGCTTGTATCGGGTTGTAGAGTCCATATGGGAGTGCTTATCAGACAAGGAGCCATATATGGGATCCCGTATCAGTTTTGAACTGTTGGCTTTTTCCATGACGAGATAAGAACCTCAAGGAGGTGATCCATGACGAGTTAGATGCTCCTTGCAAAAGTTATATCGGTTTGCATAATTTATGAAGATAGAGATGAGAAATCTTATCAAACAAGATAACTAATGGCCGGAATATCATCAATAGATTATCCTCAAGTGTTTTTCGTTTCAATATAAATATGAGTGCATGAAAGGACACGTGTCAACCATGCATGAACATGTGGCACCTAGTAGTTTTGAAATGGTGACACCTCATATACACACTTTTTCATGAACCTCAAGTATATATACCCTTCCTTTCACCTATTAGTGGAATTTTTCAAAATATATCACCCCTTACTCTTAGATATCATGCATAGAGTCTTGGTATTGTGCAAAGGTGAAGGAGTATCATGCAAAGAGCCTTGGTATCGGCCATAGCAAAGTGATATCACCCATTGCAAAGTGATATCGGCCAAGTGAGGGATATCGGCTATAAGTGAGGGATATCAGCCACAAGTGGTGAGGTATCATGCATAGGGATGAGTAGCTAAAGTTTTGGACATTTGAGAAGATCACCTAAAAAATTGGGAACATGAAGCTTTGGATCTTGGAGCTTTGAAGTTTCTCTTGAGGCGGGTTATATAACTTGAACTCAATTATGTTATTATTTATCATCAATCTTGCCTTAGTTAAATGATTTACTTTCAAATAGAATTTTCTTGCATAATTGATGAATCCATGAGCTCTAGTAGTAACCTAGGACTATTGTCCATGAACTAGAACAAGTAGAATGAAGGTCTAGAGCTTGAAGATGATAGTATCACCTTATAAAATGATATCGGGTTCAAGCACATAAGCAAGCACCTCTAACCCGATATGGTGATGCACTTACACCACTAAAATAATATGGATATGAGTTTATACTTCCTTGCATGATATGGTGATGTAGTATACACCTCTTACACGATATGAGGTCAAATATACCCTTAGGCACAATATGATGTCAAGCACATACACATCTCTAACCCGATATGATGTTGAAGTATACACTTCTTGCCCGATATGATGTTGAAACCCTAGATGGTGCTGGTTATACACCTCTAGAATGATATGGTGATGAGCATAAACCTTATGCACGATATGGTGACACACACACACCTCATGAACGATATAGTGATCAAGATACACCTCATGGGTAATATGGAAGCATATACACACCTCTTTGCCCGATATGGTGTGAAGCATACACACACCTCTTTGCCCGATATGGTGTGAAGCATACACACACCTCTTTGCTCGATATGGTGTGAAGCATACACACACCTCTTTGCCTGATATGGTGTAAAGTACACACACACCTCTTTGCCCGATACGGTGTGGAACACACACACACCTCTTTACCTGATATGGAAGCAAGCATACACCTCTTTGCCCGATAGGGTGAAAGAACCTCAATTTTAATGCACTTGATTGAGTAATACATGTAGTATGTTATGTCAATGATACTTTAAGACATGAAGGGTTTAAGGAATTTTGATAAATATGGGCCAATGTACCTTGAGAGAAGGATTGAGCCAACCTAATGGAGTATGAAATAATCAATATCCTAGTGAGGATGAAAGAGAAACTTATACTTGTTTAATACTCATGTAATGAGTAGACATTGATACTCCTAATATGTGTGGAGTCTAAATTAGGGTTGTAATTCTTGATCAATATACTTTAAAACCCTATTTGTCTTAATAAGGGAAACCTTAACCCTAATGAAGGGTAATGATATGATTTGAAACTACAATTGGTTAATAAAGATAAACCCTAACCATATTGAAACCATGCTGGTAGCATGATATAATGAGCATAGCTAAGCATGAGCTATGATGTTTCATATAATACCAATTATATGGGTCTTATGACCTAGAGATAGTTTTTGCCTAGTGAGAGGTGACAAGATGTTTAAATGGCCTTTTGGGCCATGGGAATAGTTGTTGCCTAGTGAGAGGTGACAAGATGTTTAATGAACCTTGTGAGACATGTGAATAGTTGTTTCCTAGTAAGAGGTGACAATATGTTTGATGGGCCTAGAGAGCCATGTGAATAGTTGTTTCCTAGTGAGAGGTGACAAGATGTTTATAGAAGTATCATGTAAGAAATGGTAATGTTCAAAATAAACTAGGGGAAATGGAAACCCAATAACATCATACTAATATTAAATGGTTATAATAATAATGAAATCTTTTTATACATGCTTTATGCTTATAGACAAATAAGGGCTATAGTGTTTTGAATACTCTTAAATGAGATAAGAGGAATACTTGTATTACATAAAGAATGTGAATAGATATGATGGCTTGCCCCAGAGTATAATGACTAGTAAAGGTGATGTGGTATTCATTGATGAATTTAAGGGATTGATATCCCATAATGAATGTGAAAGGGAAACATAAAGGTATCCCAACTACTATGGGATCCTTAGCAATATGGTTGAACCCTATCAAGATTGGTATAGTCCAATACCTGGATGTGATCTCAGGATTGGTATAGTCCAATACCTGGTTGTGATCTCAGGATTGGTATAATCCAATACCTGGTTGAACTCTATCAGGATTGGCATAGTCCAATACCTAGTTGTGATCTCAGGATTGGTATAATCCAATACCTGGTTGAACTCTATCAGGATTGGCATAGTCCAATACATGGATGTGATCTCAGGATTGGTGTAATCCAATACATGGCTGAACTCTATCAGGATTGGCATAGTCCAATACCTAGTTGTGATCTCAGGATTTGGTATAATCCAATACCTGGCTGAACTCTATCAGGATTGGCATAGTCTAATACATGGATGTGATCTCAGGATTAGTGTAATCCAATACCTGGATGAACTCTATCATGATTGGCATAGTCCAATACATGGCTGTGATCTCAGGATTTGGTATAATCCAATACCTGGCTAAGCTCTATCAGGATTGGCATAGTCCAATACCTAGCTGTGATCTCAAGATTGGCATAATCCAATACCTGGTTGAACTCTATCAAGATTGGTACAGTCCAATACCTGGTTGAACTCTTACAAGATCGTTATAATCCAATATCTGACTTGCAAATGGGTCGAGGCCAATAGATAGAATTGAGAATGATTCATGAATGGCATACCATGATAATATTATCACAGGATAAGCTTGAGACGTTAAATGATACACATGTTCATCATATTACTTATAAGGTGAAAAGATGATTTACTACTCTATCATAAACAGTTACAATACTTTAAGAGATGACAATGTTCTAATTTACTTATCCATAGTGATTAACCTTGCTTTTTGATATAAAAGAACATCTGTTCAGTTTTATACTGCTTAATTGTGATAATAACATTGTTGGCAGAGAGTTATATCTCTCGCTGGGACAATTGTCTCACCCCGTGGGATCCACAATTTTTAGGTGGACGTGCACAAGGAGGTAGAGACCATTTTGTAGAGGAAGTGCATCAACAGCAAGGATGGCATTAACAACTCATGTTGAGTGTAATGTCTATCGTGTCTTGTAGATAGAAGTCCTATATGTCGTCTATGTACTCTCAGGTCCTCGGATTTAGTGTGTGATGGTTTTATGAACAATATGAGATTTTGGCTTGTATGCCTTGAGGTTTTATGTTGCTTCAATGTATGTTCTAACAAAGAAACTGTTACATGTTATCCTCGAGATGAGATGGTACAACGTATGTACAATGTGAACGCAGATGTATATAAAGTTTTGGTTCTTTCATTAAGAGTTTTCCACGAGATGGATCTCTTTGCGAAATGGTTTAAAATTTTATTGATTCTTGTTAATCCATTGTTTATGTTTATTCCGCATAATTATTAACGATTTGGCTGTCGGTTTGGTGGCGGTCATTTCAATTACACTTTAGCTTTCATTACATCAATGAATTAAGAAACAATACTATATGTGTTCTCTCCATCACTGCCCACATGGGGTACATCATGCTTGGAAAGCCCATCATTGCTAGGAAGCCCATAACGACCATAAAGGTCCATCATTGTGAGAAACATATAATAAGTTACTTAATTATCTTAATTTAATCATTAACATCATTGTTCTTATCTTACCATCAATGTAAATTGTCCTCATCCAATAATTGCACCAAAGTGCTCATCAGGCCGGTTAAGGGTCACCTTAATTGCATCAAAGTGCTCATCAATGGCATAAAGACAAAATAACATAAAGAGGAATAATTCACAACTTAAGTACATTATCTTAATCATCATGGGATTTCTCCCTCTTAATCTTGAAATTATCATTACATGATTTACATGAGTCTTTCTTTAATTTCTTAACCATTACATGATCATATCATTAAACCAATGAGCATTAGTGATAAACATAGGACGTTATGATTATGGCAACCAACAAACAATAATACAACCTGAGGAATCATCATTATCTTAATTTCGTTCTTAAACTTGAAATTCAAAGCATGATATTAAATCATACTTAACATTTAATTAATCCAAAGTACTTATGCATAGTGGCATGACCCACTTACCTGGAGAAATGGAGATCCTAACTTAGTCTCTCTGATCTTGATCGAGTCCTAAGTTCCAGAAAATAACATGAACAATTCATGAATATCCATTAAACCCATATCTCACACATCCTAGGTCTAAGTTAGGGTTTCCATCCCATATTAGGTGTATATGGATCATTAGTAATAGATCAAAGGTATGGTGAAACTAGTCCATATATGAAGGGTCTAAATTCATTTTATGGTACTTGAATTCCACTAGACATCACTTGTTTCCACTTATCATCATTATTCACCATGTAAACTTATTTTATGAATATAAATCTATATTCATGATCAAAGATTATATCTCTAGGTACCTACATATTCAAGGCAAATTTTATCTTTCCAGAGGTATCTTGTTCATCAAAAATGGACATGTGGACCTCAATATATAAAAGAAATAAGACATTTCCTTCGTGTTGATTTTCTACCTTTGGATCTTAATCTGGTGGTTTGAAACAAGCCATCCTCCCCAAGTCCAGGATGGCAGCCACTCGATCTGTCTTAGGCGGATCATTTGTGAGACCCACACCCCCGATTGCCCTTTGACCCACTACATCTTTCCCCATTTCTTGCAACTGTGGCAATGCTCTGTTTCCTCTATGAAATAGGGCACTGCCTCCAAAGACAATCCACCAAGAAAGGAAGGGGTTCGGTGGGGCCTTTGGCTCTGAAACCACTATAGTTCTCCACTCGTGCACTGCAACATCATCTTGCGTTGGGATGGAACGATGGCAGGAGAAGCTCAAGTGGTGACACTGGAACCAGGGAAAGCGCATGTCTGAGATGCGTCAACCTTCACAACTAAGGCAAAAGAGAATGGAGTAGACGGTGCAACGGGTAGGCATTAGTGAGTCTGAATCCGCTCAGCGACAATAATGGTTGTTGGTGATATCCTGATCCTCCATGGGCAGCTGGGCAAGGTAAATCTTGGGTATGAGGGAGGCGATAACCGTACTACCCCAGATCGTTCAAGATGTAGGTTTTATAGGTTAGGGTTAGAGAGAGTCTTTGTCAGCTGGGGTTTCTCTTGTTAGAGTCCAAGGTCTATTGGGATCTCCATTAGTGGGTTCTGATCATAGAGGGTCTCCGGTCCCAGAGAGTCCCAGCGGGATAGGGAAAAGAGCGAGGGGTATGACCCCTCTTTGTGGATACCTACTAGGGTCTGAGAGTCCAAGGACTCAAAGGTCTGTGTGACAACAACATAGATCGCTGGACATAGGATTATTTGCCTATTCATTGAACATTTGATTAAAACTATATTATTTCCATTCCTAATTTAATTAGGGTATCTATGGTTCTTAAAATTAAGTGAAAATTGGTACATGACCCAATTTTCCCATAAAGAAGCTGAATATAACCTAAAATTTTGGTTTTAAGAGTCCCAACCATCTATTCTTTTCTTTTTAGGTTAAACCTATACATAATTCTATTGGATCATCAATAAATGATTTAGGGCTCATATGTTCAAGAAATACATTAATTATTATACTGAACTTGTGTACATTTTGTTAGACCAAAATATGCACATTGAATCCATCAATTTCCTTCTCAATCCTTATGTGAGACTTATTCACCAAATAAGGCTATGTTCAGTATAAATAAAATTACAATGAACCTAGTAATGTTCTTTTTTTTTAATTCCATAGTTTGATAATATACTTGAATCTAATTATCATATTAGGGTTTGTTTGAATTGGAATCCATGACTTAAATTGGAAATTTGTAATTAAGATCCTACACTTATTTTATGAAAATAAATTGGGATGTTACAATCGTATTTTTCGACATGTTATTCTATGTACGAAATCTAATTGACTATTTTTGATGCATACTTTCCAATTAAAGTTGCTTCTGAAACTTGGAAAAGTCTAAACAAGAAATACATTCTAGAAGAGGCTTCTTCCTAAATAATTATTGTTGCAAATTTTCTAAATTTCTGTATGACTGAAGATAAAGAAATAAAAAATCAAATTCATGATTTTCATATTTTACTAGATGACTTGAAAAATGAAAAAAAATGATCTTCCTGAGTCTTTCATTGTGGGGTCATTAATTGAAAAACTACATGATTCTTGGAAACATTATAAGAACAACTTAAAACACAAATGAAAGACTATGTCACTGGATGATGTAATAATACACCTCCGCATTGAAGATCAAAATCATACTAGAGAAGAATCTAATTTGAATAAAGAATTATCATGCATTGCAAACTTTGTTAACAATGAAGTTAAAAATAATTCTTATGATCTATCTAAAAATAACTGGAAAACTAAGAAAGGAAAATCATATAAAAATAAAAATCAAGGCAACAAAGACATTAAGAACAAGAATATTTTTTTATGTTTGTAGAAAACTCGGTCATACTTATCCTAAATGCAGGCATAGGAAGAAGCAACCAGTTCATGATTCTAAGGAAATAATGACCAACCTTGTCACTGAAGACGTGTTTGTGGCATTCATCAACCTGATCAGCATGGGATCATTTCAACTGCATGATTGGATCATCGAATCTAGGGCTAGTCATCACATTAATGACAATAGAGATACTTTTGTGACATACTCCAAAGTAGGACAGGATGAGCATCACGTTGTGATGGGCAACTCAAGTGCTTCTCTAGTGACGCGAAAGGGCAATGTCATGATCAAGATGACTTCTGAAAAAAAAATTATTGATCAAAGATGTGTTGTATGGTCTACACATTAGGGTTAATTTAATTTCTCTCTCTCTCAACTTGTTAAGTTTGGGGTTAAGGTGTCCTTTTAATCAAACAAGGTCATTCTCTCTAAGTATGGGGACTACCTTGGTATGGGGTACTGTTCAAATGGCCTCTTTCTTTTGAATGTACCAAACTCTTCTGTTAATGAAATTTCCTCTTCTTCTTATGTCGTCGACTCCTTTGATATGTGACACAATAGAATTGGACATAATAATTTTAAATTAGTATAGTGTATGAAATCTTTAGGTTTGCTAAAAGATATACATGGTGTTGTTGATTCAAATAATAAATGTCAAGTATGTGCTGAAACTAAATCTATAAAAAAATATGTCCTCAAATTTCACAGAGAAATTTTGAATTACTAGATTTAGTACACAAAGATCTTGAAGACTTAAAAGAAAATTTATCTAGAGGTGGAAAAAGGTTCTATACTATTTTTGTAGATGATTTCCACTCTATACAAAATTATATTTATTACATTTAAATGATGAAGCTTTTGAGATGTTTGTTAAATATAAAACAGAGGTAGAAAATCGACTTAATAAGAAAATAAAGCATTTTTCTCAGATAGGGGTGGTGAATATGATTGTTCTCCTTTGAATGGTTTTTGTTTAACCCATGGTATTATACATGAATACACTCCTCCGTATTCACCTCAATCAAATAGAATTGTTAAATGTAAAAATAGAACTCTAAAGGAAATCATGAATTTTATTTTAATTAATTTAGGAATAACCAACAACTTGTGGGGGGAAGCAATTTTATCATCTTAGTTTCTTCAAAATTGTATTCCTAGTAGGAAGACAAATAGGACACCATATGGATTATGAAAAGGATATCTCCTAGTTTTAAATATATCAAAGTGTGGGGATGTTTAGCTAAAGTCTTATTAACTGAACCTAAGAAATAAAAATTGGGATTTAGAACCTTATATGGTATTTTTTTAGGTTATGCCCAAAATAGTGCAGTATGTAAATTTTTGGTTATTAGAAGTAACAACAATGTTGTAGAGCCTAATACTATTGTTGAATCTAAAAATGCTGAATTTTTTTAGCATATATTTTCTATGAAAACTCCTGTAGAAAAATTATCGAATCCTTCAAATGAAATTTTGGAGAACATCCCAAGTACATCCAATAATAATGTTGATTTAGAAATTGATGATGTAGAACCTAGAAGATCCACTAGAATGAGGAAGGAAAAGAATCTAGGTGATGACTTCTATTCCTTTATGGTAGATAATGACCATCAATCTTACAACGATGTGATTAATTCATCTGATTTCCTCCTTTTGTAAGGAAGCAACTAATAGTGAGAATGAATCTATATTATCTAAACACACATGAGAATTAGTGGATCTTACACCAAGTATCAAACCCATATGATATAAATGGATTTTTGAAAGAAAATAAAAAATTGATAAGACTGTAGATAAATAAAAAGTTCAATTAATTGCCAAGGGATACAAACAACAAAAGGATATTGACTATTTTTATCCTTTTTCTCATGTAACTATAATCTCTGCAATGGGGATTTTAATTGCTTTTACATCTATTAAAAAATTAATTGTACAACAAGTGGATGTAAAAACAATTTTCTTGAATGGAGATTTAAATGAAGAATTTTTTATGGTTCAAGAATATAGTTCTACCAATTATCTACAAATCACATACATCTACTCTATGTTTTGATTTAAAGACCTAGTTCTACTAAAGTTTATGCCTGTCATTTATTTAAGTTCTTCCAATGAGCTAATATTTGAAGATTCAATATTTTGTCTTTAAAAAAGTGGGGGATTGTTGTAGAAAAAAAGTGTTTCAAATATAAAAGGAAGTATTTAGTCTCATATTGGTTTCTTTGGAGACTTCCCTCTGTTGACTCAAGGTCAATTAGGTTAATGTTGACTCACGTCTAAATTGACTAAACCCGTGTTTTGATGATGACTAACCATTCCACAAATTGGTGTCTAATGCTTCTACTTGAGTGATTTCAGATTAGGTATAGACACACTCCAAATGCCCTAACTTGTGCAAATCAAATTGGAGAAAAGACAAGTCAAAGTCAATACAAGTGCACGTTTTTGTAATATGATGTATATCCATTAGAATCATGTTGTAAATCACGTGTAATGATTGTATGACTTGTAATTAAGCTTAGAAAAAATCAGGAGCACTTAGATCGAATGTTTAAGCACTCAAAAGCCATTTTCCAAAATTCACATCAGGTTGTTCATCGGTCAAGTTCTGTGAGTTGTAAACTCGACCGATCCTGATTGGATCTTGAAAATGACTTTTGATCGGTCGAGTTTACACTACACAGAACTCGACCGATGGAGTAACAGACCAATTCGATTTTCATTGGTCGGTCGAGTTTTCCTAGGACAAACTCGACCAATGGTCTGAATATCAGCTTTGTTTTTTACTATCGGTCGAGTTACCCTTATAGAAACTCGACCGATTGCACTGTACGGAAAAGTGCAGAAAAGTGCTTCTAGCCGTTGCGGAGTTGCAAAATGAAGTGTTTCTAGCCTTTGGTGGTCATGTTTTGTATCTCTTATAATGAATATAATGAAGATGCAAGGTTAGGAAATCCTAGAGGTTGACCGCTCTAGGTAAGTGGACTGACATACTTCTAGTTTGAAGTGTAGAACCACTTTAAATAGCTTGTCCTCTTGTGTTTGTTAAATCTCTCTCATCCTTGCTATGCATGTTTTAGTTGCACACAAATTTCCTATTTAGCAACCTTATTTTGAGATATATCTTGAAGGTTTAATGAATTTTGTTTAAGTGTATCCAGCTCTATTCACCCCCCCTCTAGAGCATCTAATCACCCATCTAGGATCCAACAATTGGTATTAGAGCGGGTCTTCTCCAAGCATACTTCAACAAGTACGAGAAGATGAGTGACTACCAAGGAGGGAGATACTCGATCAGCCTTCCAATATTTGATGTGAGCAATTTCCTCTATTGGAGAAGAAGGCTTCAATTCTACATCCAAGGATTAAGTATTGAGATGTGGCAAATGATGAACAACCCATACATGCTACCAAATACAAAGATTGAAGAATGGGATGAAGCTACCTTGAAGAAAGCAACTTTGAATGCTAGAGCCATGCACATCCTCTATGCCTCCATGACCCCCACCGAGTTCAACCATATATTCTTCATGTGAAACAGCCTATGAGGTATGGAGAAAGCTTTATATCACTTATGAAGGGACATACCAAGTGAAGGAAAGCAAAGTCTACATGCTCAAAGGGATGCTTGAGAACTTCAAGATGGGAAAGGAGGAGAGGATAGCCAACATGTACTCAAGGCTCAACACCATTTTGAATGGTCTTGCTGTTCTAGGATATCCTATGTCTAGTGGAGAGATCAACTCAAAGATCCTTAGAACTCTCCCCAAGAGATGGGAACCCAAGGTGACTTCCATTGAAGAAGCAAGGTCTTTTAGGGATATTCCTATTGAAGAGATCATTGGAAATCTACAAGCACATGAAGCCACACTTGACAAGAGGGAGGAAGTAGAAAGACAAGAAGAGAAAGAACTCAAGAGAATGAAGAAGGCTTAAATGAAGGCTCAAATCAAGGCTATTGTTGATCAAGCCTCTCCATCCTCTCAAATTGAAGAAGATGCCATGTACTCCAAGGGTAGATTCTACAAAGGCAAGTCCTCCTCCATTCGGTGCTTTACATGTGGAAAGAAGGGTCACTACAAGGAAGATTGCCCACAAGGCAAAAAGACCCATCTTCATAAGAAGAAGGAGAAATGGTACTCAAGCTCAAGTGGCTCCTCCAATTCAAGCTCAAGTGAAGATTCAAGTGAAGGATCAAGCTCAATCTCTAGTGATGAAGGAGAATGCCATTTTGCTCATATAGCGTCAATAAGTAAGAACTCAAGTGAGGTAAATCTAAACTCTTTAGATAAAGAATATTTGATTGCTATTATTCATGATACTTGTAATTCTCTTAAGTCTTCTAAAAGGAAAAAGAAAAAGCTTGCTAAAATTGTTGATAATTTGCATGTAGAATTAGATGATCTTGAACATGCTAATTCTTACTTGCTTGATGATAAAAATGATTGTCTTAGCCAAGTAGACTCTCTTAAACTTGAAAATGCTAGTTTGCTTGATAAGATTATATTTCTAGAAGCTCAACCTCTCATTCCTAGTTCTAATGAAGAGCTTACTTTAATTATTGATTCTCTCATGCATGGTCTTGATGTTCTTAAATCTGAAAACAAGGACAAAGATTTTGTTTTGCAAGAATTAAAAACAGAAAATGCCTCCTTGCTTGCTAAAATCAATGTGCATGAATATTGTTCTAGTTCTACTAATAGAGAGAATGATGTTGCTACTCTTCATATTGATAGAGATTCGTATTTAACTAAAACTCTTTTCTTAGAAAATGATCTTTTGCATGCTAGAGATAATATTAATCAATTATCTTCTACTATTACCTCTCTTATGCATTATAATGATGGTTTGAGATCTTCTTTGCAAAGATTCTTAGTTGGTAAAAAGAATCTTAATGATATCCTACACCATACTACCAAACAAATTGGTACACATGGTTTGGGGTATGATGGTAGTCAAAGGAACAAAAAAGGTAAAGGATCTCCAATCTTCCATGGAGAATCCTCTAGTTCCAAGACTATGGGCACATGCAACTATTGCAATGAAATGGGTCATTATTCTACTTGTTGTCCTTTTAGGAAAGCACCCAAGAGCAATAGGACTTGGGTTGCTAAACTAACCCCTCCGGACCCAAAAACATAATTGGGGACCATTTCATCTTTCTTCTTGTAGGTACTTGCAAATGGATTGACTTGAGCTATTGAATTGCAAATTGACTTCTCAATCCACATGAAAGAAGAAAGGTGAGATATGTAGAGGGTGAAAACAAGTGGAAAAAGGAATGGTAAGCACAAAGGTAATGTTTCTCTTACTTTTAACCAATCCTAACTTGTTTTTGTCAAGTTAGTGTACACTATACATATGGTTTTTTAGTCAAAAGTGGTATTTTGTGTTTCTCTTCACACTCTTGCTCAAAAACTATTTCTAATGCTTCTATAATGCATTACTAACTTGCTTAGATATGTTTAGATATGGTTTGTATTTTTAGCATACCTTTATATATGCATTTTGCCATGTTCTAAATTGCCTATCTTGCTTAAACTCTATCTCTATAATTTCTCTAAATTGGTATATCCATATCTTACAATTACTTGCTTTGAGTTGTTTTCCAAGTTTTGATGATGATCTCTTTGGATCTCTTAGTTGTGTCAAAAAAAATTATTTCCGTTGTACTCTAACTTGCTACATCTATCTAGGTGTATATCTTGTTTTAATATGACCTTGAGGTTCTTAGTGGTAATCATCTTTTGGTAAGGATGCATATTTGTATGTGAGTTATATCCTTTCATGCTTCTAAAATTGCATATCTCTTTGTTTGGATATATCTCTACATCTACTCATAGCTTGCTTTATCTTGTGTATCTTTTGGTATCTCTTACTATGATCTAGATCCTACTAGTAGTCCTAACTTTTGATATCATCTACTAGTAGTTCATATACATGTAGTTCTAACCTTGTTTATAATTGGCATCTTTGCTCATCTATATGCTATGCTTCTATCTTGTCTCATACATGCTCAAGTTTGTTCCTTGAATTGCATATCTACTATCTTGAGTTGCTTGCATAACATTGTGAGGTAGGGTACATAGATCTACATTATAGGTAGAAATTGGAGTATTTATTTTTGGATTTTATGCATATTTTACTCCAGTTTTAGCTTTTGGTGCAAGGCTAGTGTTTTTCATGCAGAAACAACCTTATAAGCAAGACTCATTGCTTTGCGATGAGCTCTGATGATTTTTGGTCAAATTCCATCATCTTGATGGTCAAAATTATGTTTTATTGTTTTTCTACAACACTTTATCTTACATTTTGGGTTGTTCAAGTATATGCTTTAACTTGCTTTTCTTTCTATGCTTGGACAAGCCCCTATTTTTGCCCTTCTACTCTCCTTATATATATTTGTGTTATCTCCTTTCTCTTTAACAAGTGATGTCTCTTATTTCTTCATAACCCCACTTTTTGAAATGACAAAGGGGGAGAAAGGTATGTCTTCTTTTAAAAGAGGAAGAAGGCATGTCTTACATGAAGAGGATAAGCATGTTCATGTAAAGGGAGAAGGTAAAAGGGAGAAGACATATATGTGTAGAACATATATGAGTAGAAGACATAGTATTCTATAAATGTTATGAAATCTAACCATGCAGGAGAAATAGCATCAATTGAGGGGGAGTATGAGAACTCCACTGGCATCAATTGAGGGGGAGCATATGAATTCAATTCCATTGAAACCCCTAGGTTTCTCCGAAGGTATGATTTTAATTGAAAGCTTTCAATACATTTATGGAATGGTTTGTCATCTTCAAAAAGGGGGAGATTGTTGACTCAAGGTCAATTAGGTCAATGTTGACTCACGTCTAAATTGACTAAACCCGTGTTTTGATTATGACTAACCATTCCACATATTGGTGTCTAATGTCTCTACTTGAGTGATTTCAGATTAGGTATAGACACACTCCAAATGCCCTAACTTGCGCATATCAAATTGGAGAAAAGACAAGTCAAAGTCAATACAAGTGCACATTTTTATAATATGATGCAAATCCAGTAGAATGATGTTGTAAATCACTTGTAATGATTGTATGACTTGTAATTAAGCTTAGAAAAAATCAGGAGCACTTAGATCGAATGTTAGATCACTTTAGATACAACTTTGAAAATTGATTACAACCACTTTGTCGGTCGAGTTTCCCAGCCTGAAAACTCAACAGATCATCCTTGATCAATTTTCTGGAGATTGCATCGGTCGAGTTGTGTTTACACAGAACTGGACCGATCAAGTAACTGACCATTTCGATTCCTAATGGTTGGTTGAGTTTTGTCAGGACAAACTTGATCGATCATATGAGTATCGGCCTTGTCGTTTACTTGATCGGTCGAGTTACCCTTATAGAAACTCAACCGATTGCATTGTACGGAAAAGTATAGAAAAGTACTTCTAGCCGTTGTGGAGTTGCAACAATGTTATGCCCCCTTGTCGTTTACTTGATTGGCCTTGTCGTTTACTTGATCGGCCTTGTCTTTTACTTGATCGGTCGAGTTACCCTTATAGTATTCAACTCTATTCACCCCCCTCTAGAGCATCTAATCACCCATCTAGGATCCAACACCCTCCTCATTTTATATGGATCCTTATCCATGGGATAATTGACGACAAAAAGAAGAAATGTGCTACACACACGCATGGTGTGACATCCCAACGACGTTTGGGCCGGCCCGGTCTGAAAATCCTTTAACTAGGTGTGTCGGTATATGTTGTGTCTCTCGCGCAGGGGGTGCAAATTAGACCTCCCGAGCTTCTTTGTATGACCGCGGCCTCGGCTACGTTCTGCCCTTTGGTTTAGTAAACTATTTTTAACATGTGTTGTATTTCTTTCATTTGCACTTGTTCGTATGGACAGTTCCAAACCGTAACACACCCTTCACCGATTTACAACCACACACATTTGTTAATGAGGACTGTGTTTTGTTATTTAACTATGTCTCCACCATTTGTTTCCTTCTTTTCTCTGCTCATTGGAAGAACGATCAGTATCGTTGGTGTGATTGTGTTTGTACGATTCACGTTGACAACCGTTGTTGGATCGTTGGAGAGTAGCCGCCGTAGTCGTCTACTGCACTAACGCTCACCGTAAAGAGTCACAGAAATACACCCCTAAAGATAGTGCATCTTGCACGCTTCAGCGCCTTTTGCCTCGTATAATTTTTTTATATTTGCTCATTTGTACCATTTTCTGAAACAAGGGTGGGGGCAGTCGAGGTTTTGTACAAGATTGGGTTGGTTTCAGAACATCGGTGACATGTTTGACTACTTCTTCCTACACTAAACAAACGTGGGTGACCTGTTTCATCTTCAACAGCTTACTTGCTGTAATAATCCGCTACTTGCTAGTCTGGTGGTAAGCAAAACTCCATTCTCGGGGTCCCACGAGTCAGTTGGCATCTTGAAACTTCTCATAGGCTGAGTGCCATCGGATTTACTTTCTCCACACACCAATATATATTTTTTTGCTTGTTCGCCTGCTGTCGACGCGACCGTGTTCAGCCCAGCACGGTCGGGCTCGTCCCCCTAACTAAAGCTGGCGGCTATAAGTTTAATCCCATTCAAATCTCATTCATCACCCGGCATTGTCTTCTGTCTTTCTCTCTCAGCGCTCTCCGCCTCGCACCAGAGCCCGACGTCTCGTTCGTCCAAGTCACCCCGTCGCTGCAGAAAGCCGCACAAACCGCCGTCTCGTTCGCCGCCGCCGACAGGGAAAAAAAAAAAACCTCCCCTCTCCCTATCCATCCACTAGCAGCAGCAAAACGCCCAAAGCACTAACAAGGGAACTGCAGGGTTCGTTCGTTGTCAAGAACGGCTGGTAAGTGTATTCACCTTCCTTTTCTGCCTGTTTAATTAGCTATCTTTCCGTTTCGGAAATCTGAATTAGGCCTATGACGCGGTCTATTCGAGAATTGACCAAATCCTCTGCTACCCTAAGCTAGAGGATTTCAACCCAATCGGACGACATGTAATGTGCACCTAGCCGGCACTGCTGCTACAAATTGAAGTTGTTGTTCTAATTTTGCTGCAGATGGGAGAAAAAACGAGGAGTAAGATGATAGAGAAAAAGTAAGGAATACTACACTACTGACTGAGGTCTTGTCGTTGTGGTTCATTCAGGAACTACAGATCTCTCCTCAATATTGGTATGCTCTGTATCTCTCTGCTGTTCGTTATTGTTTTTCTACTTTTGAGTCAGTAAATCTTAAAAATGATACTTGTATTATAACTCCATCCCACATGAATTGGTTGGATTTTTCATGATAAGTTGTACTGTCCTTTTATATGCATCGTATTACATACATATGTGTTTCCTAGTACAAATATGCAATGTATTTAATAGTCTGAAATATGTATATTTCCTATACTTGGGCTGATCTTACACCCCACTTTAGTTGCCATTTGTTTTGATAGATATGTCTAAAGCAATTATATGTGTTCAACCACAGCTATCTTGGTGCATAGAAGCACAACAAAAAGCAACAACTGATCATTAGTAATTCAATCGTATTTCTTCATGAGATAGCTGCTAATATGTTATACATGTGTTTTGATATATCATTTTATTTGATCGAAAGAATAACTTGGATATTAGGTATCTACTTCTACTTGTCTAATCCAGGTCCCTTTTCAATGATTTTCTAGAGCTGTCATTGGCAGCCGACCCTCCAGCAGCAATCGTCGAGGCAACCCCAAGCAGAAACGCGACTACCAAACCGGCACAGTTTCCACCTGAAGCTGCGTTCGCCGCTTTGTTTCCACCACCGCCGACGCCGCATCCCCAATTGCTGACCTAGGATACCTGCCCGTATCTGATCAGTGAGATTGACTCGGTTTTTCTTAAACCGACTCAATTTCAGGTTGATCGGTATCCGCCATCCAGTGGACCGACCTCGCCGAGTTCATCAAAACCGACTCGCTTCCGAAGATTCGAGGAGAAGGGTCCTCTGCACCCACCTCCCGTCATACATCCCCTTTCCCCGCACCTGGCGGATTCCACCGCTACCGGCCGCCAGAATGCGTCCCCTACATGATGACGGATTCTGGCGTTCACGTGCACGGTGCATCTGACTCAAACTACCAACATGTCTCCACTTCGCGGCCCATGGAGGAGGAGATCCCTCGCCGAGACCGGTCACGGACACGTTGCGATTTCAGCCCCCACAACGCTTCAGGGCGTCATCCGGGCCCGTCTAGGGAAATGCCGCATTACTTACACTCCTCCGTCTGCTCCACAGGTTCGACCCTCAATGGAACAACAGAGAGTTTCTGCAGAACGGAAGCGCCGACACGACTCCGCCGATCCTCCATTCTCCTCACCCTACAGTTCGATGCACGTCGTCCCTCCTCTCCAGTTCTGTAATCGGGAGCAGAAGAAACCCTCGACGCCCTTGGGATCCGCGCATATGCAGATAAGTACCTGACGGCGATCGGGCTAGACGTCTTAGCCTACTGTTGAGTTCTATGCTACACTTGAGAATCTACGCTTCAGCATGCTGGGCACGGCGGACATGTTGAACAGGTGGTTGGCACGACACAGACTCTGACCAAGTAGAGACGGCGACTCTGACTTCAACGGCTAACTCGCTCGCATGGAAAATGCTAACCGGGGTAAAGAAATTCATTCCTCCTTCATTCACAACCCGACATCGGGTCGGCGGAGTTTGCTATGTTTGCTATGTGCATCGGGTGATCATCGCCAACTGCGTCCTACCCAAGCAGGACAGTCAGTCAGGGAGCACTCAGCGTGCCTGATCTCTACCTCCTTTGGTGTGCCACGGTGGGAAGGAAAGTAAATGTGGGAAATTTCTTGATCCGACACTTCCACAACTCCTTACATGCCTATGGGAGGCGTCAGTCATCACATTCATGGCGCGGCATCTTGGGGTTCGTAGTGCCCACTTCGTGCTAAGGTAGACTTGGAGCACCTAATTACCCATTCCGGTTTGATCAAGCCCTGCAACCAAGGATTTATCTACATCTTTGGCCACGCGCGCTACAAAATTCTTCTGCAAATCTCACATGTTAGGGGCGCCTTAGATGTCGATGACGATGCACCCCAACCATGTGGAACTAGCGCCTTAGATGTCGATGACGATGCACCCCAACCATGTGGAACTATCTTCTTCAGCATCAACTACTCCGAGCAATTTGATGAGGCAGGCTTCCACAACATCCCTCGCCAGGAAGTACCCCAGACGGAGGCGTCTCCACCTTTCTATCAACAGCCACCTCCTCAGACCAATCAGCAGCCGTGGGCAGCAACTTCTTCTATGAGTTAATTGCTCTTGGGTATGCGACAGGACTTTCGCACCTACCAGGTTGATACTCAACAACATCCAACAGCAAGTCCAGGACATGCAATACTTGAGGGAGAGGTTTGACATCGTTTGCCCGCCGTCGCCACCATCGAGTACTGCTACCCAGCAGCAGTCACCGTCTACTAGTTCCTTCAACACACTCCCTTTACATAAGCAGCTATAACGCTGTCATTTGTCCCAGTTTCAGCGCCATTCGCTCCAACTTCCTTCTTTGTTGCCAACACTCCTTCGGATCAGTACCAGCAACATTCGTCGTAGCCCATCCCCGCCCATGACTTCTTGTCCTCTTTAGTAGGACAACGGCAGATGGACCCCGCCTTCGCAGACAAGACTGTCATCACCGACCTCCACCTATACTTCTAGCAGTTGCATCACATATCACCCCTACTATCCTAAGTTTAGGATTTACTCGAGGACAAGTAAATTCTAACCTTGAGGTGGTAGGGTACTTCACCCTTCTATCTTTTTACTATCACTTCCCTTTATCTTCCTTTTCATGCATACATATTTATCTTTCATCTTCCTACATTTAGCATAAAATTTTACTTCATGTTCGTGCATTTAGGCATAAAATTAAAAAAAAATATCAAATTTTGTCCAAGATCATTGCTTAGTAAGTCTTTGTTGTGTTATTTGTAATCTTTCCAATTATGGCTATGGAATGCAAATCCAAGAGTTAAATGCTCTTTGCATCTAATTGCCCAACGTTTTTCTTGACTACTTGCCCTCATGATATGCATAGCTCATTGACTCTTTCCTTGAGTTCACGGATCTATCTTAGGTCATGCGTCAGTTGACTGTTTAAAATGCTTGTTTCTTTGATCTATGTTGAAAAATCTGAGATTTGGGACCGTTTAACTAGAGGTAGGATTTAATAAAACTCTTTGCCGTGTTTTCACGGCCCCAACATTGTTTTGATGATTCTTGAATCATACTTAAATCTTTCGCATACGTATCAAGCATGTAATGACGAGTTTGAAGTAATAATCAAGTTGAAATCTTATTGATTTGGGTCAACTGGCTTGGATTGTAGGGACCATTGCTCGTTACGTAGGTCATTCTGACGTAGATCATGATCCTCAGAAGTTATTAGAGTATGTTCTTTTTAGTTCTGTCTAGGACATGAAAAAGTGGGAGGCGTATTTCACCAGATCAGTTTACATGAACATGTGATGACCGCTCATTATCGCCTTCATTGCATGAATGATTCCCTAAGTGATAGCGCCATAAAGCTCAATATTATGGTTCAATCCCCCAAACGTTGAGTTATAGTGAATTCGAGTAAATTTGATTAGATGCTCTTTGATCTTAAGCAGGGATTGTTTCAAATATTGAGGGTTTGTCGTCAAATACTTACATGGATTGGGATATTTTTAGTTTAAATTTATTTTCCTAATTTTAGCATGTATCACCAAGCTTAATTTGGATGTTGTTTTTTGTTCTTTGAGTTCAGTCTTGCTTGAGGACAAGCAAAAAGATTAAGCTTGGGATGGTTGATAACAGCCAAATATATGCATTAATGATAAGTAATTAGCTATGATTTTGTGCATGTACGTGCCTTGATATGTCCAAAAAAACTCTAGATACTTAGTCTTTTGTAATTTATCTCATTTTGAAGTGATAGTTGTTTCAACTAGTCAATTTTGGAATTTGTAGGCAGCGAACTAAAGAAAGACATCGACACCCCCGATCCGGCCTGACGAAACCGAATCAGTTTACTAGAAATTGGAGAGTCAGTTTCCCAGAAACCAGATCAGTTTTGTCCCATGAAAGCAGCAATGCACTCTAAAAGCATGTCACCCCTTTTTCCTTCAGAATACAACCGACGGTCAAGATCGATGGTTGAATCCAATGACCACCTATGATGGTCTAGATCGATGGAGCACTTAATTTACCAACTCCTGATGGAGGTGAAACAGACTTAGTTTCCTTGAAATTGACTCGGTTTTGTGTCCATCGCCACCAACCTTTTTACTTCTGAAGACGTCCAAAGCTTTGAATCGAAGACCACAACTGAAGGTCCGCTCGAATGGTCACGACCAAAGGACAACCTTGACGGCCTGACTTGATGGTGCCTTCTGATGACCACTTCCAATGGAAACCCTATCCTGTAAACCAAAGATGTAAACCCAACTTGGTTTTAGAGAGATCGAATTTGTTTCTTTGAAATACAAATCTCTTAGAAATCGAGTTGGTTTTGTTACCACTTACAAATATATGTTGCCTATCACTATAAATATCCCTCCTTGGCCTGGTTTCATTTTTTTTGCTTCAAGACCACTATCTTAGAGATCTAAGGCCCGAGAGGGCTAAGGATTATGTTCACTCCCTTAAGTTGGCTTCCATCTGTCATTGACCTTCACCATCTCCCGCCATCATCCATCAACCTCCATCCACCTACAACATCTTCCATTGTCTCCCATCTCCATCCACCATCATCAATTGTTATTTGGGATGGAGAAAGGAGGTCAATGAGTTGAGAAGATCAAGGAGGACGAACTCCAAGGATGAGATTCAGCCTATTCAGAGGTTAAGGAGTGAGGGACACCTCTCCTCCACGTGCTAAATCTCTTCTTCTTCCTCTTTTCTTCTATTGTTCTCCTTTGTTTATGTACAAAATGATGTATTTCCATCATGGTTTGGTGCCAACTTTTCTTTTCTATGTTTAGTTGAGCTCTTTCTAGTCTATGTAGCCCGTCTTGGACATATTTGTGTACTTTGAGTCTCAGCAAATAGTTAATATTGAGATCTAGAATTTACTCATTTCATCTTCTATGTAAGTTGTGATTGTTGGTTTGGTTATATCTTTCTTACATGAATCTTGTTTTTGCTAACCTCAAGAGATAAGTCGTAAAAATCAGTAGAGAATGTAGTTTGGACCAAAATATGAGAGGATGAGTTCCAAGGAATGATCCACTAAGTGTCCAAGTTCAGAAAGATCTTACTCTACACTATGAAAACAACTCAATTTTGTCCAAGCCGAGGTAGTTTCGTCGTGATTTGGGCTATTGGTCAAACCTCTGCTAATCCTAACACTCCTAGTTGTTCTAGACCCAAGAGGTTTTTTGGGATAGTTAGGGATGTTTGTCTATGATCCTCGAGAGAGGTATAGGACTATTGATGGGGTTTCAGTCATACTGTGTGAGAGCACGCGGGATGACCCCACAGGAGTAGCTACCATGGTACGTGTTGGGTTGGAATGCTAGATGCTTTCTAGGGTGTTCGAGAGTATACTCCTAAGAACATGGTACAAAAATTGTCTGATTTGTGGTTACGTATCCTGCAACTCCTTCTCTTGATTAGTAGATTTGACAAAATCTACTTTCTTTATTTTTTATTTTTGTTTTGTAAAGTTTTGCTAGACTTGTTCTAGTTCTAATCATCTATCTAACCTCAATTTTTATTAACTAGGTAAGAGAAGAAACTTAGGCAACTAAACATCTCCACATCTATGTGTTTGATCCCGTATATCTATTTTGAATTGTATTGAGTTGTAGCGACCTAATGGTTTCAGGTTATAAATGTGAAGTATAAATTCCGCTCTCACAATTCACATTTCTGACGCATCACGAGAGCACATCAATGGTCCATGCCCATAAGTTTTCCATGAGAATTACATTTAGTATGTTTACATGTTTCATATTACTTTGTAAGGCGTTCATAATTTACTTGATAAGTATATTCTCAAATAGAGGTAATGTAGTTAACATTGCTCAATAAGTATTAAAATATTTGTGATTTGATTCTGTATAAAAGATAATCGTTATTATTTCTCTAAATGTTTAAGATTTATGATGCAAGTCCACAAATATTTATGGTTTAAAATTTCATGATAATATTTTGTGAGAACTTAGGTATTAAGATTCAAGCTTTAAGATCATGATAAGATTTGAGATTAGAATGTAATAGGATAAAATTTTAAGATCATGTTTATGAAGATGACAACTTATCATGGAGTTAGACCTAGACACCATAGTGGATGTCAAATCAAGAAACATGATTCAGGCCCTTTGTGCAAGTCATGAGACCCAGGCACCAGAGTAAATGTCTCCCAAGAAAGACATGTGAAAAAAAAGTAAGAGTAAATAAAGAATAGTTGTTCATGTTTAAGACGTTATATATATATATATATATATATATATATATATATATATATATATAATGCTAGTTCCATGTGTATCATGTATACGGATATTTTATAGTATCTTTTCCTCCAGCTCCATATATTTTAGAATACACATGCCACTTACTGACATTATTTTCCAATGCTTGGATAGGGACAAGATATCTGTATGTGAGGAGTAAGAGCATAAATAACACCTAAATTCTTGGAGTATAAGGATAGAATAGGATAAGTGTAACATCCCAGGATTTGAGGCCTCGGATAAAAAGATCTTATAAGGAATGATTGGACTACCCATATCACCAAGGTGCACCTCCTTTTCTGGGAGCCCATCACTAAAGAACTCCATAGTTAAGCGTGCTCAGCTTGGAGTAGTACTAGGATGGGTGACCAGTCGGAAAGTTGACCCCGGATTGCACGTACATGAGGAAAAAGCATGCAGTTAAGGCTAGTGGTGGTATGTGGGGCCAGTCGTCATTCCTGAAACTCTACTAGAGCCTTTGATAGTGGGCCCATGTTGTTACAAATGGTATCAGAGCCATAACCCCTCGAGTAGGTGGGGCCCACATGGGCATATGGCATGCCAGTCTTGAGCCCTGCGGTCCAGGCAAGTTGTAAAGGGCTATCCGTAGAGACGAAATGGAGCCGCCCTTGCGCTGGTAGCCGTGGACGGGAGCTGGGTGTCCATGGGTCATTGTGGGTCTGCATTGAAATGGGGTCAGATTATGAGGCCATATAGTTGAGCCTTGATGAGGACGTCAAGAGTCTAAGTGGGGGAGATTGTAACATCCCAGGATTTGAGGCCTCAGATTAAAAGATCTTATAAGGAATGATTGGACTACCCATATCACCAAGGTGCACCTCCTTTTTCGGGAGCCCATCACTAAAGATCTCCATAGTTAAGTGTGCTCAGCTTGGAGTAGTACTAGGATGGGTGACCAGTCGGGAAGTTGACCCCGGCTTGCACGTGCATGAGGACAAAGCACGAAGTTAAGGCTAGTGGTGGTCCGTGGGGCCAGTCGTCATTCCTGAAACTCTACTAGAGCCTTTGACAGTGGGCCCATGTTGTTACAATAAGATCTGGTGGGGTGCCAATTATAAGATGATCCTCAATTTTATAGATTCATCTGTATTTTTTTCAAAATTAGAACTTTGGTATGGAGACTTAGTCTCAAGAGGTTAGAATGAGCATGTAATAGACTTAATGTATCTTGTTGTAAGAACAATGATGAGAATCTTTATTATTTAAATCTGGTTAGGTTGATAATATTGTTGTTATTTATGCCAGTTTTATATAATGTCCTTTTAGTACACGACTTATGGATAACTCTATGTTGTTTCTGCTATGTGCATGTGTGTACTTAGGGAGAGCATTATAAAGTATCTAAGGCCAAATATAGGAGCATATTTTGATATTAATTTATATCCAACACAGTTTGTGTATGTATTATTTATTTTGAACAATGTCGTAGCAAGTGCTTCTATGGATTACAAATTAGAGAGGCTAAAACCTTGCTAAACATGAAAAATGAGTGTAGACTTGGATCCATGATCCCCCATCCACACAAATCATGAGGTTGAGTAAAGATCATCCAGTTGACTACATTTATTTTCTTGTTGTGGTTGGTTCTACCATATATATAATATTGTCAAATTTTCATTGGTGATGGAAACATTAACTAGAGTAAGATAACATGTACGTGTGAGGTAGGTTGCTTTTTAAGATGCAAGTTTTAGTTGCCTCTTATGAATAATTGGTTACAAGATTTTAGAAAGTAAATTCTGAAGTGATTGTGCGACCCCTAATGTGACAAGGGGCATTTAACTTTGCATTTGATCATACAATAGAAGTGGTTTGCGATATTGATTCCAATATGTATAGACTTATGTAATTTTAATTTTAAAACCAAAATATATTGGAAAATGCCAATAAGGCACACGAAATTCATGATTTTATGCTAAATAATGTTTGATGAATATAATTGTTGCATCTGCAACTTGAATAATAATGTGATTCCGATTGTTAAAAAAGACAATCTTCTCTATCATGTTATTGTCAATGGCAGGACAAAACATGGAGGCAAGGATAGATGTGACAATGATGAAGATAGGTGGGAAGGGGAGCACCTTGCCTTAATCCATTTTAACTATTGGAATAACAAAGAGGTCCATTAACATGAATACAATTATGGCACATACTAATATAGTTGTGGGTTCTGGTGACCTTTTGTTGAGGATATACAATTTTCCATACTAATGGATATTTTGTCCATTTAATGGATATTTTGTCCATTTTGTTTCTTAATTAACAGTTTTTCATATGTATCGTCAGCATGCAAGTGTGCAACATGAATAAAACGCATGGTGAGATAGTAGGGTCACTATGGGTAGCCCATATATAAGTGAGGCAAACCACATTAGAAACCATAAGGGGAGATGTATTTAATAAAATGGGTGCAGGGCTTCCCTAGTAATACCCACATCAAGGGATGGTTTATTTAACAAAATGGGGGTAGGGCTTCCCTAGAAAAACCCACATTATAAATACAGCCTATAGAGAAATAAAACAAGCAATCATATAGAAACTCTTAGCCATCCCATAAACATCAGTTATTGATATCTAATATTGTTCCCGTCCAAGTCATTACATTGAATTTAAGTGTTCTAGCATTATGAGCAGTAGAAAATTGCATATATGGACTCATTCACACACACACTATTAAGCATAGATATCATGGTCAATACATGTCTCTATATTTAAAGAATATATACATAATGAGCATGGTAACATCATCAACATAAAAGTTATCACTCTAAAAATGAGACTAGGCTGCCTTAAAAAATGTGCACTGGAAGAAGGTATTGTCAGCATTGTCAATATTGTTCTGACATAGAAGGCAAATGAAACGATCCCCTCCGCCACCTCCTATTCTAGTTTTTTCTTATAGAGATGTTGTTTTTTCCAATTAATCAAAGGAGTAAGAACACTTTGAATGGGCATTAAATGTGTCAACTTTTTGTCAAACTGTGTTCTATCTCCCAAGTCGATGAAAAATGGTATACCTTTGATATACTATCATGATCACCCCGATCCATGAGGCTTTGATATTTTTCAAGGTCTAGTCAATGACTTTTTGAGGTGTTGATCTGCATCGACCATGCCAAGTTGAGTTATGATCATCTAATTATCATGATTTCTATTGGTGCTAAGCATCTTGTTAGTGTGATAAAGCCTGATATTCTTTACATGGTTAAGAACATGGAGTTTGAGATTGTATTGAGTAAGCTATCCATAGGGAGACCAAGGGTCAAGAGTAAAACTTCATGGGTGGGATAGTTTGGTGGGGTATGGGTATATCTCTCAATGAAGTGACACCTCTGAGGATGTAAGGCAAGAAATGAGAGAATATTTTTGTGTTAATCTGGTCCCACATGTAGTTTTTGTATGTATTGTTTATGTCAAAAAAGTATCATACCATGTGCTTTTTTTTCAAATGAGAGGGGATAAACCTCGCTAAACATTCCAAAGTCTTAGACCAATGATCCCCCATCCACGTAAATCATGAGGTTGGTTGAGGGTTAGCTAGATGATTGTGTGTATTTTATTGTTGTCATTGGTTCTACGCCCATGTATAATTTTGTCAAATTTTCATAGATGAGGGAAACATTAACTAGAGTAATATAGCACGCATGTCTAAGGCAATTTAATTTTCAAGATGCCAGTTTGTGTTGCCTCTTATTGATGATGGGTTATCGTACTTCAGAAGGAAACTTTTGAGGTGATTGTATAATACCTTAATGTGACAGGGAGTTAACTTTGAATTTGATCATACAATAGAATCAGTGTATGTCAAAATATATAATGCAAATTGCAGTATGTGTAACTTCTAGAATTTTAATTTTAAACCCAAGATATATTGGAAAATGCCAACAATGTGCAAGAAATTTACTGGCATATGCAAGCAGTCGACAGTACCATCTAGAGGTTATAGTGGTAGAGTTTAGATGATTTGAAGCGGAACGACATGTCATCTACCATTATAAGAAATTCACATAAGTTCCTAGGGAGTTTGGGTTCAAAAAATTGGTTTCATTAGTAGTGGGGTTCTAGGTGAGTTAGTACATGTGGGGATTCAAAGGGAGGTTCAGTCAAGTCATTCAAGGTTGAATATGAGTCGTTGATAAGTGTGGAAACCCACCACACTTAACGAGATTACTCAAAATTGAAAACATCGATCAACACTAAGTTAGCACATTCCAAAAAAAAGATACAAAATTAAAACCAAGTAAATTTACAACCATTTCAAGAGACATTTATATAAAGGTCCAACTTCGTGTATATATAATATATATATATATATATATATATATATATATATATATATATTCAGGGTAACTTTACATAAGATCATGGCCTCAACCACAACATGTTATAAAATATGTTACAAATATATATACAACCTTTGTATTGTTTATTATATACAACTAAAAACTTGATTCAATATGCACAATATACAAATCTCTCCACCCAGACATAAGAGTACTCAGACGACTCTAAGACTTTATGTAAGGCCCCAGAACTTGCTTAATAAGTTGAATGATATTAATTACCATAATTTAATGCCTATATCCCTAATATAACCTTTTGGTATGTTTTTAAATCATAATACAAGCTGAAGTTTCAAATTTCGTCCAATTTGGACACTATTTGAGCAAGTTATGCAATTTTCTATACATTTTGGACTTTTCTACAATTTACCCAATTGAACGTTTTTATTTGCAGTTTATCACATACATTATGTTTCATAGATGTTATATTATCATTCTTGAGTATTTTGATCAATGGGTCTCGTAGTTGAGCCATGGTTTGAAGGTGTTTTCATCAAGGGTATTTTAGGGTTTACCCCTTCATGGATGAGCTACCTTTAGTAGCTATCAACTAATGAATTATGTGATTGGTTGAGAAATTCGAAAAAGGAAAGTTAAGAAGGTCTATACATATAGTGGGAGAGCTACTTGTGTGTGTGCTTGTATATTCTTAATAATTTAAAGCCATGGACACTTGGATAGATACTAGAACTTCAACTTTTTCTTTTTGCTTTATCTTAAAGTTCATATACTTATCCCCAAGCACCAAAATGATCCATTTTCTCACCACCACTTCCCTCCTTCTCCCAATCTCGTTCTCCCTATGTTCATCTATGAATTTTTCTACCCAAGGAAGAAGAAAGTGGGGATCTTCTTGGAGAAAGGATCTAAGGTTGTAATTGACTTCATTTAGGGGTTCCTAAAGCTCCTTCCTAGTGATATTGACCTAAAAGTGTAAGTATTACCCTCTTTCCTCCATTTATTTCTTTTCTCTTCTTCCTCCTATATCTCTCCAGGTCGGAACCCTGCTGTTCCATGGTGAAAATTACTCTAGAACTCAAAAATCCTTCCTTCTTGTTTCTTTTTCCAGGGTTTTGCTTCTTTGTGGAGAGAAGTGCCTATTTGGCCAAGTTCAGATCTGAATCTAGGGATTTCTTGCCTTATTTGCTTGAGATTCTTGTTGTTTGATATCTGAACTACTCTATAGAGGAGAGTTATATAACGTTCTTCACTTATATTGCTTACTAGGAGCTTGTTAGTTCATGTTTATGCTTGAATGTGATGATCTAAGCATAGAAAAACCATGCTTGTTTAGAATTACGAATTTTTGTGGTGTTCCCTATTTTTTTTTCAGTTCTATATGAATGTGTAAACATGTGTACAACCTTTCTAAGGTGTAACATGATTTGGGACAGGTTTATAGCATCAACCTATGGTGCTAAGCACAAAATAATTGATGGTTCAAATTAGGGTTTTCAAGCTATTTCCTTCTCTATCACACAACCGATGGACATACCATTCAACAACCAATGATGTTTCTATCTTGACAACTGATGTTCGTGATCAAGGGTGTCAAATGTATGGTGACAACCTATGATCACCCCCTTAGGTCAGGTTTTGGCTCAATTAGACGTTTAATTATCATCCACTAAGTATTCTAATGATGTTATCAATCGATGATGATATTGGCTTAATATCTGATGGTGTTAACTGAATGTATTACTGATCTAACAACCAATGGTGACCTAATGAACACAATTAATGGTGGAGCAGGCCATCACCATATATGATGAATTAGGAATGTAATTATAGATTTGACTAAACCTTAAACCAAATAGTTCCTTGGTTCAATTGATCTAATGGTTAGACCTATACTTCAATTGATAACCTTGAACTATGAACCCGATCCAATGAATAATATTGGATGCTTCAACATCCAATGGATTAGAATAAATCACATGGTATTATATTTGGGTCCTAGTGATGATAATTTGATGGTTCAATACCATTAATTTGTAGTCTTACCTTTTGTATTATATAGTTTTTTTTGGTCGGTCAAAAAGCGTGTTACTATAAAACCAAAATCTTTAGGCACAGAGTACCCCATTACATCACAAGGAGCTAATAAGCTCAACCAGGAACATATACCCCACGTAGGGGGTATAACACTACAACTAAAGATAACAATCACTAAGAAGAACATCAAAACTAACAAGACTAACTACCATGCAATCCTACCAGGAGAACGATGTACAACCTGCAGATACATGCAATAAGCCCACCCACAAATAGTACCTATAGATTACAAAAAGAACCACCTGGTAACCCTGCCTGTAACAGCATCACTAGCATCAGATCTTCTCAGATCACAGAACCATCGCAAGCCACCAACAGAGAGATGCGAGCCTAAGAGATTCAAAATAGTCCTATCCTTCTTGGCACGGTACCAACTGTCTAATAGAAACACCCACAAGGTGTGGCCCTATGCCAAAAAAAAATAGAGGATTCAACTCACTCCTAAGCCACACAACCAATTGTTGATGTCCTGCAAAAGAAAACAGCAACCAACATCTTGCGAAGAGGTTGCTTGCCAACACCTTGGAGGTGTTCCTACATCCAGCAATGAACTAACATGGACACCAGAGCAGCAGGGCCCTGCCAGAGCTTCTGTTTGCACATCAGCAATTCGTCGAACACCTGGAAGGCATTCCTCTACTGTGTCGGGGTCGAGACCTTTTGCTGAAAGGCCGGAGCTCCCCCAAACCCTACGTAACAGTCTGGAGTAGACCAGAGCAAGCCGGGCTCGGTCTGTTGATAACTGGAAGCGACAGGTTGGCATTGATGATCTTCAAGCTCTAGCATGAGTCCATTGAGGATCATGTATACGAACTCGAACAATTGGTTTACCTAACTTCACCTGCACATCCCTCTCAGGCGGAAGATGGACAGCTGACCCCAGATCTGAAGCACCACCAAGAAAGGAGTGACGCCACATCACAGACATTGGTAAGAGATAACCAGCTGCCACTAAGGCCTCCACCCGAGGTAGTAGCTTCAGGGGGGCAGCGCCAGAGCACGACTGCTTGTAGGGCTGCCGCCAGGGAAATGGGATCGAACCCAAGACAACCATTCCGCCGACCAAGCAGCCAGGAGGAAGCTTAGCATCGAAGATGAAATTAGAGATCCGCCATCAACCTAGTTAACCGGAGTTAGAGGTGCAAGGAGGAGAGGCGGGCGAGAAAACCCCCTTTCTCCACCTGCGACGAGGCCGAGCAGAGTGGAAAGACGCTTCGGACTGGGCGGGAATGCCCTTCTCCATCTGTCTCTCTTGGATAGGATAGGAGGTCGACCAGGTCGACTGCGTGAACCTCATAGCCCCATCCTAGCTCCCACGCTGCTCCGCTCGCCTCTTCACCCAGCGCCGCCAAGAAGGGGAGTCCCTCTTACGACTAGCATCGAACCTTCTCCAGGGAATAGCTACTGTCCTCACCAGGGTGGATCTTCCATTTGGGGGCCAGGGGGAGGAAGACACCGAGAAAGTGCTCCATCCCCCCAGCGGCGCCGCCAGGTAGACTAGAGAGAAGTTAGAGTGGAAACCTAGAGAGGGAAATAGGCGAGCCCTATTATATAGTTATATTTGATAAATCACTATAATCAATGGATGTGTAACTCCCATGTGATCTAGCTTGTTATACCTAACCTTAATGTAATTATATGATGTTGATTGGTTATAATCAGACCTCTTGAATGATTAATGTGATAATGAATTACACTCTTCTTGTGTTGAAACCACAATGTAGTACTATTTGAATATCATAATGCTTTGCCATGTTAATATCTATGGACATATATGTGCTAATGATCTTTTGAGCCTTGTTTAAGGCATGGAATGATGATGATAACCTTACTATGAATAATGTGATGGCCTTAAAGACCTTTGGGCATGTTTGAATCCATGATTGAGGTGAAATCCTCTTCACGTTCCAATAAGGGTTAAAACCCCGGAACTTGTGATAAGATATTGGTATCTTGTAATAGTATGATGATAAGTGTGGTCCATTAATTTGCAATGAATGGTAGAATGTGGTAATTTGATTAAGATTTGTATCTCAAATGTTTTATAACCTTTGAAGTTGTTATACATATACTCTTGTTAGAAAAGAATTAGGGTTTGATTGTCCACTTGTATGATAAAGCCTTAATGTATTCAATTGGCAGTAATTAATCAAGTGTAACCTTAATCATGTAGATCCATGTGACATAGAGCCATATTCAGTGTCAAAACTTACTGGATGGTGAAACAAGTATTCCGAAGGGAAATTCGGAGCGCATACTGTTGAGTATGTGGGGTGGCAAGTTGAGGATATATCCTTGTCATCCACAATTGCAGGTTATGGAGGATGGTTATGGTCATGCCTCTGAGATTTGATGTGATTGAGGACAGCTGCGGTTGTACCTCAGATTAGAGGGTTTTTTATACCATGTTTTCTAGTGTCGTAACTTGTACCAAGTATGGACTAGTTGTTATCAGTTGACTATATGTCACTGTTGGCAGTTTGACTGGTATGTCACTGCAGTTTACTCATACTGGCCGAGGGGAAGAGATCTTAAGATACTGGCACTCCTAGATCTTATACGGAACTGAATAGCACTTTGCAGTGGTCAGTTGGATTTTGAGTGGTATGACTCAAACTCCCCAGGGCATAATAATAAAAGATATAATATCATCTGTGTAATATAATTGCTAGGGTTTAATACGTATCACAATGGTTGATTAACCCTTGTCTTGTCTTTACATTACATAGTTCTTACATGATGCAGACTTATGAAAATTGTGTACTTCTACTTGATGTTACAACTTATTTGCTTAACTGCTTAGTATGCTTAAACTGTTCAATCTATTCATATTGCTTATTTAATATCCTAATTGCTCAATGTATTTATTGTTAATTAATATGTTATAATCAATATATGTTGGAGAGAGTTATATCTCTTGCTGGGACTCGGTCTCACCCGTGGGTCCCCACATAATTTTTTTAGGTGGTCGCGGGCAACGAGGTTGAGGTCGCGTTGTGGAAGAAAACCAACCTGGTGATCAAAGATTTAGAAGGTCGGTTAGTTGTAGATGTTAGTAGTAGAGTCCTAGTGTCATCCCTGTACTCTCAGGTCCGGGTATGGGATGTGTTTTCTAGATGATATACTCGTATCGACACAAGATTTTGGTAGTATGCCAATGTTTGTAAATATATGGCATGTACGTGTGAAATATCTTTTGTATGAAGGATGTGACTGAGGTCTTTGGACCCATATATAAATGCTTGTTACAGTATATGAGAATGGAATGATGGACTTTTTGTAAATGTTCTTGAGTTAATTTACATGGTTGGAATTGGTTTTAAGTATCCCATATTTTTTACTATGTGATTAATTAGTAGTTGATCGTGTTTTGTGTTTTGAGTAATCTCGTTTAGCGTGATGAGGTGTCACACTTTACACAACCGAACCAACCTCTCTGACTCTATAAATATTCAAATTGTGCCTCCTCTCCACTCTGTATCTGACAGTGATGTTGATCACCTAAAAAGGGGGTGGAAACCCACGAGGTGAGACCCATGTTCCAACAATATGGTATAACCTCTAATAACATGTAATGATTACATGAAGATTTGGTAAATTAAATAGTTAAGGCAAATAGTATTACAAAGTTGAAAGATCATGTAATTTATACAATAGATCAGGCATAGCTTGAGTCATAAGTACAATTGATTTCTCTTACCCCATTAATATCACCTTTAAATCAAAAGAAACATAGTAAGAATCATCATCCAATGTGATTCTCCAAGTAACCCTAATAGTTATGATACACGACTGAATTAAATTTTTTATTAAGCCATGGGTAGTTTGATGCATACCACTCATAATACTAGTTGACCACAACAAAGTAGAAATCAGCCTCGAATAAGTTCTAGGATGACCGGAATCCTAAATATCTCATTCCATGTGTTAGTACGATTAACATCTGTAGTGGCATATCAGCCCAACAACTAAACAACCTAGTCTCTCCTGGGTACATAGGATACAACACTAGAAACCAGGGTATAAACCCTCAAATACAAATTAAAATAGTAGTTTCTCTCAATCACATCTAAATATGAGGCACGACCTCAACCGCTCTTTAAAACCTTGGAATTAGGATGATAGGGATATATCCTCCCTGCACGCATGTATAATCAATAGCATACGACTCTGGACTCCTTTTGGATTACTCCTTTCACTATCCAGTAAAATCTAACACTGGAATAGTTCTACTATCACAATGCACTACATGATTAAGGTTACACTTGATTACTCAAGTCAGTTAATTATTTTTGACTACATCAATCAAGTTACATACAAACACCCTATAAATTGTATAAAATTAATTGGGTTTTGCAACCTCAGAAGATATAAAATGTACAAAAAAAACTTTATGTCACTCTAGGCATAAGTGTTCATACACTCAAAACTTATAGTAGTTTAGCAACTTTCAATATTAGGGTTTTGTCCAACCATCATTACAACATTATAATAATAACTTTAGACTTTTCATACACAAAGAAGAGTTTAACATACAACAATGAATTTATCATGAAGACTAAGTAAAGCTTAAGAGCTCTCATCATCATTTTGTTATGTAGAATTGTACTAAGAAAAACCATTTTTAGCATTCTAAGAGTTTTTAAAGAAAGATTAACGACATGCATGTAGAAAATAGGCGAGTCTAACGTTATATCACTCACATGGTAGAGGAGAAACCAAAGTCTAATAAGGGGAAAGCTTCAAAATCACCAACAAGGCACCGAGTTCAGACCTATGAAATGCCAAAAATGTTTCCTACCTCCATGAATAAGGTGATCTAGAGAAAGGAAGGAAATAGAGTACCAAAGACTCATCCGTAATAGAGAAAGAAATTTTTGATCGATGAACTCCCTAGTTAGTTATCCAGCAAATCCATCGGGTACCAAAGAATCATCGGTAATTGAGAAACCATCATGCACCAAGAAACCATCAGGCACTGAGAAACTATTGGGCACCAAGAAACCATTAGTCATTGAACATTTGTCCATCACTGAGAAACCATTGGTCACTGAAAATCTTCCAGCTCATGAAAACACTGCATTACCTTCTCACTAAGTCTATATATATGAACTTCATGAAAGAAAAGTTTCAAAGCATCCAAGGGACATCTAAAACTATAAGATTCTTAAGTAAATCGTTATGAAACTCAAGAAAGTGTTAATAATTATGCTTACACCCCCAGAAAAGGGATAATTGCACAAAGGTCCACATATAGCAAGAGATGTATTTCTAGAACAAATAAGGTATGGTTTAATTTTTCAGACTAACATACAAGTCAAGAAAAACAATTATGTTTATAAGTTAATGAAGGCTGAGGGGCCTTACAACTATAAATCCCGAATAAGGATTTTGCCCCTAAAATCGTACACAAACAAAGAAGGGTACTTCCTATGCATCTCATCTTCTAACTCCCACATAGCTTCATCTATACTATGATGATGCCACAACACCTTCACTAAACCAATGTCCTTCTTCCTAAGCTTCTACACTCACATATCTAACATCAAAACTAGACCTTCAATGTAGGTAAAATCCTCCTTCAACTCCACCTCTATAGGATGCAATGTCTGTTGTATATCAGGATGGCACTTCCTCAACATTGAGATATGAATCATGTTTTGTAACCGAAGTAACTCTGATGGTAACTCCAACCTATAAGCCACCTTTCCAAATCAAGATATGATAGGGTAAGGTCTCATAAACTAGGAGCCAACTTACCCTTCTTCCCAAACATAACCACGCCCTTCCAAGGGGAAATCTTGAGATACAGACGGTCTCCACATTGGAACTATGACGGTCTACAACAATTATTTGTGTAAGACTTTTGACTATCATGTGTTGGTTTCAACTATTGTTGAATCATCTTGATCGTTTTTGTGGTCTATTTTACTAGCTCTAGACCCAGCAACTGATATTCACCAACATCATACCAGCAAAGAGGCGACCTAGAATGCCTATCGTACAAAGCCTCATATGGTTCCATGTCTATGATCCTCTAGTAACTATTGTTGTAGGTAAACTCAGTTAAACTTAGGTGAACATACAAACTTCCAAGAAACTGAAGCACACATGCTCTCAACATATCCCCTAATGTTTGTATGGTTCTTTTGTACTGGCCATTTGTCTGCAGGTGAAAAGTTGTACTGAACTTCAACTATGTCCCCAATGTTGTGTGCAAACACTCCAAAAACCCGCTCATGAACTGAGGACCTTTGTTTGATACTATGATAACTGGTATGTCATGCATACAAACTACCTCATCAATATAGATCTGTGTCACCTTCTCTTCTATATAGATATCTTGACCGATAGAAAGTGAGTTGGCTTTGTTAACTGATCAACAATCACTTAAATGGAATCATGACCTTTGGTTGTCCTAGTAGACCAACCACAAAGTCCATAGTTATGTGATCCTATTTCCACTGAGGAATTGACAAGGGTTGCAACGTCTCTACATGCTTCTGATGTTCTGCTTTGACCTACTGAAAAACTAGACACTTGGCCACAAACTTGAGCATATCATGTTTCAAACCTGGTCACTAGTAAAAATCCTTAAGATTACGATACATATTTGTATTGCTAGGACGCATTGCGTACATTGAGAAATGATCCTCCTCAAGTACCATCTTCCTCGAACATCCAACATCAGGAACTACCATCCAGTTGTAGAAATACAATGTCCCATCATATGTTTCATGAAACCCATCATGCCTCTTACTACCAAACTCTAACATGTTGTTTTGTGTGACGGTATCATCTTTCTATGCTTCTATGATCTGTTGCCTCAATGTTGGTTTGACTTGTAATTATTTCAACAAACCTTCTAACAGTGATACTTCTAGACATATTCATCTGTCTAAGAGACACTAACATATCACGCTTGTGACAAACCATGGAGTACGATTGTGCCTGATCTACAAATGATGATGAAGACGACTGTCTTCTCAACACATCAGCCCCTACATTTACCTCTATAGATGATAATCTATTATACTGTCCTAATCCTTGATCAACTCCATCCACCTCCTTTTCCTCATGTTTAGTTCCTATTTTTAGAACATGTACTATAGGTTCTTGTGATCTGTAAGGATTTGACACTTCTCTCCATATAGATAGTGCCTCCATGTTTTCAAGGCAAGAGCCACAACCTCCAAATCCAGTTCATGGGTAGTTCTCCTCATGTTTCTCAGGCTTTTAAGAAGCAAAAGAAATCATGTTCTTGTCCTATATCAACACACATTCCAACCCATTCTTAGAGGCGTCATAGAAAATGATCTAGCCCTTCCCACGTTATGGCAACACTATCTCTTCCAATATCTGGAGAGAACATTAACACTTGTCTAGCAAACAAAAGGAACACCTTTTGTGGTTAGTTTGGTCAAATGAAGAGCTACTACATTGAAGTTATTGATAAATATCTTGTAGTAACCAACCAAACCTAGGAAGCTTCGAACCTCAGTTGGTGTCTTGGACTGCTCCCACTCCAAAACTGACTCCATCTTCTTAGGATCCATACAAACACCTTTTCCAGAGATTACATGACCAATAAAAGAAACTTCGGTCAACAAAAACTAATACTTACTTAACTTATCATACAACCTATGTTTCCTCAACAACTCAAATGCTTGATTAAGATATTGTTCATGTTGTTGCCTGTCGTGGAGTATATCAAGATGACATCTATGAACACCACCACAAACTGATCAAGGTACAGTATGAACACTTTGTCTATCAATTCCATGAATGTTGTTGGTGCATTGGTTAGCCCATTGGGTGCAAGAGAAACTACCTGCTTGTCGATTGGAACTCATTGATCACCAAGAATTAGTCGGTTGATGAACTCCCAGGTTAGTTAGCTAGCAATTGCATTGGGCATTGAAGACTCGTCATTCACCGAGAAACCATTATGCATTGAGAAATCAACAAGAAAGGAGAAACAATCGGTTGCTCAAAACCCATTGGGCACCAAGAGGCCATCAATCAGTAAAAACCCATCGATGATGGAAAAAAGCACTACCACCTCACTAAGTTTATATATGTAAAATCCATGAAAGAAAAGTTTGAAAAAATCCAAAGGACATCTGAAATTATAATATTCTTAAGCACATCATGAAGCAACTCAAGAAAGTGTTAAAAATTATTTTAGACCTCCAGAAAAGGGAAAATTGCATAGAGTTCCACATATAGAAAAGATTGTATATCTAGAACAAATAGGGTCTGATCTGATTTTCAAGACTAACATCCAATTAATCCAAACAATTATGTTAATAATTTAAGAAAGTCCAAGGGGCATTACAGTAAAGTTGAATCAGTGGTCCTCATCGAACTTCAAGATATTGTGAATTAACCACGTATTTGGCTCCTCTAATCTTGTTCAGGTCCATATAAGATCAACTTGGAAAGGCCAAAAGAACATGGTGACCATGATCAAGTTGCAGGTTCGTTAGTACCAAACGTTGGCCATTAGAGGACTAGAGGTTGTGGATCCTCCCTCTGGGTCAAATGGTCATTGTTGGAAGCCCAAAGATCGTGGCTCTTCTATCTAGGACTAGCCATGGAGTGGAGGATGAGAATTGGTTCCAATTGAAGGTGCTTCCTGGAAATGCTTGGAACTCTTGGCGTTGCTTAACACTCTTGGGTGTCAGTAGAGGAGAAAGAAGAGAGGTGAAAATGAGGCAAATGATATTGTGTAGTGGGATACTAGAGTCGGCAAGGGTATTGTGCAGTCTTGGGTGAAGACGTAAGAAGGGAGAAGAGGATGGCTTGCAGGTGGTAGAATTCGTGTTGTGACATGTATCCTATAGATCCATCGATGCATTCCCAAGAAGTTTGTGATATCCGACTATGTGTGTGACGGATGATGAATGGGGGAGGGTATGGTGCCACATAGTTTAAGGAGGTGGTTCTCTTAGTGCTTGTAGGGGTGGTAGGGACATTGACAACACTCACTATTGCCATGAATTTCAATACAGTAGAGAAACTGTCGAGGGGGTGTCTAGTGTTTAGGGTTATAGACGGAAGAGGAGTAAGGTATATAGAAGAAAAAGGGAAGAGGAGGAGCGGGAGGGTGACAGTCATTTTCTCAAGAAATAGAGTACATTGTAACGGTCTCCCCGAACGATCACTGGGTTCTTGGTAGACATCTTGGCTCAATTGGGAAATAGTCTAGTATGGCATGGAAGGAGTGGAGAAGAGATAGCAAAAGAAGAAAGAGAAGAAGAGGAAGATGATTCTTATTCTAGTGATGTATCTGTCTCTAGAAATGGATGATGTGGATCACAAGAGAGAAAGGGGACAACCATCATTACATCTAATACTAAATGAAAACTATATAACTAATGGAATATATTAATATCTTTCATTCTCTGTTCAATTGAGATATCAAATAAAGTCTAGTATTTATAGAAATATATAGGTAGACTAGATAAGATATGCTAAATATATTTTTTCCATCATTTTATATTTTAAAAGTGTTTTGGTATCATGTACCATTAATTGTATATTATGTATAACTTAATGCATTTATTCCACTAAATATTCAATTGTAACACCATTCACATGTAAATTTGGTTTCTCTGGTCTTTAACTCATAGGAAAATCCAAGGAAGTCAAACTTATTATTTAATAGTAAAATTATGTAATTAACCTCATGAAAAATTTGATTCCTTAATCTATCCAATAATGAAAGGATACATATTACACATTATATTAGTTGACCACTAACTAATTGTGACAAAGTCGATTTTAGCAAAATAATGAGATAATTACTCTTTTGCCCTCATTGTACCTACTAATGGTCCCAAATTATTTTTCTTGTCTTCATAATCATTATTGAGACTGAAATCCAACATTTGGTGAACAATGTGGATATTATACACATTATAACACTTCAAATTGGATTCATTCATCACTTTGTCCAAAGAATCAAATTGGTCAATTAAACTTTGTCTTTTGATTATCAAGCATTTTCGAAATATTATCCACATTATTTTGAAGCTTTGGTCCAAATTTGAGGTCATTTGGACATTCCTATGATTTACTATGAATTTTTGAAGTTTATATATTCAAAACCCCCTTTTCCCCTTTTATTTGAGCTTTTTCTTAGCTTTGCCATGTCAACGATCCAAGCAATGCAATCCGGGCTGATTCTGGACCCTTGGATCTGCCTCACGCGGATTACAGCTCTGATCGAGCGGATGTGAGGTTGTCTCCTACCTCTCACTGATTGCGGGGAGGAGTAAATGAGTGAGATACGAGATCTCCCGCTCACGACCTCGGTTTGTAAATCCGACCGGATACAATCGATGCTCTCACAATTTTGAACTCATCTAACCCTAGTTTGACCACCTTTCGTGCTCTGTCTAGCCGTAAAAACGAGCTATTTACTCCCACATCTCAGTCCGGCGGCCATGGCCATTTTCGAATCTCGATCTAGCCCTAAACCCTAGCCCAGCACTATAAAAGGACTCCCCCAAGGTCCGCAGCAAAAACATCTTGCTTAGAGCCATGCTCTTGGTCATCCCTCGACCCTGAATGGCCCAATTTCTCCTCGCCACCTTCTGCTGCCATGGCGGCGCCGCCGCATAGCCCAGCTTGGGCGTCCTTCCTCCACGCCTCTTCCCCTCTTCCTTTGGCTCCCATCAGGTCCGCGAGGCCAAGGCAAGCCCGACCGGCCTGCTCGTGCTCTGCCTCACTCCCCTCCTGCTCCAGAACACATCCACTCCGGCGAGCCCCTCCGCCCAGTTTTTGGGCTCGCGAGAGTGTTCTGCACGAGAAAGAAGGTCCGTGAACCGCCGATTTAACTAGCTGCAGCCAACCCAAAACAAACCGATCAATTGAGCGTTGAACCAGCTTATTAGAGGAGTGAACCGGCTAAATCAAAGGCCTGAACCAGACCGTGGACCAGAAAGCCTCATGGCATGATCTAAGACATCCAATAAGCATCCAACGATCAAACTTTTCATGAAATAAGGTATTTATCTCGCTCTCTGGAAAATATTCAATTAAATGCCCATATCTTGTTTTAATCATAGAAAATGCATATGAACTCCAAAAATTACAAATAAGTAGTCAATCTTGATCAGAAAAATCCAGTGAATCCATTAAAAATACTTTTGAAACCTGATTACAAACTATGCTCACTGATATACCTAAATCTTGATCTCTTGCTTATGTAATTTATCTAAATGACTCTATTTGTTGTTAATCTTGACTTAACACTGAAAACCCTAATTCTTGAATCTAATGTTCATATTGAGAATCTAAAATCATACCTGGCCCATTAAGGATCTAGATCTATATTTGTTGACTTGATCCAATCTTTAATATGATGATGACATCTTAACAATATGATTGATCTAAATCATGTGGCATATCTTGATCTATTGACCTTAAAGTTGATCCCTGATTTACTCTTAATATTAATCGAGACTTGATGTAATCTTGAATACCAATGATATTAGTTATCATGATGATAATCTAGAAATGATATGAGGACTTATATAATGACCATAAATTAGGGTTAACACATATGATCCTAGAAACCTAGGAAAGTCATTCACACTTGAAAATACTTGATATTTGAAATAATGATGGACAAATTGAAATATTGGTTGATCATAAGTGGATGACCTAACCCTAAGGTTGACCTAGGAAAGTGTAACCCTAATCTTGAATATTACAACATGATATCCAAATATCTTGGTCTTGACCCTTGATCCAAATATTATGTTTTAGGATCTAACTCGAAGGATCGACCTATTACTCATGATCTATACTTGAAATCTTCAGTGAAAGGTACGCTATTATATGAATCCTCCTTGATTGTATTGTAGATACTTTTATGTATCTCTTGATTGTATACTTGGCTATTTACTTGGATGAGCTATTGTTCCCTATGATTAGTCTTCTGTTTTTCTATACTATATTTTGAAAAACATGAAAATATAAATTGCATGCCCATTATGACTGCCCGTATATTGATAATGATGATGATATTGATAATGTTGATAATGTGGATATTGAGTACAACAACCCCCCTCATTTGGAAGTGGGACTTGTACATTGGCTTCCTATGTTCCTATGGTGAAAAGGGGCCTAGTGACCTTCCCCATCGCGTTGGGGTAATAGAGTCATACAAAATATATAAGCATGCTTCTTGAATTACAGCATAATGGGAATTCATAATAAAAGTTGATTTGCTTGAAAAACTTGTCGAATAAATGTTGGTTTTGCAAATTGCATATTATTCTTTGAAATATAAGTCCTGCCAAGTATACTTATTTTCTTATAAACTGTTTTGCTTGATTTTGATAGCGTACCGTGCAATTGCATGATTGTGTCTCGATTTTATTGATTTTAGGCAATACAAATGGAATATTGAATAAGATCGCTTCCGCATTCTACATACTCTGATGATAAAGACAAATCAGTTATATCTCCATATTGGGTTAGTTTGTTCTTTAATTATCCAATTTTTGAGTTATTTATTTCTTATTGTATATGCCAGTGTGGTAGATCATATTGGGCCACTCAGGGACGGGCGCTTCAATCCTCTTACTACTGTCTAGGCAGTAGGATTAGGATTGGGGTAAGAACGGTTTCGTGACACTAATAAATGATAAGACCTGCTCTAGGGAATAGAGAAATTATTTCTAATATACTCAAAAAGGAGCCTGAGCAAAATAAGATTTGAGTCGTGATTTAGGATTAGGGTATGTTACAACACTCCACCCTAAAAGAGAATTTCATCCTCAAAATTCATCCATCTATATCCAGGTAAACATACTAGATTATGTTCCCAAACTCAAATCATATTTCCAGTCCACATAGTATAGTGGATCCTTGTACATCACCCCCATGTGACACTTTTAATACAATAACTTTCTCTCCATGTATCAAGTATCCATTAGTCTTATCATATAAGATTAAAAAAAATACCTTATGTCACCATTTTGGATAAGGAAGAAAAAAATTTAAACTTATTTTAATTATGTAAGTAACGGTGGTAGAATTTGCAAGACTTACCCATCAGCCCTTGTTAGGCGGAAGCTACATATGTTTGACATTATAAGGAGTTTCCCAAGTATGACATATTGCAAGAACTATTAATTCAGATTATTCCTTAAGATAACACCTAAAAGGCCATACAACTACATCTCTGATATGTAATCATAAGAAGAGAAGGCTTTCTTATTATGCATCGTCCACTTCAAGCAAACCCTCATAAGGAACAACAACAACCATTCCCCCCACGTAACTATTAATCATAACTTATGCACATCACTTTGATAACTAAGGGAGTCATGAGATTATCCGTAATTATAGGAAGATATTTAGGGTTTTCCCATCACTAGATATATTATAACCATAGTGCCTTCACAAGATAAGGTAACATATATAGTCAAGCTACTCATCACAATCACTAGATAAATCAAGTACACTATTGGATATGATAGAGGTGAACACTTAAGGATATCTAGTGAAATTATAGCTTTCATCAACCAATTATCATGTATGAGGCATAACAAGCTTAATGAGGATGGTATCCATCCCTTAGATGGATGAATTTGGGAAGAGACATGTGGAGATGCTCCATGTTGAAGTCAAGGCATTCCTTACCATAACAAAGATAGTGTATATGATCACTTAGTATCAAGAGAATCATCTCAGTTTTAAATTTATTCAAGATTATGTGTTTTTTTCATTTATGTATGCTCAGTACCTAAGGTGGATGTATGCAAGACATGCTAGAAAAATAATAACATAAATAGTTTAGGTTGAGAGCTAGGATAATGTCTGTCTATGATCATTCAATTCAAGATACACCTCATAATTCTTACTCTAGATTTCCTAGAAAATAATAAATATGAATGAAATTCTATAAGAGTTAACCCCATGAAGGGAAATTACATACTCCATAAGGGTGTAGGGTTAACTAGGTTTCCTAAATATTGAGTCTCGACCATATTGCATATTAGGGGGTGGAAATTGCCAAATTAGATAGGGATTTAAACCCTATTTGGTATCTCAATCCTCAAGATAAAGTACATCAGCTACATGTAAAGGGTCACCTAAGTACCTGATTAAGGAACTATATAGGATAAACTGAACTAGTCAAGTTTCCAATTGCTTTTGGAATCGATACCATTTTGTAAAGAGTGGGACCCAAGAGGGGATGCACTCAAAAGGTATGATATAAAGATCCATTTAAAGATAAACCAATGGAAACAAAACTATTACAATGTTACAAGGTATCATTATATTATTGTTTATCACCATAAAAGGTGGTATTGCAAGGAAGAAATGGTACACATATAATAAATCTAATAACATGCAAGGCCCATCACAGAGGGCAACCTAGACATTCCAAGCTATCCTCAAGTTCCAATTTTTAATACGATACTCTTAAATCCTTGTCCTCTAATGTTCCTACACCTGGGTGGAAGGGGAACATCATCTAGAAAATAGGAAACAAAGGCATGTATCAGCAAACATTGAGTTTGTGGATATACCAACATCTGAACATTATATAGGGTTACATGAATAGAGAGTTGTGTTTCCATGCAATGAAAGGGCTATCTACATATAGGTAAGTTCTAAAATAAATAATAAAAATAATTAGTCATTAAAGAGTCATAGAGAATCATCAAGTGTGTTGTCATTCATTAGCCTATAATATCACAAATAAAACAACTACACACATATGTCATAGACCAGATATCTAAAATAGGGTCATAACACCATTGGTTATGGCCTAAATAAAAATAAGGGTGGAGACGCACACCCTAGGTAGATGATGTGTGCCCTAATATATAAATGGTTGTGCCCAGGTACCACTAATATAGATAAATACTCTAACATCCAGCATACATAAATTGAGAAGAAAGACATATAGTTATACATTTCAATTTCCAAGTAACAAAGTAAGTGGTATCATAGATCCTATGTGCACTTAAATCAAATAAACAATCTATGAATTTAGTATTTTCCAAATGGAATAGTAAGAGGAATAAAATAAAGGATAATTGCCTCTCTATATTAGGAATTAGTAAATTAAATGCCCAAACATAAATAGGGATCTGCTCATACCTGATCTTCAGAGCGAATGTTTAATTCAGCCTATACTTGGTGCATAAAATCAAGTTTTCATCCTAGGAACATATAAGGTATGTTGGTCAAACCGCAGCAACCTATGTATGCATTCCTATTAGAGATTTTCATATTGTTCTTCTCCTAGTCCCAATCACCTAATGACATATTAGGGTTTTCCATATAAGATTGTTATTCACATATGTTACAACCATTATCATTCTATAGTTTCCAGTAGGTCCTATAGGATCAAGTTTGCATTCTAGACTATATCATAATTGTATATTTTGGTCATATAAAAGAATTTAGTATCATGTTAACACAAATTTGGGCATATACATGTATATTTATACATCTTACCCAAACTAGGTCTTAATTAGGCACAAAAATACAAGTGTGTGCTTATTATTTTAGGAAGACTTACTATAGAAAATAGGATATGGTCTGAGATCATACAAAGTCAGTTATAACTATATATTATTTTAACTCCTCGTTCATAGTTTTTTTTATTAGATTCCACTTTGATTTATGTAAACCTAGATAAAACTTTTAACTAATCCATGTTATACTTTACAATCCTTACGGTATATATTTCTATGTTTAAGTTGACAACATGTCTATTTAGTAGTGAAAATAGTATTTACCAAGTACTGAAACTATATCTTAACGCTATGTGTTAATACACCACCATAGATATACTAATATGTCAATTACCAAAATAGCTGAATATATGTCATCATCATAGTAAGATGTCACAACCTAAACACCATGAATATTGTCTAAGGGATCATGAAATATATCATAACAATACAATAGAAACTATGGATCTCTTGTTTATTGACATATACACATACATGTATACTTGTATGATACCATTAGGTATAACAGGTGAAATAATACTCTTATCAATTGGTATAGCAACTCTTCATGTATCAGTTATTCCATCTAACCAACTATTATAAATGATACAACTAACTAAACATTTTCAAATCATAGGTAAGAAGATGAACCCTGACCAAGAGAATAATTAGATGACAATACATGTGTATTTGGATGATTGTTGATCATGTCTACTGTAGAGTCTAGCGAGGCTAAGGAAGGAACTCACTGCTCCACTAGTTCCTTAAACATTTTTTAACCTAGTTGAGGATCAGAAAAAAATGAAGGTGGTTGGAGGACTCATACTCCGTATGTTCTTCATTTAGTTTTCTGGAGGTTGTTTATCGGGGAAAACTCAAGGAATATCTTTTCATCTATCATCAAACTATGGTTGGGCCATTGGTAATGTAGCAAGCAAGGTGGCAGAGGAAAATGTTTGTTGGCGTATGTAAATAGTTGACATTACCATCTAGAAATTGCACTGGTAGAGGTTACTCATGTGTCATTTGTGATTATATAAACTTCACAGAGGTGCCTAGGGAGTTTGGGTTCAAAATATTGGTTTCAGCAATGGTGCATTTCCAAATGAGTGAGTGCATGTAGGGATTTAAAGGGAGATTCAGTTAGTCCTTTTGAGGTTTAAGATTAGTCACTAGTAAGATTAAAGTGTTGGTCCTTGTCTGTATTCTAGGTATTTTGGATCAACCACATCTTTGGATCCTTTGATCTTGTTTATAGGCATCTAATATCAACTTAGAAAAGCCTAAAGAACATGATGACATGATGAAGTTGTAGGGCTATTAGCATCAGAAGTTTTCCACTAGAGGTTCTAGCTCCGCTCCTAGTCAGATGACCAATGTTGGTGGCACCAAGGTCACATCTCTTCCATATGGGACCATTTGCGGAGTGGACAATGAGAGTCAGTGTCCGTCAACAATGCTTCTTGGTGATGATCGATGTTGGTTGGCATTACTTGGCACCACAAGGTGTAGGTAGAGGAGGAAGAAGAGAGGTGAAAAGGAGGCAAAGGTGACTATGTCATGGCTACTAGAGTCGTTAGAGGTATTATGGTTTCTTGAGTGGTGACATAAGAAGGGAGAATAGGATGACTTGGAGGTGGCACTGATCTCACTGTGGTAGGCAACCTACAAAGCCATCAAAGCCTTCCTAAGCAGGTCGTGGCATGCTATTATGTGTGTGGTGGGAGATGCATGGGGGAGGTTATCTTGCCACAAGGTTGAAGGAGGTGGTGCTCTCAATGCTCATAGGGGGTGGATGAGATGTGTAGAACCCTCATTGCTACCATCATTGTCAGTGCATCAGAGGAATTGGCCAGGGGAGGCTAGTGTAGGATTATAGACATAAGACGAGGAGGGAAAATATAAGATATAAGGGGAATAGATTGAGGAGAAGGGAGGAGGACAACAGTCATTTTCCCAAGCATTAGAGGACGCTAGTGATGGCCTCATCGCACCAGCCCTAGGTTCTTGGTAGATGGCTCAGTTCAGATGGAAATAGACTTGTGAGGCACGAAAGGAGTGGAGAAGAGGCAGGGAAGGAAGAAAGAGAAGAAGAGGAAAATTATCCTGATTGCAGTGGTGTATCCTACTCTAGAAAAGGAAGACATAGACAACATGATAGAAAGGGGACGACCAATGTTACATCTAATAGTAAATTAAAATGACATAACCAATGGTATAAATTAATATCTTTCATTCTTTATTTAATTGACATAGCAAATACAGTCTGAATTTTAAGAAAATTGATAGGTAAACTCAACACAATATGCTAAATCTAATCTTTCCATCAATTTTATATATATATATATATATATATATATATATATATATATATATATATTGAAAGTGTTTTTGTATCATATACCATTAATTGTATATTATGTATTAACTTAATACATTTATTCCACTAAATTGATCATTTGTACCACCATTCACAAATTAATTTAATTGCTCACATATTTTACTCATAGGAAGATCCTAGAAAGTCATACCTTTTATTTAGTGGAAAAGTATATTACTAACTCCATGATTAACTTAATTCCTTAATAAATCCAATAATGAAAGGATATTCATTGCACAATATATTTCTTGACCATAATTACTTATAATATGACCTACTTTAGGTAATAAAGGAACTATTACTAACATGCTCAAAACGGGGCCTAAGGAAAATAAGGATTGAGTCATGATTCAAGATTTGAGTATGTTGCATATCCATAACTTGAATAATATTGTGATTTTTGTTTTTAAAGAAACAAAATCTTCTCTAGCATGTTTTTTTCAATAGAAAGATGAACCATGGAAGCAAGGATAGATGTGACAATGATGAACAGAGAGCGGGAAAGGTAGTCACATTGCCTTAGTGCATTTGAACTATTGAAGTAACCAAGATGAGGTCCATAAATGAGAACAGAAATAGGGCACATACTAATACAATTGTGCATCCAAGCAATCTTTTGTTGAGGAAAGTTGTATCCCTTCATACACACCATGAGACAATTTCATTTCATTTTTCAAAAGAATTAATCAAAATTGTATTCTAAGTGAGGAGTGGTATAATTTTACATGATAAGTATGTATGACTTCGTTAGCCATATTAAGTACATGTTGAATACACATCTATGCCAACAATGCAATCTATTCAATGCCCCTAATTCATAGGAGGTTGCATCTGATAGCTAAATGTCTTAGAAATAACCTTGTATGTTTTGTTTACAAGTCTGATAGGTCTAAAATGGTTAATGTTAGTTGGGTTTGGGTTTACAATTTTCTTGATAAGTACAATGTTTGTATGGTTCACTATAGATATGTCATCTAAATTTTGTGTGTACTCTAATATTTTTTAATATTGTGAGGGATGGTTGTTTAACAAGTCCCAATTTTTGTGATAGAGTACAGACCAAATCCATCCAACCCTAGTGATTTGTCCTACCCCAAGTTGAAGTTTACTTTTCTATTTTTTTTAAAGAGAGTGGTTATAAGTGATTTGGGATTTGTGATTTACTTAGAACATAACATGTCCTAGATCTATTCAAGAAGGCTTGAGAAGTTATATTTATGGTTAAAATGGTTTTGTGATCTTGCACCAATTATTAATAATATTAACCATGTTCTTTGTTTTTTGTGGTTAACTATCATAAGGGTTACATAGGTAATGTTGTACGATCATTACAAAGCCCATAAAAGTGTCTACAACAGAGGTACTAGACAGGTATAGTAGTGACTTGGATCGTAGGTTTTTTCAAAGTTGGAATCAAAATTGGAAAAAGGAGTACATCCAATCAAATTATTTACTCTATATTAACTCAAATTTGATTTTGACATTGAAAGGTCTAATACATCCAAACTATAGGCTTTTCCAATGCACAATGACATTGACTAATTATGCATATATGACATGTTTTCCCTAGCAACTCCATTTTGCTACATACCCTATATATCGTACTACCACTTCATTGGAATTATACATATGTATGTATGTATGTATGTATGTATGTATGTATGTATGTATGTATATATATATATATATATATATATATATATATATATATATATATTTGTGTGTTTACATATATAATATATATGTATATATATTTGTGTTTATGTGTGTTTATTATATACACTACTACAGAAATGGCTTATAACGTCACATTTACAAGCGTCGTTTGTATACAAGAAACCGACGCCTAAACCCTACAACGTCGATTTATTACAAAAACCGACATCTATCTGTGAAGAGCGGACAGACACGGATATCACTTTTTATTTAGCGTTGGTTCCTTAATAAGTAACTGATCTCTAAAATTGACCGCCAAATCCAAATTTTCCAATGGAAAAAATTACCTCCAAAATTTAACATACGGCATTGGTTGTTAACAAAACAACCGATGACTAAAGGTTTTTGCGAGACAGAAATTGAGACCATTTTTATCGTTGGTTTTCTTGCAATAACCGACACCGATGTGTTTTTGCGCGCTATCCCCATGAAAATTTTCACCTCCCTTTGGCATCGGTTTTCTACAGCAACCGACGACTATGGTCAGAATTTGAGAACATTTTGTTTTTGTCGGCATATGTAAATAGACGTCGGTTTTTCTAGTAGAAACCGACGACTATAATCGAGCATAGGTGTCGATTTTTTTGTGGTAACCGATGCCTTTTGTTATAAGCGTCGGTTGGTTTTAATATCCGACGCCGATTATTAACATAATAGCACCTGTGCGAAGCAGACTCTTCCCCTTTCTCTGTTTCATTGCAATCGAACGTTGATTTTAGGGTCTAGAAATTCTGCCCCTGCTCCCTCCTCCTTGCGCGCCGCCGCTAACCACTCCCTGCTGCTCTTTGCTCGCCGCCATTGCATCAGTCGTTCTCTTTGCTCGCCGCCGCCGCCGCCCTTCTCCTTGCTCATTGCCACCGCCGCTATTCCTTCTGTGCTCGCCGGCTGCCTGCTCACCGCCACCCTTCTCTCCTTACTCACTCGTCGGCTTCTTGCTCGCTGCTCTTCCATGCTCACCTACCCACTCGGCTTCCACTTGCACCCCTTTGTGTCGCCCTCTCTCCTTGCTCCAGAGCAAGATTCTCGACTGGGCTCAAACAGAGGTAAACATCCCCAAAAACCCTCTATCTCGCCCTCTCTCCCTGCTCTAGAGCAAGATGCTCGGTTGGGCCCAAAAATATATTTTTATATACCAAAATGATCGAAAAACCCTCAGTTTTCCAATGATGATGTCTATTTCCCCTAATTGTGTTCATATCTTCTCTGAATCCCTGTTTCATTACACTGCTTAATCTTTGATCACATAGACATAATCAACATTGATACTTGTATGATCCTAGTGATTAAAAGCACTCTTTCTTGGTACGTCAGTAACTAATGTTCCCTTAAGATGAGTGTTAATTGATCTAGCTTGCTTACTTTCCTTCTAATGCCATCTTTTATGTGCTATGACCCACTAGTCACCTTTAGAGTATTAAAATGACGCAATTTATACACTTGTTAAGTTTGAATCTATAAATCCCATGAAATGATATCACCCCACAAAATCAGTAGTCACTATTATGTCTTGTACACTCTAGAATCAAGATCTAATACTCTTATGCTATTTTAACACCATGAGACCTCTTTTGCTCATTCTAGTGGATTATTATGACCTATGATGACCTAACGTGAAACCATGCTCTTAATGATATGATTTTGTTGGCCTAGAAACCTGTCCAAGATTTACTCATTAGGAGTAAATCTTGGATAGTCCCCGGTTTGGGACTGTTCTTGAACACCTAATCTCACTTAGGATGTAAGTGTATAATGTGTATTGGTTTTTCAAGAAAACTTCGACAGTAGTTCCCTGTTTGTTCTCTAAGTACATATGTACTTGGAGAACAATGGGGAAATGCTGCCGAAATTTTCTTGAAAACCCAATACACATTATACACTTACTAGTGATATTAGGTGTTCAAGAATGGGATAGGTGGTACACATTTATTATATATAAGAATGATAGCACATGTATTTGTTGACCTAGAAACCCGTCCAAGATTTAATCATTATGAGTAAATCTTGGATAGTTTCCGGTTTGGGACTATTCTTGAACACCTAATCTCACTTAGGATGTAAGTGTATAATGTGTATTTGGTTTAAAGGTGATGTTTAAAACCGTTATCGGCCTGAAGGGAGTATTATTGAGGGTTATGTGGCGAGAGAGATATGGATTTTTGCAATGATTTTCTGAGTGGTAATGATGCTCCTGTGAATGACAAGAATATTGAGGAGCATTTTGGCAAAGGAATTTTGGGACCACGGGTGAAAGTAATCAGCCGTGAGCAGTTGGAGAAAGGTCACTTGTATATTTTACACAACATCGACGAAGTGAGTGTTTATATCGAGGAACATACCAATTTCATCAAGAGACAATATCCTCGATCCAATTCAATGTGGTTTGCTAGAGAGCATAACAAGACATTTATTAAGTGGTTTGAAGATAATGTCTTACATCAACTATCTCAAACACCAAATAATCTTAATGAAACCATCAAATGCCTCACCTTTAAACCAAAATTGAATATTATGTCTTATGAAGGGTTTGACATAAATGGATTCTTGTATTACACAAAGCGTCAAGATGATAAGAGTGTCATCCAAAACAGTGGGGTCACCCTTCAAGCGTCTTCATTGTTTTTTTAAGTGCAAAGGATAAGAGTCCATGTGAAGCTAAAATGTCATATTACGGTGTCATTGAAGACATATGGGATTTTGACTATGTAGATTTCAGAATTCTACTCTTTAAATGTAATTGGGTTGACAACAACAAAGGAGTTATAGTGGATGAATTGGGTTTCACGTTAGTGAACTTTGAAAAGATTGGCGAGAAGGGTGAACCATTCATATTGGCATCATAGGCAAAACAAGTATTTTATATCGATGATCCTGCAAATGATAAATGGTCAGTTGTTCTTCATGGTCAAAGACAGTTCATTGAAGATCCTATTGATGAAGAAGAGTATTATGATACGTATGATGACTCCGGTCCATTCTTAGTTGGGTTTTCAACACCACCAAATATTGAAGCTGGGGATCACAATGACTTGTATGTTCACGGGGATCACAATGAAGGATTGTTAATTGATAAAAGATCACAATATTAGAGGCATGCATGTTTATATTTTTTATATGTTTTATTTTTCTGAATGTGAACTTTACAATGTGAACTTTACAATGTGAATTACTTTACAATGTGAAATTTATAATTTGAATGTGAACTTTCATATGGTTGAGCATTCCCATGATGACCGTGCTGATGATCACCGTGAGGGTGAGGATGTTCCTACGCCGCCTGACAATGTAAGTTTTAAGAATCAATCCATGAGGTTTCTGTCTATATGTTCATTTATAATTATATCATGTAAGTGTGTTTTTTTTATCAAATTTTAGGTTGGTGATGTACCCCCTGAAGAAATTACAGCACTTGATGAGTAGCAAAAGAAAATTGAGAAAATGAGGTGCATCACAATGATGAACAAGTTACTACAGCAAAGGGGCAATGGACCCAAATTGGCTGTGGATTTCGATCATGTAGGAAATCCATATGGAGTGAACCGCAACTCATTTATTTCATGTATTGGGGTTCTTACTTGCATCCATTGCAGTCCTAACCTAGAATCCTGGCATAAAGTTCCTAAGGGGAAGAAAGACCAAATATGGAAGGAACTATGCGTGAGTTATTATTATTTGTAATTCTATTTGTGTAGATTACTAGTTTTTAGGATACTAGTTAATAGCAATTATATTTGCATAGCATATTTGATCTCGATGAAAAGCTACATCGTAAATGTGTGATGCAACGCTATGGGAGGGTCCTAAGAAACTATAGGACCAATCTCACCCGAGATTACATACGCGATGCTGAGAATAAGTTCTTGATTGATTTCCAATTCTAGACATTGATCACTATTTGAGTAACTCTACACTAGTAATTTTTGTTTGTATTCTCTTTAAAAAATAAATTTACGCAGAAGGAAGCCACAAAGCAATTGAACTACCTGGACCCCAAAGAGTGGGAGGAGTTTGTTACCCAAAGAAAAACGGATGAATTCAAGATATTAAGTACCACTCCCAATTTAATTAATATATGTTCTTATATATTCACCTATTCAAGATTAACCGTTAGTGTTACTAACCAAATCAATGTGCTAACTAACTAGGCTATCAGCGATGCTGAATGAGCAAGGTGTGCACTGAATGTGCACGAACCCACAATGGGTCCAAGAGGATATGCAGGTGTTCGCCAAAGACTACAGGTTGAGTCTACTCAGCCTGCTACTACTCAGGAGGCTGCAGAGTCCTCTACTATTGCTCCCACACCTCTGCCTTGCCATGCTATGTGGATAGCTGGGAGGCAAAACAAGAAGGGAGACATACCAAAGCCCGCAACTGCTGTGGCGGCTGCAAAAATGGTAAAAATCAACTCTTAGAGCAATCGATAAATATTGATTATTATTATGTTTACTTACTAATTTCTGTTGATGGTGATTAGCGGGAGCTACACGAGCAGAGGAAGGAAGGCAAGTTCATCCCTCATGGCACAAGGGATGAACTGACAGTTGATTTGGGTAACCCAGAGCATCCTAGATGTGTTAGGGGTGTAGGCGCTGGTGTGGGCATCAAAGCATTCTTTGGGCCATCCTAGCGCAAACCTGTCCCAAAAGTGGGACTTTCACAAGCTGAGGTAACCTATTCTTATTTTAGAATGTTATTGTGAAAGGGAATTCAATAATCAGAAGCTAGCATTTCTTTTATCCATGTATAGGTAGATGCATTAATTGATAGGAGAGTCGAGGAAGCACTTGATAAGAGACTCCATGACGCAATTAGCAAGTGGCAGGCGTCTCAGACATTCACTCAGACAGTACATGTGACGTGTTGTGCTTCTCCTACTACTTCTACTACAGAGGTTGGGAGTAATCCTATAGACCCACCACTTACCACGTCGTCTGTAAGTATTTTTATGACGTAGTAGCTAGCATGTTCAAGATGATATGTTTGTGTATATATGCATATAACATTCTTTACATAAATTTGTAGGGGTTGAAGTCATGCTGACTAAAAAGTCAAGAATATATCGTTGTAGAGACATCGGCTTACCCACCCCTTAAAGGGTGCATGTTTCATGGGTATCCAGTACCAGATGGTGTGGTACATGTGAGCCCAATACATGTACTCCCCGACTGGAGGGATCTTGCACTGTCTCATGCACACCCAGATGCTGAAACACTTGGTGAGGTAGAAGGCGGAGTGATACTGTGGCCCGAAGCGGATGTCCTCTATACTAATATTGTATGATACATTTCCATTACGTTAATTTGTTAGTGTGTATATATGAGTCAATTGATCTGAAATTATATATACAGGTTAAAACGACGAGACCCGCTACATCTCGACCTCCACCTCCTCGACTACCAAGTTGGCTTCCAAAGGACCTACACGCCTCGATAGGTCCTAATTGTAGGGGTGTGGCAGTATGGATCGGCGAACATGATCCATAATGCCCTATAAATGTTACTATTCCGGAGGATGTTGTAGATAAATCATACGATAACAATCTGTTTATAAAAGTTTAGCATACGTATTAATGCATACATAATACAAGTTTTGCATACGTATTAATGCATAAGTATTAATGCAGGTCAATCATACGAAAATAAGATATTTATACAAGATGTTTTGGAGTTGTTTCGTTATGATTGGCTGAACACATCTATGATAGAACTATGGATATGGTGAGATCTTGTTTATACATCCATATACCTTATTTTATATACGGTGATCTAGTTTCTTATATATTAATGCATACGTAATATATGTTTTGCAGCCACTTACACACAATATGTACAGATTTTGGGGTTTTCCCATGTGGGATTTTTGGTTCCATCATTGATTAATCTTGTAGATGCATACCCTTCTTCAGTTACTTCATACTTCTATGATGCTTTTCAATATTTTGGTAAAAATAATAAGACGGTGATAATAGCTCCATTCAATGTCAAGTAAGTTTACTTTGCTTATAATTTGGACTTAAGAAAATTACATTTTTATTGTGGATTTTGAGTTATTATTTTTCTACTTTCTTACATGTAGTGGTAAACATTGGGAGTTACTAGTTATTGTTCCCAAGACGTTCACTGTCTACTATTTAGATCCTGTGGGGAATGAGTTGAATACATTATATGGACATGCAATTAAAAGGTCATTATTCTCGTGAGAAAATTCATTTTTTTATATCCGTTAACATATGTTACTACATTACTATTTAATTATGCAATTTAATGTGTTACATTAACATATGTAGGGCTTTACAAGAGTACAAAAAAGTTGGAGGAAAGGTCCCCAGGAAAAGAATATGTCACTAATTTGGGAGAATGTGAAAGTAATTTCCTGACTCCAATGTATATATTATTTATGTGAACTGTGCTTATTTGTATTTTTGAATATTTTGTATGCTTCAATTTATAGTGTGCTACACAAGACAACGGTTGGGCATGTGCCTACTATGTGATGCGATTTATGTACATAATCATCAAACATGTCATAATGGAAATCGATTAGATACAGCAGGTATTATACATAGTCTCATTAGATAATATGAAATATATCAATCTTATTATATTTTATTAATTATATATACGTCATTCTCTTTGTAGGTCTTTAAAACTGCTGACTTCAGCACAGGTGGAAAGCTATTAGATGTACATACTCCCTATACGAGAGAGGAATTAGATGTTGTAAGAGAAGAATGGGTAAAATCCCTACAAAGAGTGGGAATTTTTAAATATAATTTTATTGACAATGATGACAATAATGACGATAATGAATAAAGAATACCTTTGTTCTCATAATTATTTTTGTGTGATTTTGAATGACTTTTTATGAATTGTCATATGTGTGAATGTGAATGTGAATGTGAATGACTATTTCTAATCAATACATGAATGTTTCTACATGTGTCTGAATGTGAAAAAGATGAAATGAATGGAACTGAATGCGTATGTAAATAATTTTGCAGGTTTCTACATGTATCTGATCAATACATGTGTCTGAATGTGAATAACTTTACAGGTTTGTGGCATGTTGTATGGCTGATATCAATGGATGATGTAAACTTGCAGTTCTGAACTGAACTACAGGTTCTGCATCCTGCTGACCAACCATATAGCAGGCCTACAAACTGATAAGAAATAAAAAAGCAAATAGGTGTCAATTTTTTATAAACAACCGACATCAAAATCATACGGCGTTGGTTATTAGCAAAAAACTGACGTCTTTATCCCGTTCTGGTGTCAGTTGTCGGTAAAAACCGACGCCTATTACTACGGCCGTGCTGGCAGTGATATGGTGTCTGTTATTTGCATAAAACTGACAACTTTATCAAGATATAGTGTCGGTTATATACAAGAACCGACGCTGATAGTGCCCTTATTGTCGCTTTATTGATGGAGGGAAGGGTAATGGCATCGGTTCTTTTAATAATCGACATTTGTAACCACTCTATAGTGTCAGTTTTCTTAAATAACTGACACCTATAGTCCCTTTGTTGGTGCGTTTTTAGTGGCAGGAAGTGTTTTTGCGTCAGTTAGGAAACTAACGCCGAAGGGATCCACCTTTAGTGGCGTCCACTTGGGTGTCGCTTGGAAACCGACACTAAGGGCTTTAATTAACCAACGCTAAAGGCTTGTTCTGTAGTAGTGATATATAGTACACATATATGTATAGATATGTATAATATGTATATTACACACATATGTATACATATATATACATCCATATACATATATATACACCCACATCCATATATATATATATATATATATATATATATACATATACATATACATATATGCATATATGTCTTTATGTATATGTATATTTATATATACACATATACATATATGTGCATTTATGTAACATACATATTTATTCATATTTATTCATATATATAGGTTGTGTGTGCATATATACATTTACACACAAATCTCTCTCTCTCTCTATATATATATATATATATATATATATATATATATAGAGGGAGAGAGAGAGAGAGTCAGGCTAGAATACACTCGAGTGTACGGATCGCACGGATACACTCAAGTGTGTTTGCATATCAAGACTATTTTTTACAAAATGTAAACCATTGATCTTCACCGTCATACTATAACTAGGCTACATATAAATTTTGAGCCCATTTGGATGAGTGTAAGTCACTCATCCAAGGGAAACAAAATCGACGCGCAAAACTAATTTAAAATGCATAATTTTTGCGGTCTTCATAACATGAGCTATACATATCCAAATGTTCTCAAATTTTGTGTATGAGTTGTTCACAAGATGTTTAAGAAGATCAACGGATTAGATTTTCAAAAAAAATATTGCATCATGAAAAACTATTTGAGTGTATTCCGCTCCGGATACACTCGAGTGTATTCTGGCCTGACTCTCTCTCTCTCTCTCTCTCTCTCTCTCTCTATATATATATATATATATATATATATATATATATATATATATATATATATGGACACACACACACATAGATACACACACACACACATATATATATATATACACACTAGTGAATATACACGTGCACATGCACGTGACATATTATACATGATAAATGTGTATTAGATTGGTTTGACCAAAATAAAAAATTGATTAAAAAAAATAGGACAAAAGATATTTTATGTGAATGCATTACATATTTATTTGATGAAGTATTGTGAGATTAACTTGACATGCATTATTCTACCAAACATATAAACAACTATAGATAGAATGTACATTAATTGAATTAAAAAAAACTATTTTTAAGTAGTAAAATCATTTGGTTTTATTATGAATAATATTTGACAAAAAAATAACATTTTGATCATTTGTCATTGTTTTTGAAATTACAATTTGTAGCATATGAATTGATATTTAGTTTTATATATAAAATTCCTACCAAATTGGTTTCTATACAAGCAGTCACATCTTTTTATGTGAATTTGGACAGTTAACTGAATCCATGTTGTTGTATTATCTTCTATCAAAAATATTGTAGAGAAATTGTAGAATTGATGTATATAATGTAAATTATTTCCAAAATGTAGGAGATTATCCTCTATATTATGCAATAATGTAATATTTTATATATAACATAACATATGACGATAGACTATTTTTATTTTTATATAAAAATAAATTTCTATTGAGTATTTCTTCTACTTAAATAGACAAAATTATACTTATATGAGGCGTTTTTTTATAAAACAAGGTCACGCTCTCCATCATCATATTTATATGAAAAACAACATTTTTAGGTATTTCCCACTCAATGGCCCTTTCCCCCATGCAAACGTGACCAAATGAATTTTGTGAATAGTTTTACTTTACTCGACCCCTTCCCCTCCCTTTTTTTTAGCTTTCTTGTCTATTTTTTCATAACGTACCAAATAAGTTTTTTTAATAATTTTACTTTACTCAACCCCTCCCCTCCCTTTTTTCTCCTATCTCATCGATTTTGTCATAATGTACCAGAAACATCTGTTAATTGACAGTTAATTTTAAAATTATGCAACCTGCCTTTCGCTATGTTATATACATGGATTATTTTCCTTTATGATTTTTATATGTCAATTGCAAAACTAAAAAGATATAGTTATGATGGCTATTTTGTGATATTTTCTCTACTAAGAACTCCCTTTAAAGTGGAACACATCATGTAATCATCAAAAGTTGATTATATTCATAGAAAATACAATTAAGACATCAATATACCACAACAGTGATAGGACATATTGATATACAAGTGTAGAAGTAAAATACTTGTTTTGAGAATTAAAGAAATTAGATTTGTGGTGTAAAAACTAATTATTTTCATAATCATATATGACACAGTGGAAATATGAAAACAAGCCTACATAGATCAAATATTTTTTCTATCCTAGTGTACAAAAGAAGAAATGTAGAACTTTGCATATCTATGCACAATAAGTCAAAAATCAATGTGTCCATATGTTATGTGTCATCATTAAATGTAGAACTCTGCATATCTATACATAACAAGTTGAAACAATCTTGCTTCTGCATTGCTGAGATCTTGCGCCTCGATAGACATGGCAGCTCTCAAGTTAACCTCTCCATGGCACTCAAAAAGACACATGTCGCTCCCAAAAAAATATTTCTAACAAATCACAAGGAGATGATGTTTTCAAAGCATGTTGTGGCACAATGCACAAATCTCACATTATCTCCTTATAGTCATTTATGTGCTCCTGTTTCCTGATTAATCGATGCGGGGAAGATGTAGATACAGAGGAAATGTTTTGGATAGTTAGAAACAACCAGCAAAAAAGAGAGATAGACAAGGTTATGGCTAGCGATGGGGTGTGGTTAGAAACTTATGAGAAGATACTGTGTATGTTGATAATGTGATAGTTATTAGGTATAGGAATAGGAAACTGAGAAATCCAAAAAGCGAATAGATGACCGGAAGTAATAAGTTATGGATGCATAGGAAAGGACAATTAGTTATGATGCGATCGTGAATGCGAAGAACAAGATAATTATTAACATTGAAATACAAGATAATTAAGGAAACTAAATGTACATTGTGAAGAAGGATAACGTGTGTGCAATCGTAAGAAAAAAACTGAAGACGAAATGATATAAATAAATTAGAATAAAAATCATAGAGAACGTGGTTCTAACTGCTTCAGAAGCAGTGTCTAACGGCAAAAAGGAAATAAAAGAGAAAGATAAACAAATTGAACTTGGAAAACAGAATAAGTCAATAGTTGATGGAGTGGAGAAGATAGAGAGGAATGAGCCAGGAAGTATTTATAAAAGGAATGGGTGAGAAGCGTGTTGGGAAGAGATTGGGAATGTATTTATGGTGGAATATACGACATGACAAATCATAGGAATGGAAGTTCATGTAACGTTTGTTTCAAAGATATATACTCTAATCTAAAAAATACATATGTAAAATTTTGTGTTCCAACTATTAGTACCTACATGTTTTTTAGTGTAACAAAAATAACTGAATATGTTGATGAGAATTTAGAATTAATATGACTTTTGGATATGATGAATATCGTATCTTTTGGTCAAGTAAAAACATCAATGATTTGGCACGTTAAGTAAATGCTTCTTTTAAGAAAAAGTAAAATAAATGCAACAACTAATGTAGGTACTTATCTTTTTGGCATGTGTCTAAAATAATGTGAACAGTGACACAGATTCAATATGAAGAATAATTATGATATTCATATGACGAACTGAGTATGGTCATGACTATTAAAACTTAAATAAACATTTAATCAGTGTAAACGCAAGTTGTAACATACACACTGTCGAGGTGAACCTGTCCCCAGTCTTCTTTCTTTTCCCATGCCTTAGAGATCTCATCCTCGATCTGGGCTTCTATAGTTCGATTTCTACCAACACTACTGACTATGATATGTCCAAACGTCCATTAAAATAGAGCCTTGATGGAGCGTTAAATAAATTATATAAGAGCCAATAAATCAAAGGTTGGATAATAAACTTCGTAATGCTCATAAACTTTTTGCTACGTAACAAAGCGGGTGTAATGTTGACCTGCAATAAATAGAGAAAAGAGTCAGCCCTCTCATTGTTTGAGGTAGACGTTACTGTAGCGCTGATATACAATCGCAAGTATGGAGGATTTTACCCGTATAAGATTAAATTTCATCATATCTATTTTATAACAACACCATAAATCATAAAATCCTTCTATTTCTCTTTAGGAGTGAAAAATGTATTCCGAACGCAAAGATAACATGAACGTAGAGAAATAAATGGGACAAGTATCCAGAAATGTTAAAAACGTCTAATGAGTCACAATTTGTAAAAGCGAGTCATTATAGCTTTTAGCTGTTATTGTAAGTAAAAGAATGATAGAAAATGATAGCCATGTACACCTTTGAAGTGAGATCAGCTGAGGTATCCTTAGAATGATGACAACAAAAAAACAACTTTCCATGAAGAAAATTATTGAGGAGAGCAAGGATAATAAACTCTAGTAATGCATGGGTGTCCATGGACGGGCCCAAAAACAAGAAGTCAAGGTGTTGCACTGCCTAAGATGTCGTTTAGCCCCAAATGCTCAGGTCAGGAAGAATAGGAAGGCCATGCCATGAGCAGGGAGGTTGGCGTCGATGGGAGAAGGGGAGGATGGCGGAAGAGTTGGATGAGATAACAGGTACGTAGGATTTGTACGTATGCTTGACTGTGATATGTTCTTCAGACTGAGGTATTAGGCACCACTGCTGCACTTCACGACAGATTAGGCCGCGCCTAGAAAGAGGGTAAGTCCCTAGAAGTAGGTATCCATGTTCTCTGTGTTAACTTAGGATACTCAATGGAATTAGGGCAACTACCTCGCTCAGCTACTGAGGTAGGCGATGACATTATATAATCGGAAGTACAGGCGCCCAAGGCGCATTGGGTACACCAAGCGACAGACATACAGAGCAGGAGTAAATACAAGGTGTGCAGCCGTAAAGGTGCATGATCATTACAAAGTAATTAACTAGCTTGGGAAGGCGTGGTTTCACAGCCCCCCACAAGATGGGACTCAGGGAATGTGAGGCCCAGCTTGGGTAAAAGACGGCGGAAAGCGGTCTTGAGGAGAGCTTTGGTAAAAATATCCCCGATCTGATTGCTGGAGGAGACATAATGGATTGCAATGTGACCAAGGAGAACCTTCTCGCGGACAAAGTGGTAGTCCAATTCGATATGCTTGGTTCTGGCGTGCAGAACTGGATTGGTCGCTAGAAACAAGGCACTGCGGTTGTCATAGTAGAGTGACGATGGCTGATGCTGCGGTAGGTGAAGATCCCGTAGTAGTTGAGAGAACCAGGTGAGTTCAGCGGTGGCGAGCGAGAGAGTGCGATACTCCGCCTCGGCACTGGACTTGGACACTGTCGGTTGCTTCTTGGAAGACCAGGAGATGCAGGTGCGGCCGAGGAAGATGTCACTGGTACTCCGTCGTGTGATAAGGCAGCCGGCCCAGTCAGCATCACAGAAACTGGTGATGGAGGGGTCATCATCCTTGTAGATTTGAATCCCCAGATGGATTGTTCCTTTGACATAGCGGAGAAGGCGCTTGACCAGAGTGAGGTGCACGGTGGTCGGAGAGTGCAGGTACTGGCAGGCCAGGTTGACGGCGTAGGATAAGTCCGGTCTGGTTAGTGTGAGGTATTGGAGAGAGCCAACAATGCGGCGATAGGCAGTGGCATCGGTGAGGGGGGAGCCAGTATTTTGTATGCTGTCCCGTAGGAAGGAAGCACTGATGGGCGTGGAGACATGTTTGCAGTGGAGCATGTCTTCGCGGTCTAAGACATCCATGGCGTATTTGGTTTGATGAAGGAGCATACCTTGCAAGTTCATTTCTGCCTGGATGCCAAGGAAATAGTGAACAGGACCAAGGTTGCGTAAGGAGAACTCGTTTTCCAGTTGAGTGATGATGTGTGTTACTACAGAGGGTGAGTTGCCAGTGATGAGGATATCATCAACGTAGAGCAAGAGATAGACGATAGAGGAGCCATGTTGGAGAACAAATAAGGAAGAGTCTGCGGCAATGGAGGAGAAGCCGAGCTCGGTAAGGAAGTGGGATATGCGGGTGTACCAGGCACGAGGAGCCTGTTTTAGGCCATAGAGAGCCTTGTGAAGGAGACAGACATGATTGGGTTTGGAAGGATCGGCAAAGCCCGGGGGTTGAGCCATGTAAACAGTTGTATCAAGATTGCCATTTAGAAAGGCATTGCAGACATCCAATTGTTGGACAGACCAGCCTTTAGAGACAGCGATGGAGAGAACGGTTTTAATCGTCGGCGATTTGACGACAGGGCTGAAAGTATCAGTGAAGTCGACCCCTTCTTCTTGGTGAAAGCCTTTGGCCACAAGGCGAGCTTTGAGGCGTTCGAGAGAACCATCCGTGTGAAGTTTAGGTTTGAACACCCATTTGCAGCCGACAATGTTCATGTGAGGGCGGCGCTCGACAAGAGACCAAGTGTGGTTTTGTTGAAGGGCAGAGAGTTCGTCAAGCATAGCTTGCCGCCAGCCGGGGTGGCGAAGAGCCTGTGTGGTTGTTCGTGGGGTGGGGTAGTGGAGGGTAGTATGGAGGGCGTATTTGGGATTGGGCTTGTGGATGCCATTCTTGCCCCTGGTGGTCATGGAGTGAACGTTGTTAATGGGGTTATCGGCTGGGATATCATCGGAAGAGACATCAGGGATGGAGGGATTGATCGAAGAGGAAGAGGTAGCAGTAGAATTGGGAGAAGGAGGTGCAGTGGCGAAGTTAGAAGATTCAGGGATAGATGGAGAACTGGGTGAGGAAGTAGGGGAAGGAGAGGTCGGAGTGAGTGGATTGAATGGGTCAGGAGGTGAGTTGATGTCGTGATTAAGGTTAGGGATGAAGTCTTGGAAGGTAGAAAGCGAAGGTTGCAGGTCTGGAGTAGGAGGGTGAGAGTTGGCGAAGGGAAAGATGGTCTCGTGGAAGATGACATGTTTAGAGATGTACAAGCGCTTGGTGGGAAGATGAAGACATCTATAACCTTTGTGTTGAGTGTTGTAACCTAGGAAGATGCAAGGTAGGGAGCGAGGGTCGAGCTTATCTGAAGCATAGTCACGAAGACATGGAAAGCAAAGTGAGCCAAAGGTTCGAAGGTGGGAGTAAGAAGGAGGTTTGTGAAAGAGAGTTTCAAACGGGGATTTCATATGAAGTGAGGGAGTGGGAAGGCGATTGATGAGATAAGTGGTCGTGTGGAAGGCATCAGGCCAGTAAGATTTAGGGACTTGAGCATCGAACATCATAGCAAGACCGAGTTCGACGATATGTCTGTGTTTTCTTTCGGCAACTCCGTTCTGAGATGGGTTATGTGGGCATGATAGTTGGTGAAGGATGCCTGAGTTGGATAGGAAGGCTTGGAGGGAAAGTTTTACAAACTCACCACCACCGTCGCTCTGTAGTTTCTTAACATTGGCATTGAACTGAGTTGAGACCATAGCAAAAAAGGCAATAAATATCGAACAAATTTCATTTTTATGTCTCATCGGAAAAAACCAATTAAAGCGTGAGTAATCGTCTGTAAGCAGGACATAATACTGATAACCTTGATCGGAAGAAACAGGGGCCTTGCCCCAAACATCACAATGAAGCAGTTCAAAAGGAAAAGTAGCCTTGGTATGGCTATGAGAGTTCGGTAATTTCCTACTTTTGCTGAGTTCACAGCTATTACAAAAATTTGAACTATGCGAGGAGCTAGAGATAAGCTGATGTTTAGCTAGATAGTTCACGATCATCAGATTTGGATGCCCGAGTCTTTTGTGCCACAAGTCTCCAGTTGTCTTGGTATGTCTGTTGGAGAAGAGAGTCGTTGACATTGAGGAAGGTAGACGATAAAGCCCATTACGGCAGGTTCCTTGGGCAAGAACTTGATTTGTCCTCGAGTCCTTGATGAAAACACAGTTGTTAGTAAAAATGACATAGTAGGGAAGCTTAGAAGTAAGTTTTGAAACAGAGAGGAGATTCCTTTTGATGTCAGGGACAAGAAGGACATCGTGCAGAGGAACGGAGGTTATGTTGTTAACGATAGTATCACCAATGTGTGAGATGGGCATAAGATCACCATTACCAATCATTATAGAGTTGGAGTTGTTGAAGGTACAGAGGTTATGGAGAGTACCTGAGTTCTGAATGATGTGGTCAGTAGCACCCGAGTCGATGTGCCATTCGTATGAGCTCAAATCATTGAACCGGAGAGCAGCAAGGGCTGCAGCACTGGTGTTCACTGCAAGTGAAGAAGGTGTAGAGGAGAGTTGGTAGTTGTTGTCGTACCTGTGCCAACACTTGAGAGTGGTGTGGCCACGTTTGTTGCAGATCTGACATAAGGGGAGAGATGAGTTGAGCTGGTTCTTATTGGTCTGGGAGGTGGAGCTGAAACCTCGACCTTGGGGGTTGAAGGTGTTTCCAGGACCGCTGCCAAGGATGGAATGTCGGCCGCGACCACGAGGGGAAGGACGACCCCGACCATTGAAGGAGGTTGGATTGAAGAATTGTGGTTTGGTGGCATTGAGGTGGTTGTCAGGAGCTTTGTGTGAGTAGAAGGCAAGAGGGGGAGGAGTGGAGCGTCTGGACCTGTGACGCTTGAAGTCTTGTAGGAGAGGGATGAGCTCGACGAAGGAGGGAACAGGAGGCTTGAGCATAGAGACGACGAAGCCTTCATAGTCGTTGTTATCCAGACCATTTAGGAGAGTAAAGACCTTTTCTTGGTCATTTACTTCGTAGCCTATGGCATAGAGTTGATCGCAAAGTGTTTTGAACTTGCGTATGTAATCGGAAAGGGAATCAGGGCCTTTGGCGAAAGATCGAAGCTGGGATTTTAGCTCAAATTCCCTCGATTGGGAGGACTCAGAGAATTTCTTTGTCAAGGTGGTCCAGACGTCATGGGAAGTGGAGCAGCCAATGATGTCGCTCATCACTTCTTCGGTGAGGGAGCTGGAGATCCACCCCTTGAGGAGATGATCGGTGCGAGTCCAATCACGGTGTCTAGGGTTAGCGTCTGGAAGACCATCTGTTCCAGGGACGACAATGGGTGGAGGAGCTTCAGATCCATCGAGGAAGCCCTCGAGGCAGCAGGATTCAGCAAGGTTTTTAACTTGGGATTCCCAGAGAAGATAGTTGTTGAGGTTGAGCTTGATCGAGAGGAAGTTAGATATGTTTAGGCCAACGGGGTACGGGTAGAAGGAGGTTGAAGACGAAGCATTGGGTTCAGCCATAGCGAGGGGACAAAGGAGAGGGAGGTTAGGTTGCGGTTAGAGAAGGGAGGACAGAAAGGTGGCAGATAAGTGGTCGGTTAAGGCGCTTAAAGCTCTGATACCATGTTAACTTAGGATACTCAAAGGAATTAGGGCAACTACCTCGCTCAGCTACTGAGGTAGACGATGACATTATATAAGTGGAAGTACAGGCACCCAAGGCGCATTGGGTACACCAAGCGACAGACATACAGAGTAGGAGTAAATACAAGGTGTGCAGCCGTAAAGGTGCATGATAATTACAAAGTAATTAACTAGCTTGTGAAGGCGTGGTTTCACACTCTGCTGATATGTTTACGGAAGGCGAGACGGTTTGGTGTGTGAGTTTGAAATGGTTACAATAAGTCGCCATTTTTTTCGGGAAAATGTGGCAATAATCACAAAGTGACGTGGTGATAAATTCCATTTTTTTCGAAAAAACGTGATGATAATAACCACAAAGTAACCGACCACTACCACGACTAAGTGTCGTCATTTTTGGAAAACGTGGTAACAACATAAAGGTACCCACCACTCCTGGCAATTTTAGTTCCCATAAAAGTCAAGAAATTAGGAAAAAAGTTGAGAAAAAATATGAGAAGAGAGAGAAACAAGGAGGAAGCAGCATTTTCAAACGGTGTGTTGTGATTGGCTAGAGATTTTTTAGGAAAAAGAAAATAAAATAGACATCGTTAACTATAAATATTCATTCTTTTTATAGTAGTATATATATATATATATATATTTATTTATTTATATTTGTGTGTGTGTGTCTATGTGTGTGTGTGTCCATATATATATATATATATATATATATATATATATATATATATATATATATATCCAAAATACCTAAGTTTTAGTATTCTTAATCATCATAATTTCCTTAGGTCTGGGTTGATACATTGCAACATGTAGCATTCATACAAAATAATTCCTATTTAGAATGCACGAAGTAGGAAAAGCCCTTAACACATGTTCTCATACATTATATTAATCATTGAACGTCTATGAAATTGCATACTATCGTATGACTTGTCTATATGATTTCTAACTTAAGAGCATGTAATTCTAAGAAATTTCTCAATCACTAGGAACTCCCTTGATGGAAAAATTGCTAGGATTTAAAGAAGTGCATAAGTAATACTACAATTCCTTTTCCAAACTTTAGATTAGTGCAATATCATATCTAAATATAATGAGATTTCTCCTACTTGAACATGAATCACAATATTGACAATAATATGTCATGTGATCTTAACTTTAAACATGAGAATGTAACCAATACTTGAACGGTAATCAATTTATGTGGTCATGAATCAATCAATATGTAATGAAGTATTTGTGGAAAGTTAAGACCATATGATATGGGAAACCACCAAACAATCATTATACTAAGAACAAAATTATTATTATCATTATTTTGCATGTAGATTGAATTGAAAGGAAACCACAATGTGCATTGGTACATAACAACCAAATCAACATGATACTTTTGCATCAATAGTATGACTTGCTCAAGTGAGCTACACAACTTGTAGGTAAATTTCTATATCCATGGTTGAGATATAAACCCTCTATTAAAATATAATTCACACAAGCATGGGTATTTTATGCTTATCATATGGCTTTGATCCATCTAGAGTATGTATATTGGTTATTATATGTTATTATGGTATGAATTATTCCTTACTTAGGTTCTTATATGCCTGATATGGAGCATAAGTTATTCATCCAAAATTGTTGTTCATAGTATTTTGTGGCCATTAATGTCATTTAATGGATTGTAATCAAAATCATTTTTGTATGTGCATAATATGTCTATACACTATTAAAACAACTTGTATTACATATATATTAGCTCATATTATAATATCAGTAACATGCAAAAAATATGCTTTACTAGTTTTTCAATTTACTTCATTTTATATTGATTGTCCATGTAGTTTAATGTATAGTATCACCATCTATCCATTAGATATCAAATCATATTACATAACCAATTTACACTAGAAACTAAAATTGTATTTTTATTTCTCTGGGAGTGATAACCATATACAAAAATATTCATACAATATATAATTGTTTTGTTAAAAAAAGACCAAACTACCCCTAGTCATTATTAGGCTAAGACATAAGCTATCAGTGAAATGTAAAGACCAATCCAAGAACCTCGTTAAATAGTACATACATAAAAATAATAATCTTCACCAAAATTATATTAGTTTTGTCTTACTATTTTCAATTGTGGTTGTTTCGTACATAGATTTGACTATATCAAAACAATAGTGAGAAAAGCTCACTAACGTCAATACTTAATATTTGCATGTAAAAGTAGATATTGATATATTCAAATCATATATGATAGTTTAACTTGGGTTATAATTTGGGGATATACAAGCATACACAATCAATGATTACCTAGGATTATTGATTGTTCATGAACAGTCCAACATAGCGATCAATATATTCTCTTATCTATTCACCAAATGTAGAAAGGGATCCTCTCTGGATGATATATGAATATGGTTAGGGATCTGTTGGTCCTACCTTTCTCATACAGTAGGAGTAGGTAGACTACTCAAAACTCATCACTGTTACTTCTATGTACATGAGGAGAACACCCACCCTATGGGTGGTTTGCACACATAAGTCCTAGTGGTTTCTACTGGCCTCACCCTATTTCTATAGCACATTAATAATTGGAAATGGTTTCAACATGGAGAACCCCAAATTCAACTTCCATTCTCACATTGCCACACTTCCATCTCATGTTTCCTTCTCCTTATCAAGAAATTTATCATGACATGTGTATGTAACATTGTGATTATGCTTCACATGCCTGTATTTTTTTATTATGGCATGTGACATCTTGACTCCTCATTCCAAATTTCTATGCTTGATTGAACATAAACTATATGTTGGGTTTTAGGGGAGGCAGAGAAGGCAGCGGAAACAAAAAAAAAATTTCTCCTCCCCAAACCCAGAACAAGGAAACGCGTCAACGTCTATACAATAGAAAAGGGATGGTTTGTGGAATCATACCTTGTCCTGAGGCTTGCTCGGCGACAATACCTCACGGCTTGCGCGATCATCACCTTCGGTCTTGTACAGTGTCTGTGCAGCTCCTGGTTGCACCGGGACTGACGACTCCTGGTCTCACCGGGACTGTCGGGATTGACAGGTGTCCTCCAAGCGGCAGAAACCTCCCGCCTCTAAAGTAGTCCACACGGACCACCTAGAACTCCAATCTCCTTATCCCACAAGGAATTGGAAGGAGTCGCACCCTCCTGTCAGCGTACTAGTCGCCAACACACTCTCCTGCTACCGGTTGCAACTGCAGTTGTCTTTCCCTTGTTGTGCCTCCCTTATCGGGTAGCACTTGCTCAGGCTCTCTCTCGGTTACCAAAACCAGAGAGAACGACAACTTTGCAGAGCAACTGGTTTGCACTGAGTTGTTCTTTGAGAAGCCCGCAATACCCCTATATATATAGGAGGGTCAAGGGACATGGTTCTCCATCCCGGACGATGCGGGACTAAAAGCAGGAGTAGAAGGGTTCGAGATTTTCCATAAAACAACCAACTCGCAACTTGAACCGATCGTTTCACAACTGAAACGATCGGTTGGGGACCTGAACCGGTCGGTTGACACCTCAACCGATCAGTTGGGACCCATGAGCCGGTCGGTTCACTTCTGAACCGGTCGGTTCGTGGTCCTGACCAGTTCTCGATTGACTTTCCTTCTTTTGTTTCTAATTGGTATCGAATTCCAATCCTATTTCCCAATCAAATTGGGCAGGTGAAATGAAAGGAAAATTCTCACCAATCCTACTTTCCCAACTTGCTCGGTTGCACCAGTTGAATCGATCATTTCAACACTTGAAGCAATCGTTTCACCTTGACCATGAGCCGATCGACTCAACACTTGAGCTGACCGGTTCACCAAGCTCAGTCGATTGGTTCATCACAAGAGCCGATCGGTTGGGAGTGTAGATTGTACAGAATCAGTCAATTGCGATTTCAATCAATCTGATACTCCAATCAATGTGTCCAACACCTTGAACATTATGACATTGAGCTATCAATTGATTGAGTGTTTAACTGAACTACTAAACTCCTTTAGTAATCAATCTAAACATTATTTATGGACAAAACTCCTCTTCCAGATTAAATCCTATGTGTGTGACCCTACAGGTCCATTTCACGTTGGCAGTGAAAGTCCATAACACTTATGACTTCACAAGCAAAGAGCGGTGCCTAGTCACACATCAGTGCTACCCAAGTGAAAGTAGAAAGTTGGAGAACAACTTTCAATCCTACAATCCGTGAATGGTGTTACAACGAATGTATAATTCCTTTGTCACTGATATCCCCAATGAACTCGAGGCATGGAACAGTCATCCTGTCAACGTTCATTCACTTTCTTGATCTCAGAGTAGATTGGAAGAGATATGTATGACATCAATATCACATACTGATTCACACATGCGTGTGCACGCCTATTTCAATCCTACTCATCAAGTGGCCTTGGATATCAAACTCCCTCAGGAGGGACAAATCCCATATCTATCACTCACCCCTCAAAAGCCACATGTGTCAAAGCCACCCAATCATCACCTCTATAACAACCCATGTTTCAGGACTGCATTTGATGATGTCAAAGTGTTCCCAACTACATGTGTTGAGTGTAATGATTTCAGGTCAAAGAATCACACTCATCACCATCACTGTGAGTACTGACTGTGACTACCATGTCATGGTTCCATGTATCAAACTCATGGTGGGTCTGTCTGGTACACTTGTTCTCTAACAAGTACCTATGTGTTTGGTTTGATATCTCTATATCATGACTAATGAGATTTTGTCATCAACCAACACCACAATCTAGTCTTATGTGTCATTGTTGTCTATCTACCTTCGACAATGACATCCGACTAGGGTCATAATGAGAATGTACAAACTCTTAGCATCTGTATGATCTCATCATTTAGGTCCTCAACCTGAAGGCATACGTCATTGAGTACTGTCATTCTCTAGACATTCAATATGTTCTATCACTATCTCATATGACTGAACCAGAAAGAATTGGAAGCTTGCCTTTGATGTTTATCAAATCAATCTTAATGCATCCCACCAATCATCCCATGATTGGCTCTCAAGGCATACATACCAACAGACTCCCACTTGCACTGCGAGCCAATCACCCTTGAATCATATTCATAGTGATCTTCAAACATGTCCCACATGTTACTGTTCTCTAGTGCCAACATAGTGAGTAGTGGCAACACCTTGCCAAAGTCAGTATAAATTGCATGTCTTACATCTCTTCGTTGTACGTCACACGTATGAGATGGAGTTGCCATAATATGTGATCTAGTATTCCTTTGCTAACCTTTAGCCACATTGCATGATCAAGGATTCCATACTTGTCATCAATGAGTGGAATATCTATAAGTTCATCTCATGAACTTCCAGATCCATATAGTATCCACTGCTATTCTCTAACGCATAGATACTCGGCATTTTCTTTTAAACGGCTTTATTGGAACGTTTCCAATTATCAACAAACTTTCACTTTTATATATCCCATATATATTTTGTGATTAATTTTATGTCCTTTTCGGAAGTTCGCATCAATGTAACTCTTTACATTGAACTCTTCCTTATCTCCATAGAACTAGTACTTATCAAGTACTTATCAAGTTCTCATGGTATTCCAGTAACCCTTACTGGAAGCAGACAGTCATCCACTCGTCATGTCTCACATACGAGTTATCAGGATGAGCATCATATTGTCATGTCCTACATACAAGATGATGAATGCATTTTATTCTTGCCATGTCGATACATGCAGGATAATGGGATGATTACATACATGATAGATCCATATATGTAATTAGTGTTCCCATTATTCATAAGAATTGGACACTTGACCTTGGGATACTAACTCCATGTAACATGGACAAGTTTTCTCCCACTGAATCTATGCATACTGAACCCTTCAGTATAGATTGCCAATGTATGCTTTCTCTTTTCAGGTCAAGAGGTTTTCGAGAACTATCTCTATAGATCTATATTCCTATCACATAGGAAACATCTCTATCTTCCTTAAAGATAATTTCCACTTTTGGATTTCCATTCTAGAACATTTCCATTTCACATCAATATGTGGAATGTGAACAAGCTCCCACTAAATCACAGATCCCTTCTTTATCTTTGACATATCAGTCAAACCCTTTGACTATATCATCAAAATAAAGATCTGATTCTGAGTTGCTTGTACTCAATCAATCACATTGATTAGTCCATTGTAAGTTATAGACTTCATTTGCATTAGTGGATTCATAAACCTTATAGGTTGTGTCACGTACACATCCTTGTTTTATTCCTCATAGGAATGTGGTTTTAGTATCCATATGCCAAATGTCTTAGTCATTAAGTTGCAATCAACAAGCACCATCCTTCTCAAAATGTTATCCATGTGTCTTAAAGCTTAAGACTTATTTGCACTTATGGATTTCCATCCAATGGGTGCTACCATCAAGGTCATACCTTATGGTTCACATGGAAGTCATTTAGGATGTAATGGTCATATACCATAACTCAAAATCTGGTTCCTCATATTCATATGGATATTTGACTCATCACATGAACAACTCATCACATATATAATTGAGGTGTATCCATCAAGGATATAAGAAATCACAACTCCTTGTGATTATTAATGTCCTTTATTAGTGTGGGGTATTCTTTTATTAAGAAGAAATCAGTTATTTGATAATCATTCTCTAACTCCTTATAGTATGATTCCTTCTTGATTTAGACATCACCATGCCTTAATCATGAGTTCACTATGATACACTATCATAATCACTCATAAGGATCTCAAACATTTGGTCCAAGTATTTCATTCATTGATCTCATCAAGAATTAACACTTTACCAAATTTGTACTTCATCTATGATAATCTTGAACACTTTAAGATATTCATATCAGTATTTCTCTAAACACCATTGGAAGTATTAGAGTTTGTTCCAATAGGTATGTAAATATGTCACATGTATTATACCTAATTGGATAATCATTCTCCCACTGCCATTAGTGAAGATTGATTAATCATGTTCAAGATATTCATGTCTCTTACTGGTTCTCTAACCAAAAGAGTCTAGATTTATCCATCACATGGAAACTAGAAATGAATTTCTCATGATTGATGCTAATTTAATTGTTTGAGTTATCTATATCTTTTAGGTATCATTTTATCTTATGCATATCAAATACCACAAGATAAACAAGGCATTGCCACAAAGATCATATCTTTAAGATTGAAACATCAACTTTATTAATTGCCATCATTGTCATACAATATGCAAAAATAAAGTGTTTCTATCTATTGGCAAATATGAAATAGCAGTTCATAACTGTATTACATGCCTTATAGGCTGAAAATAAACTAAAGTACTCCTATATATGGCGGCAACACTTTCCCCATTTATGAGTGCTTTACACTTTACATCTTGGTATCATATACCTCAAAAAGTGTTACAAGTTTACTTTCATGACACCTTTAAGTAGAGACGTTTGTCGCCTCCTTCTTCTTTTGTTCTTCCAGATAGAAAGGTCAATTCCTTTTCCAATGTCCTGGCTTTTGACAATGGTGGCAATTGCCTTTCTTGGTCATGCCTTCTTTGGCCTTGAGAGCTGAAGACGACTTGGGCTCCTGGCTAGCATCAGAACCTTTCTTAGCTTTGCTCTTACCCTTGCGCTTGGACTTACCTTTCTTGCTCGTGATCACCATCATATACTTAGGCTTGTCCTTCTTCATATGTATCTCGGCTGTCCTCAACATGCCCAACAACTCTGACAGCGGCCTATCAAAGTTGTTCATGTTGTAGTTCATCACAAACTGAATGTAGGATTCTGGCAACGATTGCAGTATCACGTCAGTAGCCAACTCTTGGCTCAGTGGAAATCCCAGTCTTTGCAGGTTCTCCACATACCCAATAATCTTGAGTGTGTGAGGACCAACTGGATCTCCTTCTGTCATGACGCACTTGAACAGTGCCCTTGAGACATTGTATCTCTTTGCCGTGCCTGATCTTCATACAAGTTCTTGAGATGCTGAATCAACTCAATGACACCCATGTTCTCATGTTGTCTCTGCAACTCATGGTTCATAGAGCACAACTGTTGCTATGTATGCCCTGAGAGCCAATCATGGGATGATTGGTGGGATACATTAAGATTGATTTGATAAACATCAAAGGCAAGATTCCAATTCTTTCTGGTTCAGTCATATGAGATAGTGATAAAACAGATTGAATGTATAGAGAATGACAGTACTCAATGACATATGCTTTCAGGTTAAGGACCTGAACGATGAGATCATACGGATGCTAAGAGTTTGTACATTCTTGTTATGTCCCTAGTCGGATGTCATTGTGGAAGGTAGATAGACTACAATGACACACAAGACTAGATTGTGGTGTTGGTTGATGACAGAATCTCATTAGTCATGATATAGAGATATCAAACCAAACACATAGGTACTTGTTAGAGAACAAGTGTACCGGACAGACCCACCGTGAGTTTGACACATGGAACCATGACATGGTAGTCACAGTTAGTACTCACAGTGATGGTGGTGAGTGTGATTCTTTGACCTAAAATCACTACACTCAACACATGTCGTCGGGCACACTTTGACATCATCAAACGCAGTCCTGAAACATGGGTTGTTATAAAGGTGACGATAGGGTGGCTTTGACACATGGGGCTTTTGAGGGGTGAGTGATAGATATGGGATTTGTCCCTCCTGAGGGAGTTTGATATCCAAGGCCACTTGATGAGTAGGATTGAAATAGGTGTGCACACGCATGTGTGAATCAGTATGTGATATTGATGTCAGATATATCTCTTCCAATCTACTCTGAGATCAAGAAAGTGAATGAACATTGACAGGATGACTGTTCCATGCCTCGAGTTCATTCGGGATTTCAGTGACAAAGGAATTATACATTCGTTGTAACACCATTCATGGATTGTAGGATTGAAAGTTGTTCTCCAACTTTCTTTTCCACTTGGGTAGCACTGATGTGTGACTAGGCACCGCTCTTTGCTTGTGAAGTCATAAGTGTTATGGACTTTCACTACCAACGTGAAATGGACCTGCAGGGTCACACACATAGGATTTAACCTGGAAGAGGAGTTTGTCCACAAACAATGTTTAGATTGATTACTAAAGGAGTTTAGTAGTTCAATTAAACACTCAATCAATTGATAGCTCAATATCATAATGTTCAAGGTGTTGGACGGATTGATTGGAGTATCGGATTGATTGAAACCGCAATTGAATGATTCTGCACAATCTGCACTCCCAACTGATCGGCTCATGTGATGAACCGATCGACTGAGCTTGGTGAACCGGTCGGCTCAAGTGTTGAGTCGATCGGCTCATGGTCAGGGTGAAACGATTGTTTCAAGTGTTGAAACGATCGATTCAACTGGTGCAACCGAGCAAGTTGGGAAAGTAGGATTGGTGAGAATTTTCTTTTCATTTCACTTGCCCAATTTGATTGGGAAATAGGATTGGTATTCGATACCAATTAGAAACAAAAGAAGTAAAGCCAATCGGGAATTGATCAGGACTACGAACCGACCGGTTCAGTTGTGAACCGACCGGTTGAGGTGTCCCAACCGATCGGTTGAGGTGTCAACCGACCAGTTCAGGTCCCCAACCGACCGTTTCAGTTGTGAAATGATCGGTTCAGGTTGTGAGTTGGTTGTTTATGTGGAAAATCTCAAACCCTTCTACTCCTGTTTTTAGCCCCGCATTGCCCGGGATGGAGAACCCTGTCCCATGACCCTCCTATATATAGGGGTATTGGGGGCTTCTCAAAGTACAACTCAGTGCAAACCAGTTGCTCTGCAAAGTTGTCGTTCTCTCTGGTTTTGGTAACTGAGAGAGACCGAGCAAGTGCTACCCGATAAGGGAGGCACAGTAAGGGAAAGACAGCTGCAGTTGCAACTGGTAGCAGGAGAGTGTGTTGGTGACTAGTACGTTGACAGGAGGGTGTGACTCCTTCCAATTCTTTATGAGACAAGGAGATTGGAGTTCCAGGTGGTCTGTGTGGACTACTTCATAGGCGAGAGGTTTCTGCCACTTGGAGGACAGCTGTCAATCCCGACAGTCCCGGTGAGACCAGGAGTCGTTAGTCCCGGTGCGACCAGGAGCTGCACAGACACTGTCTAAGATCGGAGGTGAAGATCGTGCAAGCCGCGAGGTAATTTCGCCGAGAAATCCCTGGGACAAGGTATGATTCCACAAACCATCCTTTCCCATTGTATAGACGTTGACGTGTTTCCTTGTTCTGGGTTTGGGGGAGAAAATTTTTGTTTCCGCTGCCTTCTTTGTCTCCCTATTACCCAACAGTGGTATTAGAGCCACATCAACTGCTCTATACTTTAGGATTATCGATATGATCAATTTTGGTTTGTCGCCTTTATTTATTGCATACGATGTGAATAAAATTGGCTTTATGCATGTCCAATCCTAAATCCAAAAATCCCAATTACATATATGATATGTATTATAAATGCATTCGATACGCGTCGCCCTTAAACGAGTTTTGTGGTGGATGTATAGCGTGGTTATGGCCAATAAACCCTATTTGTGTATGGTTGTATGTGGTTGATTGCATCTCAGTCTGCGCACCGATCTTCCTTCTCCTATTCCTGATGTAACTCGAAATAATTTGAGATTTCTTTCCTACCTTTGCTCCCCTCGAATGTAACTAGAGGTTTCTCTTTTAGCAATGTAAAATAGGATAGATTTTTATTTCCTGTTATGTCAAAGAATGGCAGACATCCTGACGACAGCTGAGACGATCGGTTCAAGGCGTGAACTGATCGGTTGACGTACCAGACAATCGGTTCAAGGAGTGAGCCTATCGGTTGATGACCGGTTCGAGGAGCGAGACGAGCGGGTGGCGGCCATGATGAGATGCACGATGACCAGGCAAACCGATCAGTTGGAGGAGCCAACCGATCGGCTGGTGGCACCCAGATGACCAGGCCAGAATGAGCAAGTCATTCATGGGATGAGTTGATCTACTCGAAAGGCAAAGCACATAGTTCATCTTGTACAGGTTGCATGTGATATAGACCTAGATGACCGTGATTCCTCTTGGCTTGAGGAATCACATTAGGATGGCCATAATCATCACTTTTATCATTTTTCATGTTTTCTGTGGGATATAGCATGTATATGATATGTACTGTGTATTGTGGTGATTGGATATGTATATGTATATAAAAACCAAATCCCTCATTAAAATATTAAGTTTTATATGCCTTCCAAATGCGACACACGTGAAAAGCTTGATCGACCAAGTGTGGGCACGCCCTAGCGTGGTGCACCATCTATCTCGTGAAAGAGTGAAGGATGAATGTGTGGGTCTGCCCAAGTAGGGTGCATATTCATCGTTTTGGATTTGGGTCGGACTTAACAAGGTGATCTAGATGGGATCTAGTACCTTGAGGCATGGAGATGATCATGGCAAGGATTTGCATATGACATCTTATCAAGAGTTGCATATGATGCAATTGGCAAGAGTTTCCTACCTGAGAGATCTAAGTTGTGGGTGACAGTCCTAGATGGTCCATGACTTAGAGGATTTCAGGATCTTGCCCACTAGAAGGTTGTACGATGCAATCTTTCGAATTGATGGTGAGGGCTATCAATTTGAACTAAAATAGTGGGAGCGATAATTAATTAAAGGCCTAATTATATCGTCAACTTTTCAAATCAATCAAACAAGTCAAAAGGAGTTTTGGACTAAAATTGCATATATTTCCTTTTGTACAATAAATGGTTAATCAACAATAATCACTTTATTTGCAATCGGTCCTTGAGACCAACAAATTAAATGGGAATAATTCCACGATTGGTTAGGACGATGAGAAGTGTTCTCAATCTAAGAGCGAAAGCTCTAAGTCATAGTTATACCAAGACCAGATGAAGTCAATCTCACCACATCAATGGCTGAAAGTATGCTTATGGAAACATACCGAGGATGACATTGATGAGGAGTGCTTGATGTTGTGTTCTCTGAACTATGAGTTGCAGAGACAACATGAGACATATGATGTCTTCAAGGACACTGTCCTAGTATGTCATGACAGAAGGAGATCCAGTAAGGTATTCACGCACTCAACATGATTGGGTATGTGGAAAACCTGACTAAGAAGGATTCTCTCTGAGCCAAGAGTTGGCTATTGGTATGATACTGCAAATGTTGCGAGAATCATACAATTCATGATAAGCTACAACATGAACAACTTTGACAAGCGTTGACAGAATTGTTGGACATGTTGAGGATAGTAGAGGCAAAGATGAAGAAAGACAAACCATAATCTTTGATGTGATCAAAGAAAAGGTAATTCTTAAGGGCAAGGACAAGGGCAAAGCTAAGAAGTGTTCTGATGCTATCCAGCAATCCAAGCCGTCTTCAGCCTCAAGGCACATGGGGAAAGGGTGTATGAGGGATTGCCCTCTATATCTGGAAGAATAAAAGAAGATGAAGGAGGGGATGGAGATCTCCACCTAAGGTATCATGAAATGAACTGCTTCTTTATCTGAGGTATATGATACCAAGATATGGATATGTCATATATGATATGCAATATCCACAAAGAAGTGATGGCCTTTGTGAAAGGACCAAGAAAGGAGTACCCATCATTGGAGCAAGTGTTGCTGCCATAGATAGGAGTACCTTTCAGTTTATTTTCAGCCTATAAGGCATGTAATACAGTTATGAACTGCTATTTCATATTTGCCAATAGATAGAAACACTTTATTTTTTCATATTGTATGACAATGATGGCAATCAATAAAGAGATGTTTCAATTTCTAAAGATATGATCTTTGTGGCAGTGTCTTGTTTATCTTGTGGTATTTGATATGCATAAGATAAAATGATACCTAAAAGTTATAGATAACTCAAACAATCAAATTAGCATCAATCATGAGAAATTCATTTCTAGTTTCCATGTGATGGATAAATCTAGACTCTTTTGGTTAGAGAACCAGTAAGAGACATGAATATCTTGGACATGATTAATCAATCTTCACTAATGGCAGTGGGAGAATGATTGTCCTATTAGGTATAATACATGTGATGTATTTACATACCTATTTGAACAAATGCTAATACTTCAAATGGTGTTTAGAGAAATACCAATATGAATATCTTGAAATGTTCAAGATTATCATAAATGAAGTGCAAATTTGGTAAAGTATTAATTCTTGATGAGATCAATGAATGAAATACTTGGACCAAATGTTTGAGATCCTTATGAGTGATTATGATAGTGGATCATAGTGAACTCATGATTAAGGCATGGTGATGTCTAAATCAAGAAGGAATCATACTCTAAGAAGTTAGAGAATGATTATCAAATAACTGAATTCTTCTTAATAAAAGAACACCCCACACTAATAAAAGACATTAAGAATCACAAGGAGTTGTAAGTTTTTATATCCTTGACAGATACACCTCAATTATCTATGTGATGAGTTGTTCATGTGATGAGTCAACTATCTAGATGAATATGAGGAACCGAATTTTGAGTTATGGTTTATCACCATTACATCCTAAATGACATTCATGTGAACCATAAGGTATGACCTTGATGGTAGCACCCATTGGATGAAATCCATAAGTGCAAATAAGTCTTAAGTGTTAAGACACATGGATAACATTTTGAGAAGGATGATGCTTGTTGATTGCAACTTAATGACTAAGATGTTTGGCATATGGATACTAAAACTGCATTCCTATGAGGAATACAATAAGGATGTGTATGTGACACAACCTATAAGGTTTATGAATCCACTAATGCAAATGAAGTCTATAAGTTACAATGGACTAATCAATGTGATTGATTGAGTACAAGCAACTCAGAATAGGATCTTTACTTTGATGATATAGTCAAAGGGTTTGACTGATGTGTCAAAGATAAAGAAGGGATATGTGATTTAGTGGGAGCGTGTTCACATTCGACATATTGATGTGAAATGGAAATGTTCTAGAATGGAAATCCAAAAGTGGAAATTATCTTTAAGGAAGATAGAGATGTTTCCTATGTGATAGGAATAGAGTTACATAGAGATAGTTCTTGAAAACCTCTTGACCTGAAAAGAGAAAGCATACATTGGTAATATGTACTGAAGGGTTCAGTATGAACAGATTCAGTGGGAGAAAACTTATCCATGTTACATGGAGTTAGTATCCCAAGGCCAAGTGTCCAATTCTTATGAAGAATGGGAACACTAAGAATAGATATGGATCTATCATGTATTTAATCATCCCATTATCTTGCATGTATCGACATGGCAAGAACAATATGCATTTATCATCTTGTATGTAGGACATGGCAATATGATGTGCTCATCCTGATAACTCGTATGTGAGACTTGATGAGTGGATGTCTGTCTACTTCCAGTAAGGGTTACTGGAATACCATGAGCACTTGATAAGTACTTGGGAAGTACTAGTTCTATGGAGATAAGGAAGAGTTCAATGTAAAGAGTTACATTGATGCGAACTTCGGAAAAGGACAGAAAATTAATCACAAAATATATATAGGATATATAAAGTGAAAGTTTGTTGATAATTGGAAGTGTTACAATAAAACCATTTAAAAGGAAATGTTGAGTATCTATGTGTTAGAGAACAGTAGTAGATACTATATGGATCTGGAAGTTCATGAGATGAACTTATAGATATTCCGCTCATTGATGATAGGTGTGGAATCCTTGATCATGCAATGTGGCTAAAGGTTAGCAAAGGAATACTGGATCGCATATTATGGCAGCTCCATCTCATACGTATGACATACAGCGAAGAGATGTGAGACATGCAATTTATACTGACTTTGGGAAGGTGTTGCCATTACTCACTATGTTCACACTAGAGCACAGTAACATGTGGGACATGTTTGAAGATCACTATGAATATGATTCAAGGGTGATTGACTCGCAGTGCAAGTGGGAGTCTGTTGGTATGTATGCCCTGAGAGCCAATCATGGGATGATTGGTGGGATACATTAAGATTGATTTGATAAACATCAAAGGCAAGCTTCCAATTCTTTCTGGTTCAGTCATATGAGATAGTGATAGAACAGATTGAATGTCTAGACAATGACAGTACTCAATGACGTATGCTTTCAGGTTAAGGACCTGAACGATGAGATCATATGGATGCTAAGAGTTTGTACATTCTTGTTATGTCCCTAGTCGGATGTCATTGTAGAAGGTAGATAGATAGCAATGACACACAAGACTAGATTGTGGTGTTGGTTGATGACAGAATCTCATTAGTCATGATATAGAGATATCAAACCAAACACATAGGTACTTGTTAGAGAACAAGTGTACCGGACAGACCCACCGTGAGTTTGACACATGGAACCATGACATGGTAGTCACAGTCAGTACTCACAATGATGGTGGTGAGTGTGATTCTTTGACCTGAAATCACTACACTCAACACATGTCGTTGGGCACACTTTGACATCATCAAATGCAGTCCTGAAACATGGGTTGTTATAGAGTTGATGATTGGGTGGCTTTGACACATGTGGCTTTTGAGGGGTGAGTGATAGATATGGGATTTGTCCCTCCTGAGGGAGTTTGATATCCAAGGCCACTTGATGAGTAGGATTGAAATAGGCGTGCACACGCATGTGTGAATCAGTATGTGATATTGATGTCATACATATCTCTTCCAATCTACTCTGAGATCAAGAAAGTGAATGAACGTTGACAGGATGACTGTTCCATGCCTCGAGTTCATTGGGGATATCAGTGACAAAGGAATTATACATTCGTTGTAACACCATTCACGGATTGTAGGATTGAAAGTTGTTCTCCAACTTTCTTTTTCACTTGGGTAGCACTGATGTGTGACTAGGCATTGCTCTTTGCTTGTGAAGTCATAAGTGTTATGGACTTTCACTGCCAACGTGAAATGGACCTGCAGGGTCACACACATAGGATTTAACCTGCAAGAGGAGTTTGTCCACAAACAATGTTTAGATTGATTACTAAAGGAGTTTAGTAGTTCAATTAAACACTCAATCAATTGATAGCTCAATATCATAATGTTCAAGGTGTTGGACGGATTGATTGGAGTATCGGATTGATTGAAACCGCAATTGAATGATTCTGCACAATCTGCACTCCCAATCGATCGGCTCATGTGATGAACCGATCGGCTGAGCTTGGTGAACCGGTCAGCTCAAGTGTTGAGTCGATCGTCTCATGGTCAGGGTGAAACGATTGCTTCAAGTGTTGAAATGATCGATTCAACTGGTGCAACCGAGCAAGTTGAATCGATCGTTTCAACACTTGAAGCAATCGTTTCACCCTGACCATGAGCCGATCGACTCAACACTTTCTCCGACCGGTTCACCAAGCTCAGCCGATCGGTTCATCACATGAGCCGATTGGTTGGGAGTGCAGATTGTACAGAATCAGTCAATTGCGATTTCAATCAATCTGATACTCCAATCAATGTGTCCAACACCTTGAACATTATGACATTGAGCTATCAATTGATTGAGTGTTTAATTGAACTACTAAAATCCTTTAGTAATCAATCTAAACATTATTTGTGGACAAAACTCCTCTTCCAGGTTAAATCCTATGTGTGTGACCCTGCAGGTCCATTTCACATTGGCAGTGAAATTCCATAACACTTATGACTTCACAAGCAAAGAGCGGTGCCTAGTCACACATCAGTGCTACCCAAGTGAAAGTAGAAAGTTGGAGAACAACTTTCAATCCTACAATATGTGAATGGTGTTACAGCGAATGTATAATTCCTTTGTCACTGATATCCCCAATGAACTCGAGGCATGGAATAGTCATCCTGTCAACGTTCATTCACTTTCTTGATCTCAGTGTAGATTGGAAGAGATATGTATGACATCAATATCACATACTGATTCACACATGCATGCGCACGCCTATTTCAATCCTACTCATCAAGTGGCCTTGGATATCAAACTCCCTCAGGAGGGACAAATCCCATATCTATCACTCACCCCTCAAAAGCCCCATGTGTCAAAGCCACCCAATCATCACCTTTATAACAACCCATGTTTCAGGACTGCGTTTGATGATGTCAAAGTGTGCCCAACTACATGTGTTGAGTGTAGTGATTTCAGGTCAAAGAATCACACTCACCACCATCACTGTGAGTACTGACTGTGACTACCATGTCATGGTTCCATGTGTCAAACTCACAGTGGGTCTGTCCGGTACACTTGTTCTCTAACAAGTACCTATGTGTTTGGTTTGATATCTCTATATCATGACTAATGAGATTCTGTCATCAACCAACACCACAATCTAGTCTTGTGTGTCATTGCTGTCTATCTACCTTCCACAATGACATCCGACTAGGGACATAATGAGAATGTACAAACTCTTAGCATCCGTATGATCTCATCGTTCAGGTCCTCAACCTGAAGGCATACGTCATTGAGTACTGTCATTCTCTAGACATTCAATCTGTTCTATCACTATCTCATATGACTGAACCAGAAAGAATTGGAAGCTTGCCTTTGATGTTTATCAAATCAATCTTAATGTATCCCACCAATCATCCCATGATTGGCTCTCAGGGCATACATACCAACACTATATGTGTTTCCCTATTAGAGATGGAGTTTATGGTGACTCCACAAACTTTAGATCTATATGTGATTCTCTCAAATTATATCCCTCTCCTATTAAAATCTTATGCTCTAAGAACTAATGATTATATTATCTTACTTATTTGGGTGATATAACTAACTAAAAAAACAAAGGAAACCATTTAATCAAGTATATAGCATCCAACACTACCACATATCCATAAAATAGGTCTAATATTTCTCAATGAAAATGTAATCATGAAGTTGACAAAATAAATAGAGGTATTTCTCTTATGTGTCATCAAATTTTTTGTAAAAAATAAATAAATTCTCGAAATGTAGCAGTGGCACAAACTCCTAAAAATTGGTAACCTATGTTAGTGATTCAAACAATCCTCCCCTAGCATTTCATTTATTTTCAATTTTCATCGTTATCATAGTTTCCATTTCAAATTTATTACAAACCTACTAGAATCCATGTTATTATCTCATTATAACTAGATAAAGATAATAGGTTTCAAAATTATATTTTAAAATAGTTCAACCTAAACAATTGTCTAATTTACACAAAAGAACATCTTCTCCTTAAGTTTTACTTATGAGAAAATCTTCTACATTAATTGGTACCGATCTTTCTCTCATGATATCAAAGTATTAGAACACAATATTACTAATTATTGTAAAAATTCAACTTTTAAATTTCATTTTTACCCCTCTTTAGCTTTTTTACTTATATCATTACATAATAAGTCATCAATCATTTACCTTTCTTACTTAGTACTAGTTGTGACATACATTCTATATAGTAAAAGGATAAGTTAATATTATATTTTGTCACTCCAAGATAAAATGATGTGTACTTTCAAGTCTTGGTTGTGATTTTGCTGATCTTCATTCATTTATCTTGTCATTGAAATTTGATTTACATCCATTATATATATTCACTTACATACTTCCCAATAACATACCATTTTTAGATGTGATTCCCCCTCCCCCATTCTAAATGTAATTATGTGACTAGTAGAGTATGTGCAGTCTAGGAAGGTAGCATTGTAGTATTGTACAATAAATATTAGGCCACTTAAGAGATACATCACTATTTCAGGATGTTTGTCACCAAATACTCAGAATACTAGAATTAGCCAAAGATATTAACCATAATAGGTCTACCTCATGTCTTTTGTTTGCTTTTGCAATGTACACGTGGTCACCCACCACACAAAGCCAATATTACTCAAAACAAAACACAGATCTTAAATTAAGAAACATTATCAACCATAAAGATAAGGAAAGACATAAAATGAAGATTTGATTCATGTCCAAAAAGATCCACATAAATGAGACAACTTTATATCCATTAACATGATTTGTAAATTATTAGAAACAAATGGTGTACGTTATAGGACGTATACAGAAAGTATAGTTGCCAAGGTTTATAACTTGAGCATTATATACATCGCATTCCAGCCAAAAACCCAAATTGTAGATACATATCAAATAAAACATCCTTCTCAAACTCGAGTGCATGGGGATGACTCTAGGATAACATCAAAAGGCTACCACCAACCTATGTCTACTCTAAAGGGGAGACTCCTCACCACTAAAACCCTAGTACACATTACAGGCCACCGAAAAAGGTGTGGATAACCATGATGGTTAGAACCATGTCCTAGTGATACTATATAGAAACAAATAGCATTCTATGCTTACAGACCTACTATTAATAGAGCATTAAGGATAGATTCTTAAATAATCAAAATCTCTACTATATATTAAACAACAGTTAGTGCGGTGTAAAGTAGGACTCATAATACTTGAAAGGCATAGAAGAGCGATAAAAGCATTCATGTGAATCGTATATCTCATTCACACATGACTTGGAGATAAGGCCTAGATCATACTTATATGCATATAAATCATATTAGGATGTCGAGGATAACAAGCACTAGTGCATATACTCAAAAGTATAGGACTCTAAGCACCTTTTCACAATCCAAGATTACTACAAGGATGCCCTCTACACTGTGTCAACTTCCAGAATGGAATAATTCATATGGTCATAAGGCACTTCATGATTAGGGTTTCACTTGATGATTTACCAAAAACTAAGATCAAGAATAAGAAACCCTATAAGTGATACACACCTTGCATCGTGCATTATACTACATCTACTTAGCATAATAAACCATTTTATGTGATAACAAGGTCACATATTCATAAAGGTTCAATCTTTACCTTCAAGAATGAATTTCTCTTTGCATGTTACCAATAAAACACCATGCAAAGTTTTGTTAACTAACACTAAAGTATGAGGGAGTTATTACTAAAAGAAGAATTGTAAAAAAATACAAGTTGTTGGTACAAGATCTAAACTTAAGTATGAAACCTAATTCCATGAATTCTAGCATTATATCAGTTAGGAAAACATGTTATTTCCACCTTAGATGGCATTACAAATAGAATAGATTGATAAGTATTTTACTCAACACGGTATCATACAACCCATAAAAGTGCCATTTTTAGGGCAATAACGTACATATTTAGAAATTTTAGCATTATGGACACACAAAGACTTATTAAGTTCCATCATTAATATAAAAATGAATATAGAAATTTCTTACTTTACCCTTTTTCTACCAGAACATCAATAGAGATCATCTTTTATGCATATATATCATGTTCTAACAATTCAAGATTTGCATGTACAAAATGTATGTGAAGCAAGATAAAACAAGATAAATTACTCACCTCTTGAGGAAGAAAACAATATCAAATCAAGAAAACCACAAACTAGGCTTCGAACTATATTCAAACAACCCATTAATACTCCATAAAAGCTCCTTCAAGTAAGATATATGTTCAATAAGGTCAAGTAGAGAGAAATGAGGGATCTTTAGCCATATGAAGCAAGTTTAACCATATTTACCATGGATCTCAGTCAAGAATATGGAAAAGAGAAGAGGGAAGGAATATATTCTATAATCTAGGATCTAACAAAATTATCTTGCTTTATATCTATTGAGAAATATTGATCCCCTTTCATGAATACGTAAGCTTCAAACCTTTCCCCTCGACCTCCCTAGCTCTCCTCTGTTATATCTATGGGCTCTAGATGGGGGTGAATAGAGATAAAACCACTTAAACAAAATAGAAGGCCTTCAAGATATCTACTAAAAGATATTGCAATACTAAAAAGCAAGGGAGAGAGAGATTGACCAAACACCAAAAGAAGGCTAAGATGCATAGTGGTTCCAACCTCTAAACTATGAGATGTACATCCACTACCTAGAGGGGTCAATCTCTAGAATTTTCAATCATGTCACACTTCTTATATTCCATTATAAGAGTTACAACATATAGACCACCATATTCAAGAACAAGGGCTAAACTAGCATTCCTTTTCAAATCAAGGATCCAATAACCATTACAAAGGTCTTACCTATCTACCTACCCATAATCTTCTACCTCCACCAAGGACTCAACTATTCTTGTAGAAGATCTTTATCCTTTGATCAACTCTTTCTTCTTCAAGGAAGTCCCTTCCTTATTCAAGGAAGTAGCCTTGAAACCACCAAGTTTCTAGACAAAGATTAAGGAAGAGAGTGGAGAGATTCACAAGATGTACATTGTAGCAACTCGCTTACAAGGATCCTAACTCATTCCAATTGGATGTAGAGTAGTAAACAAGCTTGAGGGAGATTAGGGGCTCTTGGAGGCAAAAACACTCAACTATAGCAAGGGATCATTGAAGGCAAACTTGGAATGAAGTCCAAGGTCCTCTTTTATAGTTGAGGATGCATACTAGCCAGTAGAGACACATAGAATCAAATTCTAGCTATTTTGAGTGTTGCAAAAGATATATTTTAAATTTTTGCAATACTCTAATGGTTAGAAACACTTTTCTTCGCTTTATGGTATAGTGTTGTTAGCTGAGTTACCTTTTGGGAAACTCAACCAATAGCACTATATGACAAAACAATTTGTAGGTTTTGGTTGAGTTTATCTAGGATGAAACTCACCCTATGGATATAATTTGTTTTGCTAGTATAGGGTGTCAGTCGAGTTGTCACCAGGACATATTAGATACACATGATGTACCTAATACCTAAAATCGATCTCAGATAGACATATTAGATATACATGAATGGAATGATTAAGTCATCATAAAAATATGGACAACTTATAATTGTTATGTCAACATATCCCCATTTTTCCAAGATCACAAGCCATTCCTTAACATATTACAAGGGACTAAAATTTTAGGTAATGTTACCTTTGATATGTAGGGGGATACATTAATGTATAATAGCAATTGTTCCCCCTCAATTTATACTTACCCTTTCTTGAAAGGTTAGTTCCTCCAAAAACACAACCACCATATATTATATATGCTATTTGTATTCACTTTTCTATAAGCAAAGAGATTTGCAAATAAAGATCAATTTCAATATGTTTCAAGACAAGCTATTTCTCCCCCTTTGTCATATCATAAAGGAGGGGGTAGAATACCTAGGTCGGTCTAATCCAATTCACAAGCACCATATACAAGCACCAAGCTCAAAACAACTAGAGAGAGAACTGATAACATTAAGTCATAATCGAAATATAAGAGTGAAAACACCAAAAATCATGAGAGTAATAGAGAAAAGAGTTAAGGTTACATATGATAATGATTACAACAACAATAAATCAGTCCATGATGAAAACAAAACAACAAAGAATGACATGAAGATATGAATAGTAGCCTCAAAGACAGGTGTCCTATGCAAATGCATGCTAAGATCGCAAAATGATGGATACGCGAGCACTCTAAGACCTAAAAACTATATATCAAGATCATTTATGCCTAGTTCATCCTGAGTAAGGTCATAGTCTTCATCACTAGGCTATGGCCTCCCAAAAGATATAGGAGCAACATAAGCCTCATCATCATCATCAGCTCCATCATCATCAGACCCCTTTATGTCACCATCGTCATCTTCATCATCATCAGCTTCCTCGACTTTCACCATATGCTCAAGAGGAACAAAGGAGCATGTAGTCGGCCATCTGAGATGTTGCTCTTGCCAAGACATGCCAGTGATAAGCAATGCCTAATCTTGCTCAAAGGTGGGTGTATAAGCCCCACCAAAGGGTTGGTTAAGAGAGCAAGCAGTTGAGTCATACTTGGTTGTGGATGAGATGAAGTAGGTGTAGGCCCAACAACAAGAGGAGGGTATGCAGCGGAAGAAGCATACTGATGTGTTGGGTAGAACTGATCATATGCATAGGTGTCATAGTCAGTGGCAGAAAGGGATGGCTGGTATGGTGGATATGGTGAGGCACATGACAGGTTCATGTTGGACATGATATGAACTAATTCCTAATGGATATGTTCTTAAACCTACAGATGATAGGTATTATGATACATCATGTACACTATGAGAGATTCATTGGATACAGAGAAAGAATCCCTATCAGGTCTAGGTGGTGCAAGAGTAGGTTGGGTGGAGGAGGAATGATGCACTAAATAATTGTCATTATCACAAGTTGTTTTTTATGGATTTTTGTGCATTTTTTTTCATATCACTTGAGCATAATTTATCATCATTAGTGTGTGACACTTAATTGCATCAAATAAATGTATTTTTAATGTTCCTGGTAGATTCATTATTATTTGGGATCTTATGTTCATTTTTTGTGAAATTTTAGGTGAATCTACAAGAAACTACACAGCTCGGTACTACCAGCCTACCTATAGGTGGTACTGACACTTGATCAAAAAGAACATCTGAACTCAAGAAAACTCAGTAGTACCGACAGAGAAAGTCAGTATTATTGATGACTTTACAGAGAGGATCCAGAAAGTCTCGAGAAATTTGTATACTACTAGCATCAACTCGGTAGTACTAACAGTCGCACAAAGAGCCACAACTTATCATGGATGTGATATTGTCGAAACTCGGTCAGTAATACCGACTCGGCGGGATCATGCCATATCTAAAATCACATTAATTTGACTGTTGGGAATTAACTTTTCCCTAAGTCACTTCTATGACTTAGGGAGAGTTTGTCCAGACCTAATAATCATGTCCTATTGAGTTTTACAATAGAGGAGAACAACAAAGAGAGAAAGGAGAGGAGAAAGCAATGTTCCAGATGGTTCGTGCACTTTTGGAGGCCCAATTTGCAGACAGAAGACCAAATCATCGTGTTCGTCAGGAGGAACCTTCCATACCGTCTTTCTCCAAGGCTTTTTCCTTATTCTTGATGTTTTCTTCCTTCTCTTCTTCCTTTTCTATATGCAAAGCAACTGAAATCATGCGGGGCTAATCCACTTATTCCTTAGGATCGGGGAGTAGCCCGGTTTTGCATTATAACTGACGATTATGATTTATAATACATGTTTCTCTTAATTTTTGGACATAATTCTATGAGTGTGTCATGAATTATCTATGTTTGATCACCATAGTTAGTTGTTTAGACCATTCCTTGCTTTGAGAGAGGGATTAAAGGTTGGAAAACTCATAGATTTACATACCACGCTTCGAGAGAAGGCCTACGAGTGTGAAGAGAATAACCCATAGATTTTGGTAATGCACCTAACTAATAACACAATTGCTACAAGAGTGGGATTGGTATTAGAATAGGTAGTGAATTACACTGTGAGAGTGGATAATTATTGTTGCTGGTCTCTTTGTTCAAGATTGGGAGAGATTTATATTAATTAAATTATGTTAATTACAATGTGAGTCGTGGTGAAACCACAATCCAAAGGAATGCACTCCACTTGTGATCAAAACCAATAATCTTAGTTCTAATTCTTACAACTTAGTTATTAACTCACCCAAATCACTGTTTTGAGCCTTTTCTCAGGCCTAGCAGATTGGATCATTGTTCATAGTAGTTTCTGGGTACATATTTTCCACGTGTTAGATATTTGGGCCTCTTTAGACCTATATGGCATTGATACGTGCACTTGTATTTTTGACGTGTAGTTTACGCGTATCAGGTTTTTGGCTCTGTTGCTGGGGAAAATGGTGTGTCCAACACTATGTGTGTTATGACTGGCCACTCTAGGCCACATTTGTTTATTTTTCTTTTACTATATTTAATCTAAATGTCAAATATTCATTCAATCGCTACTACTGTGTTCTCACATAGATTTTATTATTTTCAGGTACTACTGTATGGTGCAGACGAGAAGCATCGATTACGGAGCCTCATTGCCACAAAGTGCATTTTAGGAGGATTTCTTATGCATAGCATAGGAGTATAGTGGTGTTGCACCAAGACTGATTCAGACTCTACCACCTAAGACACCATCACCTGAGACTCTAATACCCCCAATAGAAAAACCAAAGCAAGCACAGATGGGAGACGCAGAAGCTGAAGAGTAGAGCATCTGGGGGAAGATAAAGGCGTCATTTGTAACAATGTAGTTGGGTCCAATTTAAAGGTAAACTATAAATGTGGGAAACTACAAGATAGACCCTGGCTTGGTAGCACTGGTGAAGTCGCTAGCCTTTCATGGCCACAGTACTGAAGATACAATGACACATATCAACAATTTTGTTAAAACTTGCGACATGGTGAAGATCAACAGAGTGTCAATGATAGTCATCTAGTTGAAATTGTTTTGGTCTTCACTGGAAGATAATGTAAAGTCATGGTTCCTTAACCTCTTTCCTAGGTCAATAGAAATATGGGAGGGTATGATAGATGTAGTATTTAAATGTTATTTCCCACCTCAGAAGACAAACGAGTTGGTCAAAAAGATCTATAATTTCAAGCAATAGGTAGAAGAGTCATATTCAGAAGCATGGGAGAGGTTCCAGAACATGCTGAGGGAGGTCCCTTATCATGGGATCGATATGTATGGCGAAGCAAAAATCTTCTATTATGGGTTGCATCAAGGAGGGAGTACCACACTCAATAGTGTAGGAATAGGATTCTTCCTCAACAACAAGCCATCTCGGTGCCACAAGATTCTGAAGAACATGGCTAAGAATCAGTCATGAGGAGAAGAAAGAGAACGTTCAGCAACCATTAAAAGTGTTGGAGAGTCTAAAGTTATCATGGCATTGAACAAGAAGCTTGACCTCATAGCTAAGAAGTTATATCAGAAGGATGAAAATTCCTCTGGAGGAGAGGAAGAAGAATGCATGTTTGTGTGGTAGTAGAATTATAGAGGTAATGATCACTCTTGGAGGAAGGATCCCAAGTTTTCTTGGAAATATCCCAATAATTTTCAACAAGACCCATCCCAAGCACAGCAGGTTGGTGCACAACAGCAATACCAACAAGACAGGGGACCCAGTAAAATAGACTGCATTGAAGACATGTTGGGCAAGCTGGTCAGTCGGAATGAAGTGATCATTGTCCAAACCCATAGGGAACTATAGAACCAAGGAGCATAGATTTGCAGTATAGAGACTCAATATTTTCAAATATCAGCAAAAGTGGGCTTCTTTGAAGAAACCCAGCCAGCCGGGGTTCCCAGGAAATACTAACATACCATCTGGAAACCAATGGGTAAAGGCGGTGTTGATTTGTAGTGGGAAGAAAGTGTTGAATGAAAAGATGATGGTTCCAGAAGCGAAAGACAATGCTGACAATATAGGGATGAGGGTGACTGCTAATCCAGTTGAGCCAAACACTACAACACACGACAAGGAAGTTGAAGAAGAAACGGATGAACCAAGGGAGACAAGGAAGGAGGCATATGTCCCACCTCACCAAAAGAATTTGGCGACGCCAGTGCCCTTTCTAAACAGCTTGAAGGCAAAGAAAGTTGACCACCAATTTTAGAGGTTTCTAGATAGCTTTAGGAAGCTTCATGTCAACATTCCACTCATTGATGCAATTGAACAAATTCCTTCCTATGGTAAATTTTTGAAGGACATAATCAATAAGAAGAGGAGACTAGCTGATTGAGATGTAGTGGTGTTGAAGGAGCAGGTTAGTGCTTTCATTTTGGGGAAATTTCCACCAAAAAGGTAAGATCTAGACTGCTTCAACATATCCTATTACATTGAGAAAACCAAGTTTGGAGAGGCTTTATGTGACTCGGGGGAAAGTATCAATTTTATGCCCTTGACTACCTTCAATAAGCTCGGTCTTAAGGAGTATAGAAAGAGAAATATAACCATACATCTAGAAGAAAACTCTGTGGTTAGGCCATATGGCATCTGTAAGGATATTCTTGTCAAGGTGGATAGATTTGCATTTCCAGCAGACTTTGTGGTTATGGAAATGCAGAATGATCAAGGCAATGAACTACTAGTATGGAGGCCATTTCAAGCCATATAAGACATATGATTTTAGTGATGGGAAGAGGAAGTTTGACACTAGGGATCAAAGAAGATCTCTTTGAAATCAAGATGCTCAAGTCTACATAGACAACTGAGGAGAAGGTGCAGTGTCACATGCTACAACATGTCCAAGGAAAGGTGTCCTTATTTCTAGGGAAGCCATTCCTAGATATGGCTCATGTGATGACATAGGTACATAAAGGAACATTGGCAATGGACATCTTGGAAAACATAAAGGAAATTTTATTGACCAAGGCGGTCTAATATCCTGATGATGAAGAGGTGGACAATAGACGAGGTTGCATCTTCAACCCTTGCTCAAGCATATCCACAGTTTCCTTTGGAGGCATGCTTATGAATTAGGTGGATGATTACACTCAAATTTTTCCTTGGAGGAGTGTGTCTTGTTTCTCAAGGCATTGTCATGTCACTACACCATGCACTATGAAGACTTAGGACCACCTCCACCACCATTGATTCCATCTCTACTGAGTCCTCCATATCTTGAGTTGAAGCCATTGCCACCGCATTTGAAGTATACCTTTTAGGAAATGGGAAGATTTCAATCATTATCTCATCCTAATTGAGCATCCAAGAGGAGGAGCATTTGATTGTTGTGTTGAAGAACCATCGGGCAGCACTTAGGTGGTCTGTTGCAAACATTAAGGGAATCTCCCCTAGCTTTTTCTAGCACAAGATCCGGATAGAAGAAGAAGCCAAGTCGATCGTGCAACCTTATAGGCGTCTCCATCCCATCACAACTGAGTTACTAAAGAAAGAGGTAGTCAAACTTCTATTGAAAGGTATAATTTATGCTATCTCTGACTCTAATTGGGTAAGTCCTATCCAAAGAAAGGGGGTAACTATTACCACAAATTCGACTAGTGAACTTATTTCTACTAGGTTGGTTATTGGGTGGTGAGTTTGTATTGACTGCCATCGTCTAAATTCCACTATGATTAAGGATCATTTCTCACTTCCTTTCATTGATCAGATTCTTGAGCGGCTCGTGGGCCGCTCCATTATTATTTTCAGGACAGGTATTCTGACTACAATCATATTGCCATTGAGTCACAGGACCAAGAAAATTTATTTTCACTTGTCCATATGAAACATTTGCTTACCATTGGATGCATTTTGGGTTTTTTAATGTCTATACGACTTTCCAAATATGTATGCTTGCCATTTTCTCTAATATGGTTGAGCGTTGTCTTGAGATTTTCATGGATAATTATTCAGTTTATGGAGAGTCGTTTGAGGACTGCCTTGACAGTCTTGATAATGTCTTGCAAAGATGTGAGGACACTCACTTGGTTTTAGATTGGGAGAACTTTCGCGTGATGGTGAATGAGGGAATAGTCTTGGGATACAAGGTGTCTCATAGAGGTATGGAGACTGATCTGCTTAAAATTGAGGTTATGTCTAAGTTGTGTTCATCATCCACAGTGAAGGGAGTTAGGAGTTTTCTAGGACATGTCAATTTTTATTGACGTTTCATAAAAGATTTTTCAAAAATAACAAATCTACTTTCTAAATCATTAGAAAAAGATGTTGAATTTAATTTTGAGGAGTGGTGTTTGAAAGCTTTTGAGGTGTTGAAGGAGAAACTGGTCTCCACATGTGTTGTTCAGGCTCCAGATTGGAGCCAACCTTTTGAATTGATGTGTGATGATCAGATTATGCGGTATGTTTTGATTTAGGCCAAACCTGAGACAAGAACCCCTCCGTCATTTATTATACGTATAAGATCATAAATGATGCCCGATTAAATTATACAACCACTGAAAAAGAATTATTGGCGGTAGTTTTTGCTTTTGAATTTTTTTTCCAATATCTGATGGGGGTGAGGGTCATTTTGTGGAATGATCACACAACAAATAAATATTTTCTACAGAAGAAGGATGCCAAACTTAGACTAATTAGGTTGATTTTGTTGTTGTAAGAGTTTGGCATTAAAATTAAGGATAAGACAGGAACATAGAATGTAGTGGCAAATCATTTGTCTAGGCTTGAAAGAGTGGATGAAAAGTATATGGGCATACCAATAGTGGAGGAATTTCTGGATGATTAGCTCTTTGCCAAGAAAAGCAAAGATCTGTGGTTTGTAAACATTGTAAACTACTTGTCTTGTGGCAAGATTCTCGAATACTGGGGATATCAGGAGAAAAATAAGTTATTTCATTCTTTGAGGTTCTATGTTTGAGATGATCCCATCTTGCTCAAGTAGTGTAGGGATGATATTTTAAGGAAGTGTGTGCCTGATTGCAAATTTGAGAGTATTTTGGCACAGTGTCATTCCCTACCTATTGGGGGTCACCACGCTAGTTCTAGGATAGTGGCCAAAGTGTTAGTGTTGGATGTTATTGACCAATGCTTTTCATTGTGATGCATGTCAGCGTGCAGGGAATATCTCAAAGAGACATAAAATGCCCTTAAATGTTTTTCAAGAAATTGAATTTTTTGATTTATGGAGAATAGATTTCATAGGCTCTTTCATGTCATCTAACTCTAATTTATATATATTACTTTTCATTGATTATTTATCTAAGTAGGTGGAAGCAATTCCAACCCACACCAATGATGCCCATGTCGCATGCGGGTTTGTGAAAGACCATCTATTTTGTAGGTTTGTGGTGCCAAGATTGATAATAAGTGATGGTGGATCTCACTTCACTGATAGGAAGTTTTGTGTGTTGTTAAGAAAATATGGAGTGCGACATAGGGTAGGTGGCGAGCAGTAGCTCAGGTGGTCACAGTATGGGGCCCCTCATGAAGGGTCCCAGGTTTGAATCTTCCTAGTGGAGCTATTCGGAATTGTTTCTCCCGTAGCGCAGTCGGCCTATGCGCCACTTAATGGGCTATGCTCCTTACGGGATGGGGCTGAGCTCCCTAGGTTGGGCTTGGCGCAAGCCTTACTAGTCTCTTGGGTTACCAAAAAAAGACATAGGGTAGGCACTCCATATCAGCCAAAGACCCAGGGACATGTTGAGGTGTCTAATAGGGAGATAATTAAGGTAATCTTAGAGAAGAAAGTCTCAACCAATAGGACAAATTGGAGTATGCAATTGAATGACGCTCTTTTGGCATATAGGACAGTTTGTAAAACACATATAGGAACCACTCCTTTTAGGTTGGTTTATGGGAGAGATTTTCACTTAGCCTTAGAGTTAGATCATAAATCCAAATGCGCCCTGAGGAAATTGAATTACAATATGGATGATGCAGGGAAAAAGAGAATGTTAGAATTAAATGAATTATATGAGCTTAGGCTAGATGCATATGAAAGCTCAAGGATCTACAAGGAAAGAACAAAGAAGATCTATGATCGCCACATCTTGCATAGAGTCTTCAGTCTAAGACATAAGGTGCTTCTATTCAACTCTAGGTTGAAATTGCATCCTAGAAAATTGAGGTCTAAATGGAGTGGTCCTTTTGAGGTAGTTAAAGCTTTACCCCATGGGGAAATGGAGATAAACAATGGACTGAACCATTCCTTGTAAATGGCCAATAGCTTAAGCACTACTTTAGAGGAGATGTGATCTGTGAAGAAGAAGAGTTGAAGCTTGTTGATCTTCAGTGAGTGTTTTATTTGATCGTCAATCCTATGATGTAAAACAAGGGTGCTAGTTGGGAGGCAACCCAACCATCTTTTACTATTTTAGAATTTTGTTCTTTACATTCATATTCTTTACATTCTAGTTGCATTGTATTATTTTCATTGTAAAAAAGGTGCCTTGATCATTCTTGTTTAGTATACAGGTAGAGCAAAAGTCAGTAGTACTAACAGCCATGTTGGTAGTACTGATGAAATCACAGGGACCACAGGGTCGATTTTCACAAAATTTTAGTAGTATCGATAGCAACATCAGTAGTAACGATGATATCATAGGAATAGCTAAGTAAATATTCAACAACTCAGTGCTAGAGACATTATACTTGGTAGTACTGATGATTCAACAGGGACCCAAAAAAAATTCTTGGTGGTACCGACAATAATGTCGGTAGAACTGACTTTCTACAGAAGAGAGGCTGAGCTTACTAAACATGACCAGGTACTACCGACCTCCAACTCAGTTTTATCGACACCGAGTGATGCTCTAGGTTTGAGATACCGAGATAATGTTTAGAAGTTTTGAGAAAATTCAAAGACTCAGTACTACCGACACCTATTTGGATAGTACTGACACCAGAAGACACAGGATCCATGGGAGCACCATCAACGGTCATATTTTAGGCATCTGACGGTCTATAATACTGATCCATCGCACTCCTTTTGAAGTCACTACTACCAACTTCTATCGGTGCTACTAATGTTGTTGATCTGTGACTGCCAACAACAACCAAGATGAGTGTCGATATCAAGGGCTGGTATCGATTTACACAGATCATGGAGAAGAAGTCGGTACTATCGATGTAGCAGCAGAAGTCAGTCTGGTGGCTTTATAAGGAGGGGTGTGAGTATTGTTTCATTCACACCTCCACTACACCTCTATCAAGAAATATTATGCAAGTACTTCTGGGAGTTTAGAGTCTTCTCTGAGCTTCTTCTTCTCCATCCCCTTCTTGTACCAACTCCATGGCCTCCAAGAGAGAACTTCCTCAGCAGATAGGAATGTCATGTTGGTACCCAAACCAATGTGCATCACTGATGTGAAGAACATCTATGATGAGCTGATGAAATGAGAGATCATGTCGACACGGTATGGCGATTGTGTGTTCCTTGCATCTGCTTGCTTCATCGATATTCTCCACCGGGTATGTGAAGATCAGGGGTTGGTGGGTAATCACCCTTTCTTCGGTGATTGGCTCACCTTTCCAGAGATCGCCTGTGAGTTCTTGGCCTTGCTGGAGGTTTGTTGCATCCCCGAGCATGGGGATGGATGGAGGGAAGGGTGCATCAAATTTTGTCTCTTCCTCAACGCCTACTATGAGGGAATTCAATGCCATCTATGGGTGGCCAATGGGTGAACTACACTTTCCCACCAACAACTTCGATTACAAGGGTGCATGGAAACTTTTGGCAGAGGTGCCAGAGGGCTACCGCATCAGGTAGCACGTCAACTCCATCACTGACATTGAGCACCCATTTACTCATATGTTGCATCGCTTCCTCACCAACACCATATGTGCCAATTCCAGTCAAGGGCAAGGGAAGGTTCAACAGGTGGATCTCTTCTTCCTCTACAATTTGCTAAAATTAGGAAGGGAGTCATTGGACTTTAGTTCCTTCTTCCTGCAACACATGATGGGGTGAAGTGAATAGTTCAGAGGATGCCCCCATCCATTTTGGAGGGCTTATCACTCCAATATCTATGCATCTTAATCTTGATCTCTTCACCTCCAAATCTCTAAAGGCTTCTCCCAAGTTGGATCTGAAACATTTTAAGAGAGTGAACCTCATGAACTTGCATCATGGGAAGGTGTACACATTTTTTATAGTTGATGACCAATACCAAGAGAGGGATCTCCTTGATCCTATTTTCAACTTGCAAGGAGTGTATCACATGAGGTGGCCTATAGAGGATGACAAAGAGGAGGATGAAGCATAAGAAGATGTCAAGCAAGAGCAATAGCAGGATCAAGATGAAAACAAAGACGACAAGGAGGCCACCATCCCAATCACAAGGAGGTAGGTCCACCGCAAGCGCGTTAGAGTACATGGAGCCTCTAATTCTTTTTATCCACCACCTACCCAGGAGGATGATCCATACTTGTTGATAGGTATGTATGGAATGTTATAAGAGATCCAGCAGAGGTAACAACATCATACATCTACACTAGCAGGCATCCAAGATGTCCACGGATGACTTCACCATAATCAACAGGCGATCTTCGAAAATGAGCGACTTCTCTTGGCCAACCAAGAGAACATGCATACACGCCTACAACCAATGGAGAACTACCAGCAGTTGTTCTTCAAAAACTATTGGAGTCAAGTCTATTTTGGCAGTTATCCACAACCTCTAGAGATGCCACCGCCCCCCTAGACCATTCAAGGGAATTTTTCTCCATATGACCCTACCATGCCACATCCACCACCACCACCATATTGATCGTACCACTGTTCCACCTCTATGATTGGATTTTGAATATGAGGACATAGTCATGTTCAAGCTTAGGGGGTGTTGGAACAACTCTATCCTTTATTTTTATTTTTTATTTTAGCCTTTATTCATTTTTTACTTTTTATTATTCCAAGTTGTAGGATCCACAATCTATCTAGTGTAACTATGGACAAGTGGAAGCATGATTTCTATATTTGTCATCATAGAGTCAGTTTTACATGTATGTGCAATGAAAAATTAAAAATGGAAAAAAAAATCTTGGCTTAGTTGCTATTTTTTTTAGTGACATCACCGAGAGGAAGTGTATGGGCTAGTCAGCTTGAGGACAATTAATATGAATGGAAATATTAATTATCCATGTAAAGTGAATGAAGATGGGTTTTGAGACTGAGTTGGTCAAACAATTAACGGTACCTTAAATTGAAAGTATGGAAAGAAATCCTAAGGTTACACAATACACGGGTCAGTTGTAGAGGGACGTATTAGAGTTCATGAAAATCATTATCTCTTAATTATGTGATTCCATCCATTTTTCATCCATGTTGATTCACCACCTTAAGATGATCAAGTACCCCAAACTATTTCCTTTTGATTACATTGCATGGCATAATAGGTGACATGATAGTTAGTTTTTCATTTGATGCATTAGTTACAAAATGAAAAATGTACATCAACAACTTGTATGCATTTCATCTAGTTGCATAACAATTGCATGTAGATTGCATACCTTTTTCACCATTCATTTTACACCATATGATTGTTGGTTTCTTCTAAAATTAGAGTGCAGGGATACACATCCATACCCTCAAAAAAATTAAAAAAATAAAATAAAATGAATGAGATATGTTAGTGAAGCCCAAGTATAACTTTCTACCATGCTAAAATAGTGGGCCAATTAAAAAAATTGATTTTATGAAATAAAGAAGGAGAAAGGATGCCCTAAACTCGGGTTGGAATTTTACTTCACAAAGAAATATAAACATTCACATGATGCATTTTCTTCTTTACTTCACTCTCATCCATTTGATGAGATTTTCAATACATGTGTCATTCCACCCATAATAATAGGTATTAGGATTCATGCATTTCTTATCATCTTCATTCAAGTAGGTTCATCATGTTTTATTTTCACATAAATGATTCAGAGTTTACTTGTGATTCATAAGCCACCCACTTCATTCCATTCATTTCTCTTATTGGTAGGATACATATATGATTAATATCCTCATTCATTCTTGTAAGGAGAACCGCTTCCAAGTAGTTGGTGGTTAGGAAAAGAACAATGTAGATAGGAGATCACATGATGCACCAAGTGAATGCCTGATTGACTATGATATTAACAGCTCTATTAATAGTGTTTCAATGATCTGAGGATGGACATCTTTAATGGATATTTTGATCACTTGAGAGTAGTATTGTTTAGTAGTCAACAAAGGTCGGTTTGGGACCGCCAGGTGGGGATATTTGAGAATGGAAATTCATATTTTATATTCTTTTGCTAACTTTTCTAAAACATATCTGAGGGTGTATTGCTCGAGGATGAGTAACATTTAAGCTTAGCGGAGTGTGATGTACTGAATAATTTTCATTATCATAGGTTGTTTATTATGGATTTTTGTGCATTTGTTTTTCATTTTCATATCATTTGTGCATGATTTATCATCATTAGTAATTGCATCAAATAGATGTATTTTTAATGTTCCTGATAGATTCATTGTTATTTGGGAGCTTATGTTCATTTTTTTTTGTGGAATGTCAGATGAATCTACAAGAAACTACACAGCTCGGTACTACCAACCTTCATGTCGGTGGTACTGACACTTGATCAGAAGGAACATGTGAACTCAAGAAAACTCAGTAGTACCGATGGAGAAAGTTGGTACTATCGACGACTTTACAAAGAGAATCCAGAAAGTCTCAAGAAATCTCAATACTACCGACATCAACTCGGTAGTACTGACATCTACACAAAGAGCCACAATTTATCGAGGGCATTGATACTATCAACACCCAGTCAGTAGTACTGACTTAGTGGGATCAAGCCAGATCTAAAATCGCATTAATCTAAATGTTGGGAATTAACTTCACCCTAAGTCACTTCTATGACTTAGGGGGAGTTCAGCTAGACCTAATAATCATGTCCTATTGAGTTGTATGATAGAGAAGAGAGGAGAAGAGATAAAGGAGAGGAGAAAGCAACATATTGGGTGGTTTGTGCACTTCTAGTGACCCGATTTGTAGTCAAAAGATGGCAAATCATCGCGTTCATCAGAAGGAACCTTCCATACCATCTTTCTTTAGGAATTTGTTCCTTGTTCTTGATGTTTTCTTCCTTATCTTCTTACTTTTCTATGTGCAAAGCTAGTGAAATCATGCAGGGATAATCCCTTTATTCCTTACGACTCGGGAGTAGCCTGGTTTTGCATTGTAATTGACAATTATGATTCAATATATATGTTTCTCTTAATTTCTGCACATAATTTTATGACACGGTCATGAATTATCATGTGATTGATCACCATAGGTAGTTGTTTAGACCATTAATTGCTTTGAGACAGGGACTAAGGTTTGGAAAACTCATAGATTTACACATTCTATACCATGCTTCGAAAGAAGGCCTACGAGTGTGAAGAGAATAACCCAGATATTTCAGTGAAGCACCTAACTAATAACACAATTTCAATGGGAGTGGGATCGGTATTAGAATAGGTAGTGAATTACACTTGCGAGAGTGGTAATTCTTGCTACGAATCTCTTTGTCTAGGGTTGGGAGAGATTAATATTAATGAAATGATGTTAATTGCAATGTGAGTCATGGTGAAACCACAATCCTAAAGAATTCATTCCACTTGTAATCACAACCAATAATCTTAGTTCTAATTCTTGTGACTTAGTTATTAATCACAAATCACTCTTTTCTCAAGCCTAGCCTATTAGGTCATTGTTAGTAGTAGTAGTTTATGGGTACACATTTCCCCATGTTTGATATTCGTGCCTCTTTAGGCCTATATTACATTGATATGTGCACTTGCATTGTTTATGTGTAGTTTACGTGCATCAAGGAGGCACTAGGGGTAGAGGAGTTAGAGGAGTTAGAAAACTCATCTATTGTGGTTTCACTAATACAAACACCTCTCATGTTTTGAGTGTAGTTCAAATCTTTGAAAAGAGACTTCTCAGTGAGGAATTGGAACAAAACACAAATGATAGGATAAGGAGGATGGGAATCCTAGGTGTTCTTCTCTGAGTCAAAACATTTCATGTGTTGAATGATGTAACAAGACCATTTGACTCGGATACCCTGAAGGATACAATATAGAATCACTATTGAGTTCTCTACAATGTCTATTTGATTTTTCTTGAGATGGATATTGTTGTTTACAATTAGAGAAATGATGTGTGTATTGATATCTAGTGAAGAAGGTGGTAGGATATTTTTTTCCTATTGGGTATTTTACACTTCTTCAAGACTTTATTAATATCTTAGTGAGATAATTCAATATAAAAGCTTTTGTAGATATCCTAGGGGTATAGCGAGTGAAGGTGATTGGGATAGGTAGACATCCAGTTAGAGGTGTACAAGGATCCGATCAAGTACATATTTAGGTTCTCCTCAATAATTGTGATATGAGTCCCTGTTATCAAAGATGTAAGGATGATCTAAGTGCTAGGTGGAGATACACGGGTGTTGTAGTTACATGTAAGGTTAGCATAGAAATCATGGATAGTCTTAGTGCTAGAATAAGAATTGGAAAATAAATATCATTCAATGCAAAGGGCACCAAGACATTATCCAAGAAAGATCTTCTTGATGCTCTTCCAGAATGCATCCCTAGTTTCCACCAAAGTTTGAAAATGGAAGGGGGCATGAGGAAGCAGCTCTCTATATCAATTGACAACTTGAACATGGATAAAAGAGGTTCCATCATAGGTAAGGATGTGCATGGAAGGAGTTGTGGTAGGAGAAGAGGAGTTTCTGATCATGGAACTTTTTTTCCTCATTCTAGTTGACATGGGAAATGAGAAGACAGAGAGGGAGAGAGGAAAAACAAGCACACAGTAGGTCAGAAGCAGTAGCCAAACTCCTAAAATGAGCTAGGGTTAAGCTAGGGAAGATGATCCAAGTCTAGATGAGCTAGGGAAGAGGTAGGAGAGGTTGGAGGACAAACACAAAACAGGGGTTTTTGGTCGTGTTCCTCAAGTTGAGAGGGAGGAAATCAGGTGAATGAACCCACTTATCAGACGCGACATAGTGTTGTCAGTCAAGTTTTTTGTTTGGGTAACTCAATTGACACTATGTGCAGTTCAGTCCTCAAGCAACCCATCGTTCGAGTTACCCCATGGAAAACTCGATTGACAACAAGGTTTGTCTCAAAGATAAGAAATTTAACTCTAAGGTCATATAATCCTATGTGAATGCATTTTACTAGCATGCCATGTACACAAAGCATATATATGCATTTTTTAATCATCATAGGCTTATTTCTTGTAAAACAAGTGTTTTGTGATTTAAACACTATTTGAGAAAAAATAAAGTATTTGACTTGGCATTTTAAGAAAAAATAACATATGGTAAGAAATTGTGAGTAAAACATAGAGGAGTATATGAACATCTTAGCTAGGAGACATAAAGTTGTCATCAAAGGAAGTAATAAGAAATTTTATCTAATAAAATGAAATTACTCTCTAGCTAGAGATTTAGTGAAAATATCTACAAGTTGATGTTTTGTGTCCATATGAGTGATATATATTTCTTTTTTATCAATATGGTCACAAAGGAAGTGATGGGAGACCTCTATGTGTTTATCTCTACTATGCAACATGGGATTGTATGAAAAAATAATTGCAATACTATTATTACAAAAGATAGGAGAAGTGTCATATAAAACATTAAAGTCATTGAGGATTTGATTCATCCAAGGGACTTGGGCACAACAACTACTATATGTCTTGTATTCAGACTTGGTAGTTGATAAAGACATGGTGTTTTGCTTCTTAGAAAACTAAGAAACTAAACATGGTCCTAGGAGGAAGCAAGTGTCACTTATGCACTTTCTATCATTTAAGCACTTGGCATAATCTATATCACTACAGGTTGTAAGAGTAAAGTCCCTTGACTTAGAATACCATAGTCTAACATTTTGGGTTTTCTCTAGGTATCTTAAAATATGCTTAACATCTACAAGATAGGATTTTCTAGGGCTTGATTAGAATCTAGCACACGAGCCAACGCTAAACATGAAATATGGTCTAGAGGTAGCTAAATATAATAAGCTACCAATCATACATCTATATAGATTCTCATCTACCTTTTCACCTTCTTCATCTTTGTCAAGTTTGGAGGTGTTGGACATAGGAGTATCCATTTTCTTTGTGTTCTCTGTCCCAAAGTTCTTCAAGAATTCATGAGTGTACTTGATTTGGTTGATGAAGTTTCCATATTTTATTTTCTTGATTTGAAAGCTAAGGAAGAATTTTAGCTCCACATCATTCTCATCTCAAATTCACTATGCATGAGAGAACTAAACTCCTTGCAAAGATCAAGATCATTCCAGCCAAAAATTAAATCAACAACATAAATTTGAAATATTAAAAAATTGTTAGAAGTATCTTTTATAAAGAGAGTAGAGTCAACTTTACCATGACATAGACATCATCAATTAAAAAGTTTCTTAATTTCTCATACCAAGCTCTAGGGGCTTGTTTGGATCCATAAATAGCCTTTTATGATAGATAAACACGGTTAGCATGCTTTTCGTATTCAAAGCCAGGAGGTTGATCCACATAGACTCCTCTGCTATTTCTCCATCCAAATATGCACTTCTAACATCCATTCGGTAAAGCAAAAAGTTTTTATGACTAGCAAATTCAAGTAGCATTCTAATAGATTCAAGACTAGAAATGGGAGCATAAGTTTCAACAAAATCAATACCTTCCTATTGGTTGTAACCTTGAGCTACTAACCTTGCCTTATTCCTTACCACCTTACTACTTTCATCAAGATTGTTCCTATAGACCCACATTGTGCCAATGATCTATATATCATTTGGTCTTGGCACTAGATTCCACACATGTTTCTTTTAGAATTGCTCAAGCTCTTCTTGCATGGCTAGAATCCACTCATTATCCTCAAGAGCTTCTTTTCCATTCTTTGTTTCAAGTTGGGAGATGAAGGGATTATCTTCTTGTTCTTTGTTGAAAGCTTCCCATGTTTTCACCTTTTCAAAGGGGTTTCCTATGATGATCTCTTTTTATGATCTCTTGCAAAGTGAGGAGTGGGACCCTTATGTTCATCTTCTTTTGAGCTTTCAACTACATCCACCTATTTTCCTTTGTTGTTGATGTTCAGTTCTTTTAATCTAGGAATAATTTCATTTACAACATCATTATTCATAACTTTCTTTAAATGGAGGGGTTAGTATCAATAAAATTAACATTGATATATTCTTCTATTTTAGACAGTTCAATGTTAAACACTCTATAAAATATACTAGTAGTGTTATAGAGAAGAGATAAAGCCTTGTAAATTTTGAATTAAAATTATCATGAGAATTTTTGGTTCTCGAAAAAAATCATGGACAACCAAATATATGAAAGAAGTTTATAGAAGGCCATAACTCATGGGGGGTTCTTAAGCAAAGGATGAGTAAAAACTCAGTTTTACACAAAATAAGCGGTGTTGAAATTTTTGGCCCAAAACTTCTTCGGATTTTCATACTCCAAGATCATTATCCTAGTCATCTCTTATGATGATCGCTTCTTCCTTTGTACTACACCATTTTTTAGGTGTACAAGGGGAGAAAATTTGTGCATGTAATCGGATTTTTTGCAAAAACTTTCAAAAAAAATCTTCTTGAAATTCTCCCCCATGGTCACTATAGATAGATACGATTTGGCAAGAAGTTTTACTTTCAATTCGTGTACAAAAAGTTGAGAGAACGTCAATTGTATCATTCTTTGCAATCAAGAAGAAAGTCCAAGTAAAGCGAGAGAAATTATCGACAATCTCTAGATAATGTAGGGAAATATGACATCAGATAGGAAGTGGAAACAAAAAATATACTAACATATTTTCCATTAACCTGCAGATTGCATCAATAACTATGTAATGGGAAGGATGGTTTCACAAAGATATACTTGGTCCTAGAGCAAGTCCAGTGACAATTCTCATTGATGTAGATGTGCACTCTGTCTTGGATGGTATATGTGCAGCTCCTAGTTGTATTGGGACTCCTCTGACTGCTCCTCTACGGACAGCATACTCGAACAACTGTTGTAGCAACTCCTTTGATCTCGCCACATATTGCGAGTTGATGTTGCCCTCCTAGTAGCAGCCAAAGGACTTCGGCCTCTAGAGTAGTCCACACGGACCAACTAGAACTCTTATCGTCCTGTAAGAATGAACAGGAAGGATTAGTCCCTCCTGTTGATGTATTAATCACCAACCTACTCTCCCACAACAATGATCCTCAGTTGTTTCTCTCCCTTGACTATCCCTCCCTAGTCAGATAGGACTTGCCTGAGCTCTCTTGGTTACCACAACTAGAGAGGACAATAATTAATAGAGCAACTGATTCTCAATTGTTTGTGTTGTGTTTTGGTAATCCCCCAGTACTCCTATATTTATAGTAGAGGTCAGATTCAAGGTTTCCAGTTTGTGTGGGAGTGGAAGGGACCGAAAGATATTGAATTTTCACAACAATTCTAGAAACTTCACAACCTACAACAGCCGAGACAGTTGTTTAGAATACCCAGATGGTGTTTGGTGCATGAGATGGTCATCTCATACTATGAGATGGTCATCTTGTAGTTTCCCAGTTGTACACAGAGTTGGAAACTCAATTCCCATCAATGTTGGACATTGATTTCCTTGCACAAGAAATAATTTACAGGTGAAACAAATAGGGAAATGTCTAGAACCTTCCCTTGACCGAACTGGACCATCTCATCCATGCGAGATGGCCATCTTGATCACCCAGACGGTCGTATGGTGACCCAATTTGAGCCAGTCGGTTGGGTCAGTTCGCTTCTTAGCCAATTTCAAGCCAAAACAACCCTGACTCTCTAGACACCCATCTCAACACTTGAGACGGCCGTTTGGCACTCTCCAGACGACTGTTTGGCAATGTTGTCAGGTTTCTTGTTGCATGAATCAAATACCTAAACACTTTAGTAATTAATTTAATTTTCATTCAAGATCCGAACTCCACCTCTAGATGAGTTCCTATGTGTGTGACCCTATATGCCCCATATCACATTGGTAGTGAATGTCCGTGAAAACTTATGACATTACAAGCAATGAGTGGTGTCTACTTGCACATCAGTGCTACCCAAGTGAATGGAAAGTTGGGGAGCAACTTCAACCTACAATCTGTGTATAGTGTTACAGTGTATGTATAGTTCCTTTGTCACTAATATCTAGATTGAACTAGAGGCATGGAACAATCATACTCATCACTATTCAATCTTATTTCTTGAACTAGAGTAGACTGCATGATATATATGTAAGCTCAATATCACATATTGACTCACATGTGTATGGTCATACTTTTCTCAGTCTCACTAATCAAGAGGCCTAGGATATCATACACCCATAGGAGGGAAAAATCCCATCTCTATCACTTACAGTCAGTCCCCGTGTGTCAAAGTCACCCAATCAGCATTGTTATAACAATTCATGTTTCAGGATTGTGTTTGATGATATCAAAGTGTACCCAACAACATGTGATGAGTGCAGTGATTTTAGGTCTAAGTACCACAATCACCACCATCACTTGAGAGCTGATTGTGACTTCCATGATGATGGCTTCCATGTGTCAGTCTCATGGTGGATCTATCTGATACATTGTTCTCTAACATGTATCTGTGTGCTTGGTTTGATATTGCCATATCATGACTAATGAGAATAATCATCAACCAACTCACACTCTGATCTTATGTGTCATTGTTGTCTGTCAACCTTTCACAATAACAAACGATCAGGGACATAATGAGATAGGTATATATACTCTTAACATCCGTATGATCTCATCCATAAGGGTAGTAACTTGAATACATACTTCATTGAGTAATATAATTCTCTAGACATTTATAAATTTACATCATTATCTCATAACTAAATTAAACAATAATAAGTTGGAATCTTTCCTTTTATTAAAAATCAAATCATTTATGTGTTATGTCATTACAATCATCATATGATTGGATCTATGGGCATACATACCAGAAAAATCCCACTTGCACTTATAGTTAATCACCCATAGATCTCATCCTGAGTGACCTAACATGACCATCATGCTTCTACTGCGTAAGTGCTTTTATAGCGTGTTTAGCAATGTTTCCTTTAAGTCAGTATTTTGCAATTTTCACATCTCTTCGATGTACGACTACTCACATGAGATGGAAATGTCGTAATATGATATCTGAGATTCCCAACCTAACTAGTATCTCCATTGTTGTCATTAGTATTTCTACTATGTCATTAATGGTTGGAACCTCACACAAGTTCACCCATACAAACTTCTTGATCCATACATTATCTTATGTTGTTCTTATAACACAAAGATACTCAGCTTCTTTTGTAGATTAGAACAACTATCACTAACTCAGAACCATTTCTAGCTTACAGTTCTTGTTTGATGTTAAAACACTAAGTTTTAATATGATTTTCTATTTATCAGTTTGGAAGCTTGTATCGGTGTAACCCTTTACACCCAACTCTTCCTTTTTACCATAACCAAGGAACCAATCCTTTAATTGCTTCACAAGCACCTAAGGATGTTCTTTATGATAATCTAGTGTCTCTCACTAGTATCTGACATATACCTTCTTGTCATGTCCAATATATACAAGATTGCTAGGTAGGTATATATGTGTTATCATCATGTCCAATACATATGAGATGACTGAATATCCTCTTGTCATGTCTAATACATATGAGATAACATGATAAGTACATAACATTGCATTAGAGATAGATCCAATTGTGAATTCATATGGCATCTATCCATGTGTTCCTATTCTTAACAAGAATCGGGACACTAGGCTCCTGAGAGACTAACTCCATGGAATATGGACACGTTTTCTCTCATTGAGTCTTGCATGTTGAACCCTTAAACATCTTACCAATGTATGTTCTCTTACTTAGGTCATGAAACTTTCCATATCTATCTCTATAGACCTTGATCCCTATCACATAGGATGCTTTGCCTAAACCCTTCATATAGAAGGTAATTTCCTTTCCATGTTTTAACATATGTAGGATAAAGACGTTATTCCCCATCATTATGTGGAATATAAATATGCTCCCACTAAAATATTTTGTAATCTTAGATTCCATCTTCATTCTAACTCAAGTCAAACCCTTTGACTGTCATGTCAAATAGAAGATTCCAGCTCTGAGATGTTTGCTTCAATCCAAAGATTGACCTTTGTAGCTTATAGACTTTATTTGCATTAATAAATTTATAAAACCTCCAGGTTGTGTCACGTACACATCCTTATAATTATTCCAATCAAGGAATGAGGTTTTAACATCTATATGCCAAATCTTACAGTCATATTAAGATGCAAAAGTAAGCATGATCCTGATGGATTTAACCATGGTAACTGGTGAAAAGACTTCATCATGTTCAACACTTTAAACTAGTTTGAAACTCTTTTCAACCAATTTACCTTTCCATGTTGGTCTTCTTACAAAAACCCAAATGCACCCTATGGGTTTTACCCCTTCAGGTGGATCCACCAAGGTCATACCTTGTTGGTGTACACAGAGTCCATCTTCGATTTCATGGCCTAAAGCCATTTCTCAAAATATGGTCCCTCAATAGTTTCTAGTTAGGTTGTTGACTCATCTCTATGATCATTTCACTGCCTTTTGAGTTAAAAGATATCATAATATTTCAAACTTAAGGTGTTCTCTACTAGAACTATGAGTTTTATGTTTACATAAGGAACTTGAGATTCCACAACTTATGATTCTCCTTGTTCCTATTGCACCTCTTTAGGTTCTATGTTTTCTTGTTTATCTTGAACATTTCAAGTTCTACTTTTACTCCCACTGATTCCTTTGGAACTAAACAAACACTTTGTTGTCGGATTGGGATAAGAGTAGTATTTAACAAAATAACATTTATGTGATTTTGTAGACAAAACTTTTAAGAAACAATTTTCTTATACAAGCCTTTAATCCTAATCACTATAAAAGACACATCATGACTCTTCACATGTTGTATCTCATTTGGTGTCTTTTAAACCAATTTACATGGTACATTGTTTTTGTAAAGTGTGTGCCCAAAAGAAATTATAAGATCATCTGTATTTTATTGATTAATCTCACCATGTTTTAATAGGGTGTGATACTTTCTTTCTGACACATTAGTATGTTTCAGGTGGAGTTTATTGTGATACACTATCACGGTCTCTCCAGAAATTCCTCAAACTCGGTTAAAATATTTTAACATTGATAGCATAGATGTATCTTAATACTTTACCTAGTGAGTTGTGTATTTCATTCATAATCTTCTTAAACACTTCAAGAGATTCATACTTGTATTTCATTAAATACAGATTTCAATATCTAATGATTGCATCAGTAAATATAATGAGGTACTTGTAACTACCTTTAGCATTCATTCTAAAAGGTCTACGTACATTAGTATGTACTAATACTAATGGAATAGTCAATATCCCATTACATCTAGTGAAGATGCTTTTGTAATTTTTCACAACAAATAAGACATGCATGTCTCCATTGGTTCAATAACAAAAAGAGTCTAGATAACCATCATATGGATTCTAGAAATGCATTTCTTGTTTATGCGCTCTAGATGACAGTGCTATAGGTATTCAATTTGTTTGAGTTATCAAGTCATTCAGTATATGTGTCATACACATTTGTCTTTATAACTATCAAGTATAATTTGTAAGAAATAGGCCATTGCCATAAAAGAACATATCTTTTAAAATGAAACATAATGTTCTTGTCATACAAAACATATAATGTTTTCATCAATGACATGTACATAATAGAAATTCGCTAATTCTACTATGTGCCCATGAATGACACCTTCCAACTGTAAAGATAGCAACCCTTGCTCTGCACAGTTCTAGCTTACTTCTTCTGAGGTCCTAAAGTGGCCATTTTTTCTTGAGATCCTCTATAAGGAGGATAGTTCTTTCCAATGTCCAGACAAGTGATAGTGGTGGTACTTTCTTTTCTTTATCCTTTAAGTGAAAAGGAAAGGACAAATTCCTTTTACACTTACCCTTCTCCATAACTTAAGTGTAGAAGACTTAGACTTATTCTTAACCTTAGACCACTTCTTAGCTTTGCCTTTGCCCTAGGACTCACTTTCGGTGATCATCATCACGTATTTGTCCTTCTTCTTCCTTGCTTTGGTATCAATATGACAAGCATTTCATAAATTGACTATATGATTTATGCAACGCTTGAACAATCATATTCATGGTCAACTCTTGACCTAAGAGAAATCCCAATCATTCCACATGTCCAATCACATTGAGCACATGGAGTTTTACTGGACCTCCCTTTGTCAGTTGGCACTCAATTAGAACTTTGGAGACATTATACCTTCTTTGCTTTACATGATTCTTAAGATGTGTTACCCTCTCAAGAATATCCATGTCTTCATGTTGTTCATGCAATTCATAGTTCATACAACAGAGCATTAGGTATTTAAATGTCCATGGCATCATTGGCATGCTTCCAATAAGCATCCATTTAGCCTTAGGATCATTTGGAGTGGGTTTATCTGGCTTTGGTATCAACATGACAAGCATTTCATAAACTGACTATATGATTCATGCAACGCTTGCATAATCATATTCATGGTCAACTCTTAACCTAAGAGAAATCCTAGTCATTCTACATGTCCAATCGCATTGAGCACATGGAGTTTTATTGGACCTCCCTTTGTCAGTTTGCACTCAATTAGCACTTTGGAGACGCTATACCTTTTTTGATGTACATGATTCTTAAGATGTGTTACCCTCTCAAGAATATCCATGTCTTCATGTTGTTCATGCATTTCATGGTTCATACAACAGAGCATTAGGTATTTAAATGTCCATGGCATCATTGGTATGCTTCCAATAAGCATCCAGTTATCCTTAGGCGCATTTGGAGCAGGTTCCTCTGGCATTTGTCTCTCAAGGACATAGAGCTTTTGCTCATTGATGAAAACATTTCTCAAAGTCATTTACCAATTGTGGAACTTTTATCCCGTTTTGTCCTTCTTGAGGACTGATCACAATTTGAACGTGTTTGTGTTTGACATTTGATTCTACAAAGAAATATTGCAACTTTTTCAAAACATTTTTTTATTTGATTTCAAAAGTTTGACGATATTAATTAGGTATTTCGTTATTATCGCTCCAACTATTTTATTTGAATTTATAGCCCTCAATATCAATCTGGAATATTGCAGCGTATAATATTCTAGTGGGCCAAATCCAAGATAATTCAATTGTGGCCCGATCAACACCGCAAACACAGTCAATCATCAAGGTAGGAAACTTTTTCCTATTGCATCATATGCAATTCTAGATAGATGATATGCACAACCCCTTGTCATAATCATTTGCATGCTTATGGGCCGAGATGCTCTAAGAATCACCACTCAAGACTGACCCAAAAGTCGACACGATAATAATACACCCCGCAAAGGCGGAACCATGCTTATGGGCCCAGACACTCTGAGAATCACCAGTCAAGCCTGACTGAAAAGCCGACACGATAAGAATGCACCCTAGAGAGGCAGTTCTACAGTATTTCCATCGCACTTCCACGAGATAGAAAGTGTACCCTGCGGAGGCAGAACCTATGCTTGGTCGATCAAGTTTTTCATGTGTGCCGCTTTTGGAAAGCGTCTAAGACTTGATATTATAATTGAAGGAGTTTGTGTGTATATATATACATATACTTTATCCCATCACCACATATATAGTATGTATCATATATATGTTATAACCACAAATAAGAGCATGCAATAAATAAAACACACAAGTGATGGTTATGGTCATACTAATGTAATTCCTTAGAGCCACAAGGAATTACTACAACATATGTTCCATGTCATATGCAACTTGTTGTTGGTAAAGATCTATGCTCGAATCAATCTGGGTTGATCGGTTCAACTCTTGAATTGGTTGGCTCGCCTCCTAGTCGCTTGGTTGGGATCTTCTGAAGCGGGTCTAGTTCTCATGTCCAAGAACTATTTGAACACCTCCAATCAGTTGGTTGGGCCACAAGTCGATTGGTTCGTCCTCCTGTCATCTGGCCTCCTCAGTCCTCCAGTCAATCGAGTCATCTCACAAGCCAGTCGTTTCGTCTTTGTGCAGATCAATATCTCACGTCAAAACATAAATTAAAACTATCATATTTCTTATTACATCATATATGGGGAAACCTCGAGTTACATTCAAGGGGAAATAGGAAGAAAAGTATTAATTTACATTTGGAAAGGAAAGAGAGGCTCGGTACGCAGACCGATTAACAAAATTGATAAATAACCACAACCATACACACACAAAAATCTGGGGTTTTGGCCATAACCATGCTTCACATCCACCATCAAAACTGACTTTATGGCGATGCATGTAAATTGCATATATATCGTATCATAAATATATATATATATATATATATATATATATATATTCATTTGGTTTCTTATGTGGTGATTTAGACAGACGTGCATATCAACTAGTTTAAATATTCACATCACATGCAATAAATAAACTTGATAAAACCAAAATTCTGATCATATCAATTATCCCAAAACTTAATTAATTGACATGGCTTTGATACTATTGTAGGGAAATAAGGCATCAGATAGGCAGCGAAACAAAAAATTTACTGACATGTTTCTCATTAACCAGTGGATCATGTCAATAAATGTACAATGAGAATGATGGTTTCACGAATATATACTTGGTCCTAGAGTGAGTCCAGTGACAATCCTCATCAACGTAGATGTGACTCTATCTTGGACAATGTCTGTGTAGCTCCTAGTTGCACTAGGACTCGTCTGACTTCTCCTCCATAGACAGCAAACTCAAACAACTGTTGTAGTGGCTCCTCTGATCTCTCCACAGACTATGAGTTGATGTTGCCCTCCTAGAAGCAACCAAATGACTCTTGCCTCTAGAGTAGTCAAGACGGACCAACTAGAACTCATGTTGTCCTGCTAGAATGGATAGGAAGGAGTTGCCTCTCCCATTGGTGTACTAGTCACCAACTTGTTCTCTCACAAAAATGATCCTCAGATGTCTCTCTCCCTTGACTATCCCTCCCTAGTCGGGTAGGACTTGCCTGGTCTCTCGTGGTTACCACAACCAGAGAGGACAATTGTCAGAGCAACTGATTCTCAATTGTCTGTGTTGTGTTCTGGGAAGCCCCGAGTACCCCTCTATTTATAGTAGAGGTCACAATCAGGGTTCCCTGTTTGTGCAGGAGTGGAAGGGATCGTAAGATATTGAATTTTTGCAACAATTCTAGAAACTTTGCAACCTGCATCAGCCGAGACGGTTGTCTCATAGATTCCCAGTTGTACATGAAATTGGTAACTCAATTCCCATCAATGTTGGACATTGATTTCCTTGAAAAACAAGTAATGTACAAGCAAAACAAATATGGAAACATCTAGAACCTTCCCTCGACCAAACTAGACCATCTCGCCCATGCGAGATGGTCGTTTGGTGACCCAAGTCGAGCAAGTCGATTGATTCGGTTCGCTTCTTGGCCAATTTCAACTCAAAACAACCCTGACTCTCCAAACGCCTGTCTTAACACTTGAGACAGCCGTTTGGCACTCTCCAGACGCATGTTTCAACCCTTGAGACGGGTGTTTGGTAGTGTTGTCAGGTTGTTTGTTGTGGGAATCAAATACCTAAACACTTTAGTAATTAACTCAATTTTCATTCAAGATCTGAACTCCTCTTCTAGATGAGTTCCTATGTGTGTGACCCTATAGGTCCCATATCACGTTGGCAGTGCATGTCCATAACAACTTATGACAACACAAGCAAAGAATGGTTCCCAGTCGCACATAAGTGTTACCCAAGTGAATGGAAAGTTGGGGAGAAACTTCAACCTACAATCTGTGTATGGTGCTATAGTGTTTGTATAGTTCCTTTGTCACTGATATCTATATTGAACTAGAGGCATGAAGCAGTCATCGTCATCACTATTCAATCTTGTTTCTTGAACCAGAGCAGACTTCATGAGATATATGTAAGCTCAATATCACATATTGACTCACATGCGTATGGCCATACTTTTCTCAGTATCTCTAATCAAGAGGCCTTGGATATCATACTCCCATAGGAGGGACAAATCCCATATCTATCACTCACAGTCAGTCTCTATGTGTCAAAGTCACCCAATCGTCACCGTTATAACAACCCATGTTTTAGGCTTGCGTTTGATGATGTCAAAGTGTACCCAATGACATGTGATGAGTGCAGTGATTTCAGGTCTAAGAACCACAACCACCACCATCACTGTGAGAGTTGACTGTGACTTCCATGATGATGGCTTCCATGTATCAGTCTCACAATGGGTCTGTTTGATACAATGTTCTCTAACATGTATCTGTGTGCTTGGTTTGATATTACCATATCATGACTAATGAGATTTAGTCATCAACCAACTCACACTCTGATCTTTTGTGTCATTGTTGTCTATCAACCTTCCACAATAACAATCGATCATGGACATAATGAGAATATATATATGTACTCTTAACATCTGTATGATCTTATCCACAAGGGTAGTAACTTGAATACATACGTCATTGAGTATTATAATTATCTAGACATTTATAATGTTAAATCATTATCTCATAATTGAATTTAATAGAATAAATTGGAAGCTTGCCTTTTATTAATAATCAAATAATTTACATGTTATGCCATTACAATCATCATATGATTGGCTCTCTGGGCATACATACCAACAGATAATACTTGCTAGCACGAAGAATTTGAGTTCTCATAGGTCTAAATAAATCAATGTGAAGATTCTCAATAGCTCTCTTGGTGCTAAGGACTCCTTTGGACTTACATGTCGATTTGGTTTGGTTTCCTTATGTGAAAGGTTGGGAATCCTCATCCTTGTCAAAGTCCAATTTAGGAAGTCCTTTGACAAAGTCCTTTTTGCTTAACTTCTTCAATTGATGCAAATTTGCATGACCAAGCTTACGGTGCCAGAAAGATATATCATTCTTATCAACAACTAGGAATTTACCAAAAATAGGCTTAAAAGAGAAACGAACAATAGTATATAGATTTTAAATTCTAGTTCTCCTATATATGACATTGTAAGTGAGGGAATTTAGAGAAAGCATTCAAGAGAGGTAAAGAGAATAAGATATCCATTATCACAAAGTTGAATAACACTAATTAAATTGTGATGTAGGACATCCACAAGAAGAAAATTCTTTATGCATAGTAAATCATCTACATCATCCTCACCTACCACTTTACCTTTCTTATTGTCCCCAAAAGTCAATGAACCTCCTTTTCTTCTTGTAAAGGTGTTAAAGTGGCTCATCTCACCGCTCATGTGCTTGGAGAAACCACTATCAACAATTCATTTTTCTATTTCCTATAAGAAAAGGAGAGTCTAGTACCCAATTTAAACTCTGATATCTTGGGTTAACTTGGGGACCCATTTCATGTTTGGGTTGGTCCCCTTCTTATAAGGAAAAGTGTTACAACCCCAATTTTTGGGTTTATTTGGTGAGAAATGTATTTCTCATATTAAGGATATTTGAACAAATAATGATATAATTTGGTTCAAATAAATGGATTTTGTTTACAATAGCCTTGATGTTTGTGTTGTGGGCTTTATTGGCTATTGGACCCAAATAATAAGAAAATTCAATTAGTGAATGAATAATTGAATATTTGAGAAAAGAAAATTGTGGAAACCTCTAGAAGGAAAATCCAAAGAGGGATTTCGTGCCTCTTGGGTTCCTTGGGTTCCAAGGAGTCCAAAGTTTCATAAAGAGTGCAATAAGAAAAGAAAAGATCAATTAAGTATTTCTTTATTAAAAAAGAAATTGGAAATATTGATGAAATATGGAAAATAAGTGAAAAGACGTATAATTGAGTAATCCTTGGTGGAATTTCGTATCCCAAGGATTCCTAATGTTGAAAGGAATACCAATGAGGAAAATAAAAGAGAAATAAAGAGAAAACCTCAAAAAGAGATATTTTAATGAGAAATAAACAAAGATAATGTGAAATAATGCATATTGATGCATCTAGAGATATTGAGTATCCAATAAAAAGGATTTTGAAATAATAGAGTGCATTGGGATCCAAGGAGTCCAATGAAGGAAGAGGAAAGAGAAAATACCGATAAAGTCAAATAAAAGGATAATGTGATGCTTAATGAATGAATTTCGTGGCATTGTTAAAAAGGAAGGTATTTTCTATTAAAAAGGGAAAACATGATTCTGTGACAAATAATTAAAAGGCAAGTATAAACGAGGATAAGGGAGAAGATTTTTGTATTTCTATTTAACCAAGAAATAATGAATATTAAAGAGATGTTTAGGAGAGAGAGAAAGGGGAACTTGCTTCATGATGAAGAAATCTAATTCCTAATGGGAAAGGATGATGTTTCTTCAAGGGCAAGTGTGTCGGGGCATGGATACTCTTCCCTATATAAAGGGGTAGATCCCTGGTTCGGGCCCATGGAGATTCCACATTTCTTCCTCTCTCTTACCTATATTCTTCTTCCATGACCTTGTCTTCAACCCTAAGTCATGTGGATGGTGTTCTTCCTGAAGCGATGGGGAGTTGTGGGTCACCTTGATGAAGGTTGGACATCCCCCGATGACCTGAGGATGGTCAACTATCGTCCCCAAGCCCTCAACCTCCTATGCTAACCTGCAGCAGGTCTGCACGACCAGACGAGAGTCGCGGGCTTGGGTGCACTAGAGCGGCAACCTTGGCCATGAAGAAGAAGCGCCCTGGGCCTGGCGGAGGTCAACGGAGGAGGGGCGGCAGTTTCTGACCACCCTCGGGCTTTGGAGTTGAGGGGGTGAACCCCCGCAGTCGACGGACGACGAGCGCAGCGCTAGGGCGCGCAGGGGAAGAAGATGACTAACGTTTGACGATTCTACCCTCCAAGACACAAAGGAGCTGGTGGCCGAGCCGGGGGCACAATAGTAACTTGGTTATAAACTCAAAGGCAAGTCGTGTTGCATGTTAAAGGCTACGTGGCGCCTCCCCATTGGCCCAAGTGAGGTATTTCTTCTTAAAATCATAACTCTTTAATAGTAGCTCGGATGAAAAAAGTTTATACATGAATTTTGTTCAGAAAAATGAGAAGAATCCATAAAAAATATAACTGGAGCCAGATTCTACTTGAAATTTGGAAAGTAATGGAAGTTGTTAACTTTAGTGTAATAGTGATTAAGAAACCCTACTTGGATATGATTAATGTGATTAGTAGGGTTTAATTGATGGTTAAAGTTGATATTAACCTGTTAATCATAAAGAGATACATTAAGATCAAAAAAGATGAATTTTGCACGTAATTAGTTAATTTAGAGTTTCATTTGCATGAATATACTTTAATGGGCCTTGAAACCCTAATGTTGGCAAATTTGACTCTTAATGAAATTAATTATTCAAATTTGTGAATAAAGTTAAGGGATGACGATTTTAAGCTATTTTGAGCATTAAAGTTCCTAATTGTGGTTAAATACCCTAAATGTAGTAATTAGGGTTTTCTATTGAATAAAAGATAGAATTATTGGTAAATCAAGTTCATATGCGAATTAGACTATGATGAACTTTGAATTATTGATAAATGAGCATAATGATCTTGTCATGGATTAAAAGGATAAAAAATAGCTTTAATGTAAAAGAGGATTAATGGACTTATTTAATGGTTAAATATGCCTTTAATCTGAAACTGAGGAATAGATGTTGAAATAATTAGGGTTGGTGATCAATTGCGTTAAATTAGGGTTTGAAATAGTAAAAGATGAAGGGAAGCCCCAACTACAATGGAAACCCTAAAAGTGGACTAGAAATCCTAGGAAGCGAGCTAGATTTAATAGATCTTAATGACATGAGTAATAAAAGGAAATTGTGTAATTGTTTCAGGATGTTATTGAATGCTTGTTTGTCTATTGATTGATTGGACTATTTCTGTCTCACATCAACTTGACAGGTATGTGGTTACGCCTATGAATATCCTAAATTAGTTTCTCGAGGATTTTCGAGGTTTTATCGATGACTTGAATTAAACTGTTGGTTGCATTTAATTCATGCAAATTATAATGTCAATATGACTATCATATAAGAGATGTGCCTACTAGATCAGGTCCTAGTTCCCTCTGTAGCCTAATGGATTGACCTAGTACATGGCTACCAATGGGGTAGGCCCATCAGGTCATTGAACGACTTAGTACATGGCTACCAATGGGGTAGGCCCATCAGGTCATTGAACGACTTAGTACATGGCTACCAATGGGGTAGTACCATCAAGTCATCATGGTCAGGGATTGGGCTATCTTTGGGTAGGTCCATGCGACTCCATAACCCTAGGAATTGGCTACCTGTGTGGTAGGACCATGGGGGTAAGGATCTACCATATGAGAGAGGTAGTATCCATGTCCACTGCAGGGACGGTACAGAGATAGGGGATAGGCAAGGATTGAGTAGTATTGTTTAAAATGTAATCTTGGATGTTAAATGATATTTGGTTGACTACATTGTTAACATAGTTGCACAATTATTGTTTCCCCCACATACCATCTTCTTGCTGATCGACGTTTTGTTTGTCGGTGTTTTAGGTACAAATGAAAAGAACAAACAGTAAAGTGGCATATGCGGAATTAAATGAGAATTAACTTGCACAGGAGGATTAGTTAGATTAGTATCTTCATGGATAAAAGTTTAGAAATCCCAATTTTTAAAAGGTAAGCAAAGTTTTATTTTATACCAGTTTTCAGTTTAGTTGGTAAAGTTTATTAATTGTTATTGATTATTTGTCGAACCTTTGATCCGGGTTATTGGTTAACGGCTCTGACCTTTCAATCTCCCTTAATTGGGGGTTACCGGTGGCGGGGTCGTTACAATTGGTATCAGAGCTCAGATCCTAGTCCCGTTGTAAGGATGTTCCTAGTAGAAGCTTTGTGGAATTTGCAAGTTATACAAGGTTAAGTTTGATCACCAGGTGGATGAGCTCAGAGTTTCTTGATGAAGATAAACTTAGAGTTTGAGATGAGATGATAAGTATAATACATGGAGGATGAAAGGCGGTAATGAATGCTCTAGTTGAGATATAGCTGCCTAGTTAGTTGGAAGCTAGAAGAAGTTGAGGTTGTTAGGCTAACCTTAAGTTGAGAAAAAGAGATAAGTTTGGCTAACACTCATATATAACGAGATCTGTTGGACAAGATTAGTGGTTGTTTGGATAGCCAGCCTAGTCCTTGATGTGGTAGAAGGATGGTTGTAGAACTCTGGATACACTTCTTTGGATAGGAAGGTAATAAAACCCTGATGAGAGTGGTTTAGGGCTTCCAAGGAATTGACCTTGAGGAATCATGACATATAGGAAATCATGATCACCATACACCATGAAACTACAAAGATAGTAAGTGATGGTAGAGCTTTGGATGTTTGATACATGTTGCATGTGGCCATGCAAGCCAGGAGGTGAAGGACGAACTGTAACATCCCAGGATTTGAGGCCTTGGATAAGTTGATCTTAAAAGGAATGATTGGACTACCCATATCACCAAGGTGCACCTCCTTTTCCGGCAGCCCATCACTAAAGAACTCCATAGTTAAATGTGCTCAACTTGGAGTAGTACTAGGATGGGTGACCAGTCGAGAAATTGATCTTGGCTTGCGTGTGAGTGAGATTAAAGCATGCAGTTGAGGCTAGTGGTGGTTTGTGGGGCCATTCGTCATTCCTGAAACTCTACTAGAGCCCTGGGCAGTGGGCCCGGGCATTACAAATGGTATCAGAGCCATAACTCCTCCAGTAGGTGGGGCCCGCATGGGCATGTGGCATGTCAGTCTTGAGCCGTGCGGTCCAGACATGTAGGAAAGGGTTGTCCATGGTTGACGTAGCCACCCTTATGCTGGTATTCCGTGATCGGGAGTTGGGTGTCCAAGGGCCATTGTGGGTCTGCACTGAAATGGGGTCAGATTATGAGGCCATATAGTTGAGCCTTGACGAGGACGTCAAGAGTCTAAGTGGGGGAGACCATCCCAGGATTTGAGGCCTTGGATAAGTTGATCTTAAAATGAATGATTGGACTACCCATATCACCAAGGTGCACCTCCTTTTCCGACAGCCCATCACTAAAGAACTCCATAGTTAAGCGTGCTCAACTTGGAGTAGTACTAGGATGGGTGACCAGTCGGGAAGTTGATCCTAACTTGTGCGTGAGTGAGATTAAAGCATGCAGTTAAGGCTAGTGGTGGTTTGTGGGGCCAGTCGTCATTCCTAAAACTCTACTAGAGCCTTGGGCAGTGGGCCCGGGCGTTACACAAACACCAGTAACCCAGTGCATGGATATAAAGTATAAAGAGTCCCCGAGAGAGAATGGGAGTTCATCACTGTGGATGTTGTGAGTCTTCCCTAGACCAAGGAAGGTCAAGATCTAATATGGGTTATGGTAGATCGCCTTACCTGGATGACATGAGAAAGGAAGAGTATTGTCACGAGACAGATTCGGTTGAACTACTTAAGAGAGAAGATGGTTCAACCACACCATGATGTGAGTTAAAAGGTTCTTGAGTATGACCTAAAAGTGTAAGTAGGTACATGAAGAACTCTACGTTAGTACCTCTTATCACCCCTAACTAATAGTTAGTATGATCCAGACTAGAGGGTCTTATGAGAGCAAGTGTGCTTGTTTAGGGTGATACAAAGAGACAGTTCTTAAGATGAGATGTTAACCACCATAGCCTTTATCGGGATGCAAGAAGTCTTATAGAGAGGTTGTGTCGGTCACCACTTCATTAAGATGATGTTGGTGAAGGAGGCCTCACGGAGGTCAGAAAAGAACCTCAGTGTGTGTAGATGAAGTCGCTTTGATCGTGCAATGGCTGAGAGAGAGCCCAGTGGTGACATGAGTCACGAGAGGATGCAAAGCAGACTGACATGCAGTTCACTGTGAGAGAATATGTGATGTGAAAATCCGACCCCTCTAAGCTACAGCTGAGAAAGCTGAGTCCCCGATATAGGGGTCCATTTGAGATGGATCGGTGGAGATGGTTGTGTTTAGCCTTACCCCTCAGGATAACATGATGTATAATGTGTTACATAAGTTCGATCTAGAGCACTATGTGAGGTACCCAAGCCATGTGTTGAGTCCTGAACCTATTCAGCTTTTGAGAGGCTGAAATGTCCTGAGTCACCTATGAGGGTACGATATACCAAGGTAAGAAAGAACTCAGATGGAAGAATATGAGATGATGAAGGTTATTGGGAAGCACCATGGAAAGGGTGAAGCCACATGGGAGCCATGATGGACATATGAAAGGCTTATCCTGTTTGTTTGCTTGATGGATGGATTTTTTAGGGCAAAATTCTTATAAGAGGGGAAGGATGTTACAACCCTAATTTTTGGGTTTATTTGGTGAGAAATGTAATTTCTCATATTAAGGATATTTGAACAAATAATGATATAATTTGGTTCAAATAAATGGATTTTGTTTACAATAGCCTTGATGTTTGTGTTGTGGGCTTTATTGGCTATTGGGCCCAAATAATAAGAAAATTCAATTAGTGAATGAATAATTGAATATTTGAGAAAAGAAAAATGTGGAAACCTCTAGAAGGAAAATCCAAAGAGGGATTTCGTGCCTCTTGGGTTCCTTGGGTTCCAAGGAGTCCAAATTTGCATAAAGAGTGCAATAACAAAAGAAAAGATCAATTAAGTATTTCTTTATTAAGAAAGAAATTGGAAATATTGATGAAATATGGAAAATAAGTGAAAAGAGGTATAATTGAGTAATCATTGGTGTAATTTCGTATCCCAAGGATTCCTAATGTTGAAAGGAATACCAATTAGGAAAATAAAAGAGAAATAAAGAGAAAACCTCAAAAAGAGATATTTTAATGAGAAATAATGCATATTGATGCATCTAGAAGGATAATGAGTATCCAATAAAAAGGATTTCGAAATAATAGAGTGTCTTGGGATCCAAGGAGTCCCAATGAAGGAAGAGGAAAGAGAAAATACCAATAAAGTCAAATAAAAGGATAATGTGATGCTTAATGAATGAATTTTGTGGCATTGTTAAAAAGGAAGGTATTTTCTATTAAAAAGGGAACACATGATTCCATGACCAATAATTAAAAGGCAAGTATAAACGAGGATAAGGGAGAAGATTTTCATATTTCAATTTAACTAAGAAATAAGGAATATTAAAGAGATGTTTAGGAGAGAGAGAAAGGGGAATTTGCTTCATGATGAAGAAATCCAATTCCTAATGGGAAAGGACTCTATTTCTTCAAGGGCAAGTGTGTCGGGGCATGGATACTCTTCCATATATAAAGAGGTAGATCCCTGGTTCGGGCCCATGGAGATTCCACATGTCTCCCTCTCTCTTACCTATATTCTTCTTCCATGACCTTGTCTTCAACCCTAAGTCACGTGGATGGTGTTCTTCCTAAAGCGATGGGGAGTTGTGGGTCACCTTGATGAAGGTTGGACGTCCCCCGATGACCTGAGGACGGTCGACTATCGTCCCCAAGCCCTCAACCTCCCACGCTAACCTGCAGTAGGTCTGCACGACCAGCCGAGAGTCGCGGGCTTGGGCGCACTGGAGCGGCCACCTTGGCCGTGAAGAAGAAGCGCCCAGGGCCTGGCAGAGGTCGACGGAGGAGGGGCGGCAGTTTCCGGCCACCCTCGGGATTTGGAGTTGAGGGGGTGAACCCCCGCAGTCGACGGACGTCGAGCGCAGCTCTAGGGCGCGCGGGGGAAGAAGATGACCAATGTTTGATGATTCTACCCTCTGAGACACAAAGGAGCTGGTGGCCGAGCCGGGGGCACAATAGTAACTTGGTTATAAACTCAAAGGCAATCCGTGTTGCATGTTAAAGGCTACGTGGCACCTCCCCATTGGCCCAAGTGAGGTATTTCTTCCGAAAATCATAACTCTTTAATAGTAGCTCGGATGACAAAAGTTTATACATGAATTTTGTTCAGAAAAATGAGGGGAATCCAGTAAAAATATAATTGGAGCCTGATTCTACTTGCAATTCGAAAAGTAATGGAAGTTGTTAACTTTAGTGTAATAGTGAAACCCTATTTGGATATGATTAATGTGATTAGTAGGGTTTAATTGATGGTTAAAGTTGATATTAACCTGTTAATCATAAAGAGATACATTAAGATCAAAAAAAGATGAATTTTGCACGTAATTAGTTAATTTAGAGTTTCATTTGCATGAATATACTTTAATGGGCCTTGAAACCCTAATGTTGGCAAATTTGACTCTTAATGACATTAATTATTCAAATTTGTTAATAAAGTTAAGGGATGACAATTTTAAGCTATTTTGAGCATTAAAGTTCCTAATTGTGGTTAAATACCCTAAATGTAGTAATTAGGGTTTTCTAATGAATAAAAGATAGAATTAATGGTAAATCAAGTTCATATGTGAATTAGACTATAATGAACTTTGAATTGATGATAAATGAGCATAATGATCTTGTCATGGATTAAAAGGATAAAAAATAGCTTTAATGTAAAAGAGGATTAATTGACTTATTTAATGGTTAAATATGCCTTTAATCCGAAACTAAGGATTAGATGTTGAAATAATTAGGGTTGGTGATGAATTGCGTTAAATTAAGGTTTGAAATAGTAAAAGATGAAGGGAAGCCCTAACTGCAATGGAAACTCTAAAAGTGGACTAGAAACCCTAGGAAGCCAGCTAGATTTAATAGATCTTAATGACATGAGTAATAAAAGGAAATTGTATAATTGTTTCAGGATCTTATTGAATGCTTGCTTGCCTATTGATTGATTGGACTATTTCTGTCTCACATCAACTTGATAGGTATGTGGTTACGCCTATGAATATCCTGAATTAGTTTCTCGAGGATTTTCGAGGTTTTATCGATGACTTGAATTAAACTATTGGTTGCATTTAATTCATGCAAATTATAATGTGAATATGACTATCACATAAGAGATGTGCCTACTAGCTCAGATACTAGTCCCCTCTGTAGCCTAATGGATTGACCTAGTATATGGCTACCAATGGGGTAGGCCCATCAGGTCATTGAACAACTTAGTACATGGCTACTAGGGGTAGTACCATCAAGTCATCATGAGTCAGGGATTGGGCTACCTTTGGGTAGGGCCATGCGACTCCATAACCCTAGGAATTGGCTACATGTGGGGTAGGACCATGGGGGTAAGGATTTACCATATGAGAGAGGTAGTATCTATGTCCATTGCAGGGACGGTACAGAGATAGGGGATAGGCAAGGATTGAGTAGTATTGCTTAAAACGTAATCTTGGATGTTAAATGATAATTGGTTGACTACATTGTTAACATAGTTGCACAATTATTGTTTCCCCCACAAACCAGCTTCTTGCTGACTGACATTTTATTTGTCTGCGTTTTAGGTACAAATGAAAAGAACAAACAGTAAAGCGGCATATGCGGAATTAAATGAGAATTAACGTGCACGTGAGGATTAGTTAGATTAGTATCTTCATGGATAGAAGTTTAGAAATCCCAGTTTTTAAAAGGTAAGCAAAGTTTTATTTTATACCAGTTTTCAGTTTAGTTGGTAAAGTTTATTAATTGTTATTGATTATTTGTCGAACCTTTGATCTGGGTTATTGGTTAATGGCTCTGACCTTTCGGTCTCCCTTAATTGGGGGTTACCGTGAGGCAGGGTTGTTACAAAAAGTATAATAATGATCATCACTCTTACAATGAGCACAAACCATTGGTGTATTAGAGATAGAAGTCTCTCCATGATATGTTGGAGGTCCCCTGCTCTCACTTTTACCTTTACCCTTGCTCTTTGGGCCTCTCTTATATCCCAAACCACTACTACTCACTTTTCGAGTAGAATATTCTAGGACTTCATTTAGGGATTTTTTCCCTTTGAGGAATTTTTTTTAAGGATTCTCTAAGCATATGGTTATCATCAATTAAGAATTATGATAGTAGAAGAAAACTATAAAGATAATCTTGAACATGCAATAAGTTAGTCTCCAAACAAAATGCTTAAGTTAGATAAGAATCCTTTCAAGAGTTTAGCTAGTTACTTCTTTGTTGAGCAATATAGATATATGTTCAAGATCATTAACTCTAGCAAGAATCATAGCATTTTTAGTTCTAAGCATGACATCAGTATAATTTTGTTTTTCATCTTTAAGATCATTCATTTTTTTGAGATAAATACCATTTATAGTTTCAATGTTGTTCTATTGAAGTTCAAGCTCAAGGAATTGCTCTTGCGAAGAATCTATGCTATCATTATGAGTTTTCTCATTTTGTTCAAGAACTTCTATTCTAGCACACAAATCATCTATAATTTACCCTAATCTCTTCTTTCTAGATTTGCACTTTGTATAAGAAGAACAGGAAGCACGAATCATATTGATAAGAGCATCTTTTGAAAGCTCATTTATACTTACCTTACTTACTTCATCACTTGTGCTAGCCATGAGGGTCATGTAACATTCTCCTTCATTTGAGCTAAAATCACTAGAGGAAGATTCCTCCCAAGCGGTAAGGGTTGCATCTATGCCTCTTCCTTTTTTCTTCTCCTTCTTCTTGAATTTGCACTCTTTGGTGTAGTCCTACTTCTTATGGTTGATCTTGTGATGTGACTTCTTGGATTTTGAGCATTCATTCTTGAAGTTTCCCTGTGGGCCACACTCATAGCATCTAAGAATGGAGGATGAGGAGGATTTACCCTTGAAGTGCCTTCCCTTTGAGTAGTGAGATGCAAAACCACTAGGGGAGTCTTTCACTTGAGGATGGAGAAGCTTGGATAATGACTTGTTGTTACACAATAGCTTCAATTTTATCTTTGAATGCATTCTCCTTCATCTTCTTAGATTATTTCTCTTATATCTTCTCTTCTTCTTCTTTATTTTCAAGTCACACTTCAAAGGCTTATAGATTTCTTATGAGCTCTTCAATAGGAAGTTTGGCAGGAGACTGTATTTCTTCAATGGTAGTCACATTTATTTGCCACTTTTTGGCAAAAGATCTAAGGATATTTAAGTTTATCTTGCCTTGATCCATAGAACGACCCAAAGTGCAAGCCCATTCACGATAGTGTTGAATCTTGTATACATTTCAGCAACTCTTTCTTTCTTGCCCATCTTGAATTTTTCAAGAAGGTTGTCAAGAATATACACCTTGGATTCTTTGACTTTCTTAGTCCCTTCATAAGTGATGCAAAGGTTGTTCCAAATATCGCAGTTTGTATCCCAAGAAAATATCTAGTTGGAGTCAGTTGGAGTGAGGGCAGAGTATATGATGTCAATGGCTTTAGCATTGAGTTGAGCTTTCTTCAAGGAAGCTTCATTCCATGTAGCAACTTCTCCCTCCGGCTCTTTTTAGGGAAAGAAACAACCTTCCACATATCATATCTCATGCATTGGATGTAGTATTACATTCTCCTCTTCCAATATAGGAATTTGATGCCATGTCACACTTCTTATATTCCATTACCTAGAGGGGTCATCTCTAGGATTTCCAACCATGTCACACTTCTTATATTCCATTATAAGAGGTACAACATATAGACCACTCTTTTCAAGCACAAGGTCTATACTAGCATTCCTTTTTGGATCAAGGATCCAATAACCATTATAAAGTTCTTACCTATCTACCTACCAAGAATCTTCTGCCTTCGCCAAGGACTTACGCATTCTTATAGAAGATCTTCAGTCTTTGATCAACCCTTCCTTGCTAAAAGAAGTCACTTCTTTCTTCAAGGAAGTCACCTTCAAACCACCAAGTTTCTAGAGAGAGGTTGGGAAAGAGAGTGGAGAGCTTCACAAGATGTACATTAGAGCAGCTTGCTTACAAGGATCCTAACTCACTCCAATTGGATGTAGAGTAGTAAACAAGCTTGAGGGAGATTAGGAGCTCTTGGAGGCTAAAACACTCAACTATAGCAAGGGAGCATTGAAGGTAAACTTGGAATGAAGTCTAAAGGCCCCTTTTATAGTTGAGGTTGCCTACTAGCCAGTAGAGACACTTAGAATCAAATTCTAGCCCTTTTGAGTGTTGCAACATAATATTTTTCGATTTTACAACACTCTTAGGGTTAGAAACACTTTTCTTCACTTTATGGTACAGTGTTGTTGGTTGAGTTCCCTTTTGGAAAACTCGACCGATAGCACTATATGATAAAATAATTTGTAGTTGTCGTTCAAGTTTATCTAGGATGAAACTCGCCTAATGGATGTAATTTTTTTTTCTAGTACAAGGTTTCGATTGAGTTGTCACTAGGACAAACTCGATCAACCCTGGGTATTGCCAAGTGTCAGATTGGTTGTCGACTGAGTTGTGACCAGGACAAACTCACACGACAAGCAAGTATGTAATCACTTTTGACAAATGCTTAAAAAGTTCTTAATGTTCTCGAATTAAGTGGTCTAAATTTCCATTAAGCTTAGTTACAAGTCATACATTCGATACAAATGATTGACTGCATGATCCTAATAGAGATGCTTTTTAATCTTCAAAGATTGTATTTTGCATTCATTTTGACGTGATTTTCAGCAAAATAGGGTTTGCTAATTTCATCCTCTTCATGTACCTAATACCTAGTATTGATCTCAAATAGACATATTAGATACACATGAATGGAATGGTTAAGTCATCATACACATGAATAGAATCGTTAAGTCATCACTAAAAATGGACAATGTATAACTATTAGGTCAACATCCTCCACAACATAGTGGTGCGTCCACATGACCCCTAGCCAACTGATGTGGCTAGACATGCCTTAGGGACACACTTGGGTCTTTTGATATTTATGTAACCCGGTTTGGACACACTATTATAGAATTCTACAAGTGCACAGGCTTGGGAGTAGTTTAGGAATGGCAAGTCAGGATTGAGCCCAAGGGAGAGAGAGGCACCAGAGCTAAGCTTACTTTACTAGGTTCCTATTGTGGAGTGTAGTTATTTAGTGTTTTACTTGGGGGTTTGAATTACATGTAGTGAACAAGAAAGAAAGAGATGCAAGAATTAAATCGAAGCTAACCCTACACAAACAGTTATATTAAGCTAAGTAGGACAAGAAACTACACTAGATTAGGAAACTAAAGACTAACAATCACCACTAAACTAGCAAAGGCAGTCCTAAGTAGCAATCAAGAGAACAATCTAGCAAAATAAGGAAAGAAGAGGCAACTGGTTACACTAATTTAGAAATTACACTAAGAAGGCAAGAAATGAACTAAACTTTAAAAAACCTCGCATTCAAGATGAAAGACAAGAGTTCACTACTCTAGCAAGGTAAACTAACATGAATAAGACAAACATCTAAGTAAACATGTAATGAAGCCAACTAGTTTAACACTAGCTAAGAAAGAGAGCAATTAGGGTTTTGAGCAATTAATTAGGAAGTGGGCCATTTGGGGGAAAATATAGCCATCAGCCTAGTTGGGGTTGTATCATGCAAAACATTAAATCAAACCATGTTTTCTAACCGAACAACAAAGTGGGATGATGGTGAATTATCCTATACTACTAGTTGACCATGGGTGTTGTAGGGTGCACGTAGAGGAACTAGTCTCTATTACCCCCTATCCAATCTTATGAAGTATAGGTATAATTCAATCACAATCACACTAGTAATAGGTCTCTAGGAGTGATTATCCCAATGTACTTGGTGGCAAAGGGTGGCATGGAGTGTAGGAGAAGGGTATGTCACCTCCTTCTACACTCCATCCAACCTGTAGACATGCTCGTTTCTAGGCACATTAAGTGGGCCAGTACTAGCTAGTTAGATCTCACACCTAGGAATAGAAGAATACATGGATACGTAGGAAGAGGGATAGCTAGCTAAGGATCCATTAGTTGGACTTAGGAGCTTTTCCCCAAATAGCCACATGTATCACATTCTTCTATGCTTAGGTGATTTCAATCATCAATCACCATAACAAGAGATGGGAAAATGAGATAGAAGCATAAGTATAACATTTCCAAACAAAATTTTAGCATTTACAATAATATTTTCTCAACATGGTATCCATGTCATATTACCCTAGATATGACACCATGGATCTTAGATACTCATGACAATGGAAAATACAAAAAAGGAGAAGAAATAGATAGAAGAAGCTATGGAGCTTGGTTTTAAGGTTGAAATATTCTTCTCCACAGTTGCTAGCTTGAGAAATTCCCTCCTTCAAGGTGTAATGGCATGGAAATGGAATGGATAAAGGCAAAAATCCTAAAATCTAGGGTTCTGAGATGGAAGGTAAGGAAACGACAGTGGAGTGTGGTAGGTAGGTGATGAGGCAAAATGAGTGCTCAAGGGAGCCAACCCTTGACCTCCAGTCACCTCCAAGGCTTACATAGGGGTCTAGGGGGTCTAGGGTTACGTGGGGGGCAATTAGGGAGATCAAGTGATAAAATAGGTGAGGTTCAATGGTAGCACATCCACGGTGGCCACCACAACCGTGATGGCCATCTCCCCGCACGGCCATTTAGCACAAAATGGTCATTTTGGCCAAGCGATTCATATTTTGAAAGTTTTGTGAGGATTTTATTATTGGGTCATGCCCAGAGTGGTCATTCTCAAGTAGAACATTTGTTTTGTGGTCCTTCCCTTGTGTTTGGGGTTTGAACTTGGTCATCCATGGAGATTATTGTTTCTTCACATTCTTTGATCACTTGGGGTAGGTCGGGAGTCATTTTGGGTTCTTTCAAGCCTGGGGAAACCCTATATTCAACCTTCCTCTCTCACTTCCATCAAATAGTGGTCAAAGTACCTACAAAACATGGAAAACTCATCCATAAGTACATTTGATAATAACAGAGTTATATTGGGGAAATATCATACATTATGAAACTGACTGTAGACCACCATGCACTGCCTAGCCATCAAGACTCTTCACCTTCTACCCCACTGAGGGCCATCCCACCAAAGTTCAACCCATCAAGGTACACCTCCTCTTGACCCCTCGAGGTCCCCAACATATGACCCATCAAGGTCATCACTTCATGACCCATTGAGACATTCCTTCACCCATCTAGGTCCTCATCTTTTGATCCATCAACCTCCTCGACATCCAACCCATTGAGGTCTAGGGTTCAAGGCCATCAAGCCCAAACTCCTCACCACCAAATCCTAGACTAGGGTTAGGGCAAGAACTCCAAGGTGTCAAAACCACATCATACAAGGTACATACGTGTAGTAAAACATAAACTGATGTATTTCTGGTATATTTGCAATTAATCTTGATATTTTCAAATAATCGTACAAATTATGAAACTGGGACTGAAAGGTGTAATTAGGGTTAAATTAAGATCTTTTTCTAAATCAATTGATTCAAGATCTAGATAAAACATTCAATCATGATTAAAAAAAAAAGGTTGAGCTAGGCCATGTCTTGTAAGTTGTCAGTTTATTGTCTAAGTTGCAACAGTATGTTGATTTCTCTAGCGTCAATATTATTGTGTTGTGAAAGATTTAGTTTAGCAACGCCGCCTTGATTAAAATGATTTTGTTCATGACTTATATATATGTGATAATCATAAGGAGATGTACTTGAGTGGGGTAATATTACTCTTAGAAGGAACACAGTGATATGGGATGCCAACTGTTAAAAGATGCTACTCGTGAAGATCAATTAAAACTGATGAATTCCAACGGTAATTTTTGTAATTAAACTTGTGGCTCGTAAGGAACTTGCGTGATCAACTCTAGCTAAAGAAATTTGTGGCAGTCTCTTTGTAATTTTAGGGGTGTCGGGTTTGGGTTGTATGGACTGCTACTTTAGTGCCGGTCATACTGCAATTGGTGCTCCAACAGAGATCAGGTGTAAAGAGCATAAATTGGCTTTGGCAATTTAACGCAAGTGATGTCGCCCGTTGTTTTACCCGGCTCCTACAGTTGCGGCACTCTGTCAAGAGACGGAAGCAATAGAAGAAAGCGGGAAATGAATAAGGAAGAAGGAAGCTCCGGCTGCTCTTGGGTGTTCTCTTTGTTGTCCGTCACCAAATTTATTTCCTGGTATTCACCTGGACTGTTCTGTTCGGAGGACTTGGTTTGCTAATGAACTAAAAACTCTCTCTCTCTCTCTCTCTCTCTCTCTCTCTCTCTCTCTCTCTCTCTCTCTCTCTCTCTCTCTCTCTCTCTCTCTCTCTCTCTCTCTCTCTCTCTCTCTCTCTCTCTCTCTCTCTCTCTCTCATATTTGTAAAACCCCGATTCTCATCAGTTAGAATGTGCTTGTGCCTCCGTTTCATATGATGTTTTTTTACGAATTTAGCTGGTTCAGCATCTTCATTTAGGTTCATATTGGTTTGGTGTAAGTGATGAGTTATGTGAAACTCATTTTTTTGGAATTCTAGTTCAGTTTCTGGAACTTAAGTTTCATTTTCTTCCATGTGATTGGTTTGTTGTAAGTATAAATACAGAAAATCATTAAAAATATTATTAATTTTTGTTGTATAATATAAATAAGTGAGGATGGAAAAGACATAAAAAAGGAATCATATCTGTAAAAATCATAATATTCTTAAATCATAATAACCATAACAAGTAGTTATGGTGCATATGTTGCTCCTTCAAAAATATTTTATTATGATAAAATTATAATCTTAATAAAAATATTATGATTACAATCACATCACAATATTTTTATTATAGTGAATGTTATTTTGTCATATTATGTTGTGGTTTTAACAACAAACTATATCATCACCATTAATATTTCTCGTCATAAATATTTTTACATGTGTCACTTACAACGAATGAAAAATATAATTATATAAGAAATGTTGTTAGTTGTTAAGGAACTCGTTTTCCGCTCTTTTTATGAGGGAACTCAGGAACTGTATTTTGTATTTAAGTCGGTAACTCCCTGAAAGTCACAGAACTCAAGTTCCAACACTTATTTTAAACCAATCATGAAAAATTGCTCAAAGAACTCCAATTTATGTATTTTCCGGACTAGTTACGACAAACTAATCGGAGCCTTATTGACCTTGTCTTGTGTTGTGTGTCCCGATCGTCTAGTCGGTCTTCAGCTGCAGTAACCGCACACAGCTCTTTTGCCATCAGGAACGAAAAGTTAAAGATCAAATACAAGTACATCCTCCACTGTGAAAGACACCAAGGAGCCGATCAAGTCGGCTCCCTCTTACTGCACATCCACGCGTGTACAATGACTACAGTGTATAGGATTTTTAAGAGTAACGACAAGTCACCAAGTTATCAAACACGTCAAACCAAACAGTCGTCGCAGCAGTGCAGACAGCTTTTGAAATAAAGCTGGCTGGTAGAAACCGAGTAATTTACAACAGCATCTATTTGGCACAAATATGGCTTCTTTTGTCAACAGCATCTAGTTGTTGACAGCCAACAACTAGGCCTGTCAAAGAGCTGGGTGGGTTGAGTTTGGATTGGGCCTCGTGGGTGTGGGTCAAAAAGATCTAGTTCTAAACGAATGGAACAAAGACAAACTCAAACCCGACCCAACGGGTTGTCCACGGGTATCTACTTAAAATTTTTAAAAAAATATGTTACTAGTGTTTGTTTATATAAGATATGGCACAAAATAATAATATTGCATACATGAGTAAGATTTATTTATCCAAAAATGTGTTACAAGAAGAGTATCAAAATATAATACACCTATGAACAGGGATGCAACACGTCTATTAAAGAAGAATCGGGCTGGCTAAATTCAGTTTTTAAATCACATAATTCAATTTTTGAATCACATAAATGTTGGAACAGCAGTGTACTACATACTTTAGATGTTTATACATTAGCCTTAATGATGACCACCTACGGCAAACAGCAAAAAAATTAAAAGGACTGCAACACATCTATTAAAGAAGTGACGGGCTGACTGAATTCAATTTTTGAATTAGATAATTGTTGGAGCAGCAGTGTACCATGTACTACAAACAAGCAAAGAAATAAACATGGTTAAACGAGAGAGTCAAGTTGATAAAACGACAATGGCAGAACCACAATAGAGAATCCAAGTTGCCTAAATGACATCGGCAGTTCTAAAATAAAAATAGCTTCAGTAGCTTGATTGCAGAGATGGATAAAAACTTGCAGAACCCTATTTGTCAACCAAGTTAGAACTTCTGATGATTGAGAAAATCCAAATATCTTCAGTAACATTAAAAGTATCCAAGTTAGAATTGTCGATGACAGTAGAGAATCCAAATGTTTATAATACAGGACCCTATTTGTCAACCAAGATGACAGTAACATTAAAACAGCTTAGGATTGCAGAGAAAGGATTGGGGGGGAAATGAACTTGTCAGGTACCTGACTGTTAGCTTGGTCGTCAGTTCTTCTTGGGGATGCGAGGAGCTGTGTTGAAGTAGCATAGAGGCGTTGAGGATCACCCGAAGAAGACTGAATCACGAGCCAACAAGAGAGAAATGGGCACTGATGATTCTACGTCGCTGACGACAGACGACGGGGTGAAGGCTAGAGAAGGGTGACTGACGCTGAAGAGGGGGCACCGATCGTGGGAGGGACAATGACGAGTGCCATCATGGAGCGCTAGATTCGTCATGCACGCCGTCCGCATCCTTTCTATCCAGTCTGATCTGTCGTCAATCAGCGTCTCCAGTAACCTAGGGCACGCCGCACGCCTCTAGAGTTGGTTCCCGCTTGGTTTGTTGTTGTCTCAGATTTGCGAATTACGATCCTAATTTAGAGTCTCATGTACCGTTCTTTGTTAACTTCAGCAATTGCAGTATGAGTACAGGACGGATTTGATATTTTGCCCATTACTACTAAGCCAGATGCAATGACGCATTGTTGATGTGTATGTAAATCCTTTACTGGTACCTAAATATTTTATCTATAAATAAAATCAGTGTTATCAAGCGGGTCACCCGCGGGTGCCCGCGAATTGCCCATGAAACCCGCTAAGTAAACGGGTGGGTACGGGTTTGGATTTTTCGGTAGGTGGCAAATTTTGTGACCCAAACCCAATTTAAACGGGTCGACCCGTGGGTACCCGTGGATTTTGACCTAATTTGACAGGTCTACCAACAACCATCAAGAACGTGCGCGCATAGTTGGCTAGTTGTTGTGCTTCTGTATTTATCACCAGACAGTATATATGGCAACCTCCAGAGAAGTAGAGAGAGATTTCTTTTACTCTGTATAGGGATGTATGGCTCATGCATATCCAATGTAATCAAAATTACTAATTGCCATCAGTGTACAATCTACAGGAGGAGCTTAATAAACAGTAAAACAGGGAGGAAAGCCCGGGACTTATACAAAAAAAAATTGTTTAGTAGAAGAACATGACGTTTTCCCATCTGTTCTCCAGATCTTGCCTCTCTTAGATCATTGCGCCTTACCATTAGCAGACTTTTGCTACCTTCCTCTGTTCTATTTGGCCCGTCACTGGGCACTGCATCTCTGTCCAACTGATTGGCACCATTGTAGCCCCTGCAAGAATTCATACAGACGCTATTACACATCAGGCTAGATTATCGATGTCTTCCAATCTTGGTGGATTAATTCAACCTCAGTTATACACAAAAAGATAAACAAGCTCCAGTTTCCTGTATGGGGCAAACGATGTTTACTGTAATTGTAATAGCAAAGGAGTAGGAAGAATCCAGATAGATTTTCAATATCAACTTAAATATGTTCCACTCGGGTCAAACAAAGCTAGATGTTCGTGGCAAGCAGTCGCAAAGTAGGTGACAAACCACCTTGAAGGGAAAAACTTTTATTATAACAAGCAATGCCCACAAACCAGGATTATGACATGAGCAAAAGCAGAGAAAGCAATGTGATAGTAATGAAGATTTCTCTAGAGGCCACCTGATGTGAAAATAAAGTCCTGATTAACGAATTTCGTATTTAAATAAAGCCTAAAATAAAAATACAAAAGAATTACAGCTAAGTGCATTAACTAGATCATTTGCACTTAGGTCCCTAGATATAAAAGTAAAGCAAAAACCAGTAGAATAAAGCCTAATACGTCCTACATCACCACCAGGTATGATCCAAGAAGTGTATATGGAACAGCACCACAGAAGAGGAACAGTCCTACATTACCACCAGGTATGAATTAAGAAATGTATATGGAACAGCACCACAAAAGAGGAAGACAGTCCTACACAACCACCAGGTATGATCCAAGAAATGTATAGGAACAGCACCACAAAAGAAGAAAACAGTGGGCATCCAGACAATTTAGATCCCAACAGAGCAAAATAGAAGAACGACCAGCCACCTAGCAGAACAGTCACCATTATATCATTAAACTACTCCTGACCAGTGTTCGTGGAGAGAGATGAGAAGATGTGGAAAACATGCAGTGTCTCCTTCTTAAGTAATGGTTAGTCTGCTTTAGGAGATTGGACAGAAAGTCAGTGGTCAAAATGTAATTGGTCGCACTAGTTTCTCGACCATGTAACATACACCACATACAAAACTGAATTCATAAGTTCCATCCGGAGAAGGGGTCGATCAATTCTGTAATGCTTGAATCTGCCAACAGGTTCTTCAGGAATAAGAGGAAGCGTTGATACATATTGGCACTGAGTTGGGAAGATCCATCAAGAACATAGCTCTGGCAACAGCTTCAGGGAGCAAATTTGCAAGGATTCAAGCAAATTTGCAAGGATTTGCAGTGCTGTCTATATGGTAAAGTATATCATTAGCAGCAGAAGATGCAGAACAATAGGGACTGAAGCCTGTCTGCTTCTGCTGTGACAGGGTGGCCCACAACACCCAAGGCTGTGTGCTGATTAAAACTACTAGAGTGCAGATTATTGAACATTGAGGAAAACCAAACCAGCTGGGGTAGCAGTTCACACCTAAGGCAACCAGCCCTGCAGCGACTGCACAGAGTGCAAACCCTGGCACACACAACCTGTGGTTACTAGTCCAACATAAGAAAATGGCGTCCAACATAAGAAAATGGCCCACATCAAGGGAATATGTAAATCAATGGCTCAGTCAAGAACCAAGGAGGAGTCCTTTGGCCATTTTTTAGCCAGGAGATGGAGGAACAAAAATTCTCAACCATGATGTCATCCCAAACCATCAATGGCATTAAGACCCCTGGCCTTTTGGATGTAACCACCTGATAGTTGGAGACCTCCCACTTTTCCAGAATAGAGCAACCTATGTTGTAATGGAGAAAAGGTAAACAGCTTCCTTCGGTCGCCTCTCCCTTACCGAGTACTTTTTCTTTTAAGATATGCCCGTTGGGTTTGATGTTGAGGAAGGATCAACTCAATGCCTTCAAGCACATCCTCTCACGAAATCACACGTAATATACCCAAGCCGCACAGCAAAACCCAATCCAACCACCAAACGTGGCCATACCAACTCACCCCCCATTAGCATCATCCAGCATGACTACACAACTACCCATGGATGTTGAGGCACCCGCATAATCACCCGGGAGCCGGGGGGTAGGCCTGGGAGCTATGCATATAATTTGGCCGATGTTGGGCGTCCGCTTCGGCGGCCTAAATTTGGTATGGGTGCCCGCCTAGCTTGTATGCCAGCCCACTATATATTTGTTCCCACCAAACCCCAACCCTACGATACACACACAAACAACAAAAGACAATTTGCGTCTGCCCCCATGTGTGATGCATCATCTACCACACGCGCACTTGCACTGCCCGGCGATTGCCAGCTTCTCCGGCATCCTTCTCTTCTCTTGCTTCTTCCTTCAGCATCCTCTTTCCTCTTCACTGACACCCTCCTTCTCCGGTGTACTTCTTTCTCTCGACTGGAGAGGCTTGGCGGCTAATGTCTGAAGCGTCAAAGTCCAGCCAACGTCTGGAGTGCCACATGCGCAGCATCCAACCACTCTTCCTACATGTCATGTTCTTCTTCACTTTGCTTGTTGTCCCCACTTTTGGCATTATCCGTGCAACATCAACAGTATGTCCAGTTGTATGTCCATAACTTATTTATTAATGTGTATATGTTTTATATGTGCTTTTGGGCTTGTTTGTTGGTGTATATCCAGGTACAGAAGGAGAAGACGATGCTCTAACTCCAGCTGGGGAGATCCTCCCAAGGTTTTTGGATTTGGTGAATGATCCAGGCACAACGCTAAATCTAAAAACCTGAGATTGAAGTACAATATTTGGTCAAGTCTAACCAAAATTTGCAATGTGGGTTGTGTGGTCACACGAGCAACAGGGTAAACATGCTAAAGCAATAGCTTATTGGGGACTTTTTGATACTGCGAAATGTCCAAAGTGCTCTCAAGATATACATGATGGATGAAAGCAACATAGAGAGCAGAACAAGAAGCATAAAATTGAAATAGACTTTAATCTAGGTGACGATACTGCTGTAGTTGAATTTGATGATGATGATGATGTTGATGCTCTTGTAGTTACTGGAAGCAAAGTCGGTCCTTCCTCCAATCCTTTTGAATTTCTTCTAAAGGGAAGAATGTCATGAAAAGTTCTCGTGATGCTTTTGTCAACCTCAGTCCTGCAGAAGTTGTAGCGCAGAGGAGACAGGTAAAATACAGAGGACTATTGATTCTGTCTTCAAGGAGGCTTTACATGTTGCTCATGATAGCAAATCAGCCTTTTTTATGACACAGTCATCCCCTTCAATGCAGTGAACCGCACATCTTTTGAGGTGATGTTAGAAGCAATTGGTCAATTTAGCAGAGGACCCCCCTTTCATATCACCAGATCAGGTTGCCACTCCTAGAGAGACAATATGCAATGGCCAAGGAGTTAGAGCAGGAACATGAGAAGCATTGGAAGTTTCATGGATGTACTCTTTATGTCATAGAAGGCTTAGAAGTCTGATTAATTATTTAGTGAATGCTCCAGAAGATTGTTTCTAGCTTCACTTTGTTGACGCATCTTCTGCAGTACATAAATCAGATTATATGTTTGATGTGCTTGATGAAGCTATTGAGAAGATAGGTGAAAATAATGGTGTGCAAGTCAATATGGATATTGCAACAAACTATATTAGCACAGGATGGAAGCTGATGTGGAAAAGGAAGCACTTATTTTGGACCCCCTGTATACCACATTATGTGGATCTCATGTTGGAAGACATAGGGAAGATGTTTAAGTATGCACCTATCATCACAAAGGCAAGAAAGGTGATTGTCCATACATTTACCAGCACACTTGACTACATGATGCATTCATCAGGAAGACTAACAAAACTGAGTTAATGCGACTGGGGTGACACATTTCACTATTTTTCTCACTTTGCGCAGCATCTTGGATCACCGAGACACATTGTTTGCATTATTTCACTCAACATCATGGGAGGAAAGCAATTAGGTAAAGACAAGGGAAGGGAAACCACTTGTCATTCTAGAGCATTTTGGAATGTTGTTCAGCATTTGCTTGAATCTTCTTAGCCACTCAAGCAGGCATTGAGGCTTGTAAATGTTGATGAGAAGCTTCCCATGGGCTATTTTGCACCCCCCCCCCTTCAAAAACACTACAGTTAGCCTAAAACATTAAGTAAACCATATTGGTCCAAGTATTATTGACTATAATACGAACTTGTTTACATTAACTGTTCTCTAATAAGCCATAGTTCTGATTTAGAATGCATGCTTTATATGTAAACCGTAATAATGGGCACTATTGTAATGTATCCAAGTAAATTGTATGTAACTATTATTTAATTTTGAATGCATACTTTGATTAAATGTATTGCTATATTGTATGACTGGTTGATGATATGTAAATGTAACAATAATGTTAGAAGTATTAGCCTATTTAGTTAATAGGTTAATTAGTCTATTATGTACATGAACTTGTTTGCCATGCCGCATTAGGGTTTAGTCTGCTTCCTTGTACTTCTTGTAATTGCCTCCTCTCCTATATATATATAAGACGGGGGTGTATATATCAATATAGATCATACAACAACAATTATAGTGTCCCACACATTTGTCAACATGGTATCAGAGCATGCCCTGGGAATCTAACCCTAGCCGCCACCCCCGCTCTCCTCTCTCCACGCTAGATGCTTCCCTAACCACCGCCTCTCCTTCCTAGAGAGAGCACCCGCATGCGGGCGGCTGCCGTCTCCATGGCTTAGGTCGGCCGCCCGCCAGGCATATCCCTACCTCCATGGCCGCATCTCTTCCCCTTACGCATAGATCTTCATCCTTGCACCGGCGTCATCCTTCTCGATCATCTATCCTTTTCGGTCTATAGTCAAAGTAGCCACCGAGTCTCCCTCGTGGCTGTCATCGTCAAGTCGTCACTTTCCCCGAAAGCACATGAGGAGAGAGACAAGAGATGAGATGAAATGACATATTCCAAGCCATTTCCATGGAGCTTCATTCTTCAGCACATATGTTCCCCACTTTCAGACAGCATTGAAGGATCTTTGTTGCAACATTGACACCGAGCTTCTCGTGTTCGTACAGCATTATGTTCGTCAAGGCAAAAGATGTTGCGGCTAATTCCGGCCTCTTATTCCCTTTGGTGTCGATGACGTTCCAGTTGATCATCTATGTTGCGTTCTCATGGGACAAGACGAGTTGTTGCGGTTGATTCCTGCCTCTTGTTCCCTCTAGCGTTTATTGTCACGTCTTCATCAGATTTCTTCGAAGCTTGTCATCTTCTAGTCTGCGCATTTTGTATCTGCAAGGATTCATCCGGAGTTATCTTCACCGAGCTACTTCTTTATGTCTCCTCCAGATTGCATCGGCTACTTCTATGTGTTGAGACGACACTTCAGCACCTCAACCAGCATGTTCGTGCCACGTTATGCACGTTTGTAGTCTTCTGCGCTAATTCCAGTTGACTACACTTCTCAGACGATTTGAAGACACCACTACTGCTACATCAACATTGTGCCTCAACGTTCGTGCTGCATTATGTATGTGGGATGTGTTGATGTATGCTTATTCCACTCACATTCCTCTCCGGTGAAGATGGTGTAGTCGTGGTATTTATGATTGTCTGCTTAAGATGTTCTTCATTCCAGAAGCACTTCAAAAGAAAGACCTTCTCCAAAGCTCGAACTTTTCTAACCTGCAGTACACATCTCACAGAGGCGTCATCATATGTTTAGTTAGGAAGTATTGTTTAAGGAGGGGTAATAATTTTTGTATGGGGAGTGACCATTCCATTTTCCATTTTGCAGTTCTATCTTTTATCCTTTAATTAAGTCATGTAACTCCAGCTTGGACATGTGCTCACCCATGATCCAGCTTGAGGGGAGTATTCGAAGTATTAGCCTATTTAGTTAATAGATAGTCTATTATGTACATGGGCATGTTTGCCCTGACCCATTAGGGTTTAGTCTACCTCCTTGTAATTGCCTCCTCTCCTATATATATAGGACAGGGGTGTAGATATCAATATAGAACATACAAAAAAAATTACCGTGTCCCACACACTTGTCAACAAATAAGTTAGTAAGGTATCTATGACAAGTCTTTTGTTTACTGTATAGCAAGCAAAATTATTGTTGCATCATGTATGTAGGGTGTTTTATCCATGACAAGTCATTTGTTTATTATATTCTAGCTATAAGTCTATAAATATTGTTTATAGACTATCGTTGTGTTATAAACTATTCGGGTGTTTTATATTGTTGGGCAGAGTATTAAGATATATAATAAAAGTTCCAAAAACTATAGTATTTGTATACATGTGTAATTTTATATAAAATTATATAGGAAGCCAAACCCCATTTTTTTAAATTGTTTGCTTACGGCTTAACCAATTACAAGGTTATGTTTGCACGCTTAACGCTTAATGCTTTTAAAAACATTTCTAAGTACATGTGTAAATTTAACTATATATATGTAAAAAATTAATATAAAAAACGCCTAGGCGTCCCTTGATACGGAAGGACCACCTAGCAGCCTAAATAAGTATTGGTAATACTCTGGTAGTTTGGGCACAGTAACATATACGAATCACTCTCTTTTGCAGTTTGTTTACTAAATTGGTTATTGTTTATTGTTCAATAACAGATGATCTCTTGTTTTTGGGTCAAAAATCTATCAATGCCAATGAGGCCACTAGTCTGAAGAGTGTTCCACTATCTGGACAAACCAGAAGTTCCTGACTAGTCTTCCTGTTTATTTTGAAGATCTTGCTTACTTTCGATTTCCATTTCCATGATCAGTCTCTTACAATTTTTTTGTTTCTCTGCACTCTGTAGAGACTTTGGAAGTCAGTACTTGATCATATTATCAATTAGGCAACGGCAAGGAGATATACATGTCGTTACTGCTAAACTTCACTCAGTAAGCCGATCACTGGCTTTCCTCTATTGGCTTCCCGATAACAACTTATTCTGTTTTAACAACAACATGAAGCAACAAGTGAAATTATATTGTGAGTTCTAGATATGATGACTAGCTTAAAACAAAAACGAATTTTCTCCTCATTTGGCTTTCTACATTCAGAAAAGATTTATTTTCTGTTTCTAGTAGAGATTGATTGAACATTGTTGTTTGTCGTTGGGGAGTTTGTTTATTTAGTCATGTTCATCCAGCTTACTTTTATGTATATGGTGATGTAGAATTTATAATCTGGACATGTATATTTAACTTATGTAATGCAAACTTATATGAATTGGGCATGCAATGTAATTTTTGTTTGCCTTCCCACTTTAGCTTCGCATATTACATTTTGTATTGATTTACAAACATAAACTCAACGTTTATTTATGGCATACGTAGAAAAGTATACACAATTTCATGATCCTGATGACATTAAGCTTGCATTTCTGCGTCTAAATTTTGTTTGTTATTGTTTCATCTGGATGCATGATGAACTGAACTAGTGTATGATGTGCTGTGTTCCAATGTGTGATATGGTTTTTCTTTTTGTTCCAATGTGCGATATGGTTTTCCTTTTTGTGATGTGTGCCGAGGTTTTTGTTTCCCTTTTTGTGTTTTTGTGTTCTTTCGGCATTCCAACAAATACCAACTTTCTTAATTATAATGCTTCTAATGGCCTACGCCATTAGATAAAATGTGAAGCTTTGTAGAGATTGTGGTATAATACAAGTGGCTGTATGATCTTTTGAGTATTTGACCATTATTGCTTTTTGAATACAATCGCTTTGTACTTTCTCAAAGTGTTACAGGTACAGTCAGCTCAACTACACCCGATTGTCAAAAGATTGAAAACGCTGCTTGACTACTGAGTACACTCTCAACTGTCAGTTGATTTCTATGATGAAAAAAGGAAAGGAAATTTAATGGGGGCAATTTGAGTGTGCACTGATGGCGATTAAGGCCTAGTTTGGATGGCCTACTCTGAACTCATGGTGATTCATAGGTAAAACGCACAATGACCTACACCTAACTAATATGGTCATGTATTTGGTCATGAACTTGGTATGTAGAAATGTGGTAAAGTTGTGATACTTGTGAAATACGCCAATTTTGGCAGAATTCGAGGCTGCAACTTCTGTCCTGCGTTTTACCTTTTTGTAGCTAGATACAGCTCGATTGCTCCCTTCTCCCAACTGGTGTCACTGCCACAAATGCTTTTTACCGACAAATTACCAGGAGTCCGAAGGTCAGCATCCAAACTCAACCAAACCATAGTTCCAACTACTCTCTTTGCTTACTGGATCATCTGTGTAGTCTCAACCTCCCTGTTGCTTTCGAATATTGCCATACAAGAGCAGCTCCAGTTAGAGGCATGAACATTTCATATGCAATAGACCTCATTTGAGACCATGGCTGATGTTGTGGTGTTCTATGTAATGGGATTGGTAGATGTTGAAAAGATACTAATCTGATCAGATCACTGTTTGTACTATTGGTTGTTAGTGTTATTTTTCTAAGCAGTGGTGTTTTATGTTGTGGACCGATTTTGATGTTGCCAGTTGATGTGGTGTAGTCCTTTAACAGAAGAGGTTTCTGTTTGCAATCAGGTATTGATCTTATATCGAAACTACATTATTTCTGGACTGATGATTTATTTCTGTAATAGGAAGCCTGTAGTCAGATTTACTGTAACACGGAACTCAAGGGATTATTTGACAATATTAATTTGAAAAGTTTCTGTATTATTAATGGTTTGATTAGAATTTCCGTAGCAGGAAGCTAAATCCTCGACTTCTAATCAAATATTCGTCTAGTTTCCAAGGTAAATAACTTCTGGTTTATAACAGGAAAATTTCCTTTATTAACTGATAGGTCTCGGACGGCCGTAAATGGATGGAGTCAGGCCAGGTTAGGATTTGTCAAGTGAGCGCCTTCAAGAAACCCTTGGGATTATGAATCGGTTTGGGTTCAGGTTTGTCAAAATCCAACCCGACCCACTGCCATGCATGTTCCCAACATTGCCTTCTCAAGACCATAGCAACAAAAGAATAACTATAGTAGTTAATGTCAACCCCGCTGAACCGCAGCAAACATGGTAGCGGTACATATATGGACAGTTCGTGAAAGTTTTGCACCTAACACGAGTAATGGGCAATGAAAACTGCAAAAAGAAGTATTCAAAAGTGCAAGTCCAGGTGTACTTGTCAAGGCTGCAGCATGCAGTGGCGCCAAGGGTAGGCACTAGGGAAGGCAAAAAGCAGAGGCCAACCACCACCCTCGAACCATACCAATTTTCTAATTCATCCATGGACAACCATATGAAAAATGACCAGTGGCGTGGATGTTTTTGTAGGGTATCCGCAGCCCACAAACTTTCATCCACGAGTAGCCTAGGTGCTGGTTTTGCTGCACATGCTTTTCTCTGTGGATAACATCAGTAAAGATTGAAAAAACATGCCGCTCTCAGCATTTGTTTAGAAGGTAATTGCTTTTGATTCCCAAAGCCATCTGCACCAGTAATAATATTAACTGTTATCCGAAATCCAATTTCACCCTATAAGATGCGTGTACCTAAAAAATGTTGTGGATGGGAACAGTTAGGTTCAGGTGGTGGGCATGGTTTTAAAAATCCGCCTTGAGATGAGCATGGTTAAAAAGTCCGGTCGAAATTTCGATTTTGATAGTAGCTGCTTTCTTCTTTTGATCTAAGGTAAGTTCACTCTCTCTCCTTCCCATCTACATCTATTTCTTCCGATTCTAACCCCTACTATCCAGATCTAAGAGATCTACTTTAAAAATTGCAAGCTGCAATTGATTAACTTCCCCAAATAATCTGTCCACCTAAACTTGTAGATTAATAACATTATGCTATAAACTACATAGATCTAAAATAAATTTACAAATCTAACCTAATACTTACATATATATATCATATTTTTAAATATAAAAAATAAATAATCGAAAATTGGTTTTTTGATTTTTTTTTTAAATTATGCTAATATACATTATGTGACACCTAAAATGTCTAAATCATACTTTGTTTTTTGTATGAGATTATTTCAGTAAACATAATATGTCAATATATAATACTTAGAATTTTGAACTAAATAATATATAATTTCAGACATAAAATGATAATAAATAAACTGAAAATATTAGAATTATTATGTATGATGATAATGATTTATATGCATTAAATTTCAACTACAGACGGGAACAATATATACGTTAATGTATTAAATTGACATATTCAATACACTAAGACATTGGTATGAACTAATTTCAGTATTCACTTATTTTGTGAACAATTACATAACTTAATTGAGAGTTATCGGTGTTTTCACTTTGTGATGATCTATAACATAAGCTATCAAGTATTAATTGAATTGATTTGACAGGATGATGATTTTTGCTTGTTTTAAAAATTTAAGGAGACGGCATCTTCATGTGATATAAACTATGTTGTAATAGATCGTGCTTGACAAGTTCTACAAACCAATTCATTCATTATGTTATCAAAATTGCTATCAAAATCGTCATTGAAACATTTTGATATCTTTTCACTCACATGTAGATGTAGGATCCTCCCCCTCCAATAACAATATATAATTTTATTGCATATGTAGGTGCGTTTATGTATGTAGATTTACTCCACTAAATTTTCATGACTTAATGATAGTTGTTAAGGCTCGCGTCTAGGCAGCAAGGTGCCCAAGAGGTGGGCCTAGTCTTGACTATAATGCCCAGGGGGTGGGCCTAGTCTGACATTATATCTAAGTATTTTAATGTTCATGTGGCTATCATAATGTTTAAAATTAAGATTGTTGCCTATGTTATGTGCCAAACATCATTTTTATTTAGATTTTATATTATTTATAAAATATATATTTTTTATTTTGCACCTTAAATTTAATTTCTATTTAGCAGCTATGCTATAAAGAATAGTGATTACACTGCTTAAGATTTGGACCTATGCCATTAAATCTCTATTTACTTGTTGCTCTTTCTCTTGCATTATTAACATTGGATAACGGAAAACAGTAAAGCACATATAAACTTAGTTACATCTCACATTACTAGACTCGTTTACACCAATATATAGCACATTGGTTATACATATATGATATATCTAGATATATAAGTAAGGTCAATATACAAATAATACTATACAGGAAATATGTAATCGTTATAGGTTGATACAAATATATTATTTAAATGCTTATATTCTAACCAGGGTGATTTGCAGTCTTAAAATCTAGTCATATCACACATAACCAATTAAGTAATGTATACATGCTACTTTATTAATATTATTAAGTAATAAGTCTGAGTTTCAGTGGCCTATAGTAATCATGATATAATATTTAGCTTTAGATTTGATGATACTCTTGAAGCATTAATTTAGTAGTAATTATTTTCTTGTTCTTGATATTATTGTGAACTAGAATTTATTAGAAATGCAATTGGTTATTTTTTTACAATAAAATATATGTATATACTGGGGTTGACCATAATAGTGTATATACCTACATATATAACTATAAAATATGTGTACATGAGGGGGAATTTTTCATAAAATTATGACAGATATGCATATATATTGGAAATACATACTTATTTTATTTTTTAGGCTCCTAGACGGCAAGGCGCTCAGGTCTAACGCCTTGTTGCCTTGCTGCCTTGACAACTATGGACTTCATCCCTTTATTTGGTCGCCAAATTGTGTCTCAAAATCTTGTGTCGACACCTTGACGGTAGCACAATTGTCAAATTTTATGTAAAAGTCTGTTTCTGGAACATAAAAACAGTGTCAAAACCGGACGTTTTAAACTATGGAGGTTAGGCTATCCAGTTTACGCCTCAAAGTCATGAACTAAGGCTTGTGCCTCAAAATGTTTGAGGCTATGCTGAGGCGCAAACCTCAATTTTTGGATAATAATGGGATGTAGGACGATCATAGCCTTAGAAACAATTATTTGAATAGTATTTACAATGTTAGCATTAGATTATTATATATACATATATGTTATGGTTATTACTTAAATTAGACATAAACATGTACAAACTAAAACATAAGCATAGTACATTTCTGTAAAACCTTTGAATAGAATTAATGCCTAAGAAAATAAGAAAAAGACTCTAAAGTATAAAAAATAGAGAGCACTAATGGAATGGACAATAGATTACAGCACTTTAACATAATCAACGAAGTGGCATCCGATCATAAGATAGTCCTAAAAAAAGTCTAGGTAGCTAAATATTTAACCATTGGGTTATTTTAACCTTGCAAGTCGTACATGCAAATATATGATGGTTATTAAGGGTATTTACGGTTCCCATAATATGTCATATTATATTTTATATACAATCAAAAGACACATAGTGCAAATCATAGAATCCAAATTTAAGTGTAAAACGAGGCAATCTTAAACAATAACATTGAGGTGTTCAGCCCTAATACTAAGGGCATTAGGCACCTAAGATGGACATTGGACATAATCTACTATATAGTAGGACCCTAAAGTGGGTCATCCCTCAAATTATAAGACACTAAGAAACCCAAAAATATGAACCATAGTAGTACATCAAAGTTTAGGGCAATGTGTGCCCGATCGGGGCACCTTGCTACCTAGGCGACTGCCTTATTTGTCATGGCGGCTAGGCGGTGGGCCTCAACCAGGGGCGCCTAGCCTTCCTAGGCAGGCAAATAGGCTTTTCTGGGTGTGTTCTTTCAGGTACATATTTATATATATTTGTACATATGATACTATATGCAAAAATGGCAATTATTTTTCATTACAAGTCGTTATAAGCCTAATTTGAATTGATAACTACATGGGGATCGGGGGAAGAGAATTAAGAGCAAAAAAAACAACAACAGTAGGAGGAAGATGAGTAGGAATTGGAGAGAAAAAAGACAGAATAAAAAGGAACATGCACATGGAAGGAGTTGAGCAGGAAGAAGTCAGAAAAAGAAAATCACAGTAGCAGTAGGAGGAGATTAAGGACGGAGAGTCTGAAAAAAATATAAAAACCGCAATAGTAGGATCTGTGGAAAGAAAAACATGGGGGGAGAAGAGGTCAAGAAAAATAAATAGAAATATGCAAAGAACAATAGTTGTGAGAGGAAATTTAGGAGGGAAAAAATGCAGTAAGTAATAGTAGATTTGGGAGAGGAAACGTAGGACAAGTCTGACACAAGAAGCATGCACATAGCAGCAGGAGGGGACACAGAAGTAAGTCACACATCAGCAGTAGTAGGATTCGGGAATACAAAATGCAGGAAAAAGATCCGACATAGAAAAGAAAAAGAAGCAAGAATAAAAGACATAGGAGGAAGCAGGAAAAAAATTAACAAACACAGTATGAGAACTTACTAATTGTCGTGGTTGCAGGAGGAGCACCTAGGCTGTTCGTCTAGGTGGCTGCCCAGCCTACTTAACTTGTCTAAGACCCCTAGGCACCTAGGTTTGAGGGACATGTGGAGCACCCAGGAGGTGCCTAGGCAGACGCCATGATAACTATGGTGACTACCTAGAGGCACGCCTTGACAGATATGAGTTCAAATCATAACAAGAATCCACTACGAGCACCATCCTCTTCTCCTGACTATTGAAAATAATGTCAAGATGAATAGTAGCATAAAACTCATTAAATGCCTTACATTGGATGAAACATCACATCATCAACGACAATTATAGAGTTATGTCCCTTCTTCGAGCAACAAGAACACAAAAACGGTCTTCTATAGATCGAAGAGAGACATACATGATATGATTCTATCTCAAACAAAAGATTCCTTAATTCATAGGCTGGAATTTGATGCATCTTAGTGAGAGGTCAACCAATTTACTCTCAACATTCAAAGGAAGCTCATTGTGCATTTCGGCAGCAGATTTTAAGACAACTTAGGCCTGAGAGTTTAGATGAAGTAGCAATATGATCCAGGGCCTCAAGACTGATATTTCATGGTGCTTTCAGAAGAAAGTAATAACTAACAGCAGAAGACACTTTGATAGCTCACTTTTTATCTAAGAGTGAGATGAGAAAAAGGTGTGGAACATGTTTGCACCTTGCCCAAGCATAAGTGAGAAAGAAATGACCAGCCTAAACAAACTTCCCAAATTCGTGGTTAAGCATTTCCAGAGGCAATGAAACCTTGAAGCCGATACATTCACTCACGATAGTTGTATTCCATGGACAAATATTATAAACCCACCATAAAAAAAACCTAAATCATCCCAATTTCCAAGTCACCAAACAATCTAGAGTTTTAAATTTTAGCAACCAAAAACGTAAGTTACCAAACCAAGTAAACTCTTAACATGATTAGAAAGCTTACTTCCATAAAACAAATAGTATCCTACTACAGCGGCTTCATCGCAAGAACTACCAACAAAATAATTTTGGTGTAAGAAGTTCTGCACCCTACCTGAACAAAATAATGTAGAGGTCAATGGAAATGAAGACTGATTTGGAGAAGTTGTACAACAAAGTAATGATTGATCCTCGAAAATAGTCCTACATATGTTTTTTTTGGTGAACCCAGCGTGCCTCGTTTTCATTCACCCCAAGGTCAAAAAGATATTTACATGAAGGCCAAAACCGACCAAGTGGTCAAAAGAAACAAAACAAGGAGTCCGACATATGTTGACTTCCTCCAATGAGTGATTGGCTCACTAACTGTTACTGGGGTTTGTGCATGCAACCATCTTATGTAACGGAGACCTTGTGATGATTTAGCCTTGTAGAGAGGTCAACAACAAGGATTTCTCTTCGGCTCTCTCACCCTATTTTTTCTCTTTTATATCGATAAGCTAGGGTACTTGATACAAGAAGTAAGCCACAACCAATCGGAAGGCATCCAATTATCAATAAGAGGATATTTTTGACGTATTATCTCTTCATTCATGGTTGTCTTCTCTTTTTTAAAGCCCAAGAGAAGAGAACAGATCCAAGACAAGCCCAAAGTGCTTTGCTTTTTCCAAAGCTTTGGGACATATGATCTGATCCTATAAATTAAGAATCATGGGGATGTCTGATGCAAACCAAGACCTAATGGCAAGGCTTACCAACATGCACAATATGTCAAACCCTTAGAATACAAAGATAAGCTTTCACTAAATTTGTCAATAAACCACAAAAGACTCTCCAAAAAAAGACAGGTCAGAACACTAAGCCTTCCAGGTACATCGCGCTCTCCAAGACCTCAATTCCTTGTCAGTGCAGTTGATGCAAACAACCGATGTCATATTCAAATAAGGCACTTGTGCACACAGCATTAGTCAGATACATTTGTTGCTCAAGTTCATGATCAATATACTCCCTGTCACTTTGTTTATATTCTACATTGTAGGATCTTTATATCAGGAAGAAATACAATCAAGCTTTCTCCAATGTACATTCCGAACAAATAAGATGGTACATCATAATAATAGGAAAGTATTACAGAGTTTCTTCCCTAACAAAGTTCCCGATACACCTAGGAAACATAGACACTTCCCCAATGCTCTTGTTTTCGTGTCTAACACACACAACTATGACACACCTCAAAGCATTTTCGACACACCAACAGAGTGTCATCTTTGTGCCTTATGCGTGTTCTACTTCTATGGAAAATAACAAAATGTGAAAAAGATGCTGGGCGTTTCTTGCAAACCCTTTTACAATTATTTCTCTTAATCACTTCCTAGGTCTAAGAGATCTTGCGTCGTTAAATGTAGCAGATTTGCTTCATCCATTTCATAGCTAGAAAGAACAAAGTAGCGGACTTTTAACCATAAAAGAAAAAGGTGCCAGCTAATTATTTTCCATAAACTTGTAAGACATTTTTGCTCATTTAGTATGTTCGATTACATACAATGTCGGATATTGTCTAGAAGTATAATAGAACAAAATCAAAAGATTGGTGAGTCAGATTTAAAATAGAGTTAAAAGGGATTATTTGTATTACTATACTTCAATACAATTGTGACTATAAAATGCATGTATACTACATATCCATCTATCATGTTTCAAGTCCAAAAATATACAACTATTTTCTCTTGATGTCATGTCTTATCCGAAAATTTTAGAAATTGTCATGTTTGGTGTCACATTGGTGTTTGTGTTTGTGCCCGCTTCTAAAACTGTGTCCAAATTGTTCATGCTGCCTAGCTAGTGCTAAGAAAACATTTTGGTCATTCTTCATATAAAATTCTAGGAAATATATATCTCAGACCGCGAAGTGATTTGGACGATTATCAAGTCTATGATTCTGATTCTTATTCATATTTTCCTCGGAATGTTGCAGGCTCTTAGAGCATTATCTGTTGAAACTACTGATATAGGGTGGTCAGTTTTCCTGCTACTGAGTTTTCAGTAATCTGAAGTTGCGACTGGACCCTGTTAAGCTTGGTTATGCTCTGTTTAGGCGTGCTGAGCTCACCTCTTGTAAATTCTAACCCCCTCCCTCTATGTATATAGATTCTATACTCTTTTCTTTTTTATACTCTTCCTGTACAGCCCTTCCCCCGCGGTACTTGTATTCAGACTGCATTCTGTATTCTTTGGGGCTCTAGGTGTGGTGTTGACCCACCTATGTATAAGATGGAGTACCGTGCTTGGGTGACCAAAGAAACCCTAATCATGCTACTAAACTCAGATCAAGATGCAATCCCACAATGTAAGCACTAGAATGTTGAAGAGCTGGCAAAATTAGTCATACACTAAAGGCACTACCGCTGCCAAGTCCTTGCAAAAATAAGCACCTTGGACTTTGATCGTGCCCTGGGATTCGGCGCACAAACCAATTTAGTCCCACGAGTACGCAAAGTTTGTCCCAAAACGAGTGGTCTTGAAAACTTGTGCTGTGATTTCCGTAAGCAGCCATTACATCTTCTATTGGCAACCGAACAATTAGCTTATATAGATACTCTTATAGAACCAACCAACACCAATACTCACACTTAACATTCTTGTCAATCTTTTGGAACTTTGGATCAGACGGATAGCAAGGGAGAAATAAACATGGGAGATTAATGAAAGCCATGCTCAAATAGAAGATATCATATATCTGTGCATTCAAGTGAAGTGGCTATTCTAGTGGTGTTACAAACATGACATATTCATGGAGAGGCATAGTTGTCTAGGTGGCTAGGTGGTCCTTCCCACTAAAGGAAGTAATTGAGAACCTAATGACTAATTATCAAAATCTAAACTAATCTAAAATAATAATCAAAACGACCAATATTCATCAAAAGATTCCATTCATCAAGTCTGCTTTTCACGAGAGCTTTACAAAGACTATATATAGGTGTTTAAACCCAACTCACTAGACAACTAGCCAATGTGGGACTAAACCACCGGCTTTACAAGACAAACTGGGAAAATATCAAATAAATCCTAAAACACAAGGCAACAGATAAAACATTATAGATACTACTAAAAAGACTATTTAAAAGGCTATGCTCATCCTACATCAGGAAGCCTAGGGGGGCTAGCACCTAGGCGGGAGGCTAGGCGTTTCCAGGTGTCCTTCATAGTTGTTTATATTTTACATTTATAGAAATGATTGTATACATTTAGCCATATTCAAATATATACATCACTATGTACATCTGTATCGGTTATTCCTAAGCTTAATCAATCATAACTTCACCTGCATCACACTTGTCATGACCTAAGCTAGACCTATTTGGCCTTAATTTGACCTAACATGATCTAAATTGGACCTAGTGTAACTTAGTTTGCCCCTAGAAACCATGGACACCAACACGGACACAGATGCCGACAAGGACATGGACACCAGACACGTCGATTTTTAAAAATCTAGGACACGGACACGTCGTCGGACACCAAAAAAATACATATACATGTAATTTTTTATGTATAAAGACAAAAATAACAAGCACATTCAAACATAAAGATCATCTCATTGACGTTATATCCAATTTGATATTTACACTAAAACACATATTTCATACATCGTGAAGTCAAGCCATCAAAGACATACAATCAAACAAACCCACCTTGTAAATTGTAATCACAATAACAGTCAATCTTACAAAAAAATATTCACAAATAATAGTATGAGTTATGCACCACAAGAATGAACTCAAAATAAAATATTTTGCACATTAAATTTTGGGCAATAAAAAATAGTGGTGGTAATGGACAACAAACAAAAATGAGGGAGGTATGTTGTTGTTTATAGAAAAGGAGAGTGAATATAGTGATGGCGTGTTTCCACTTCTTAGCGTTGGGCTATATCCTAGCTTCGTCCAAGCCGTATTCGGGCAGTGGCCAACTTCTAGTGGAAAAAAAGTGGGACTTGAACACATCTGGGCTGTCCCTACCACGTGTTCGGCGTATCCACCGTGTGTCCATGTTGGACACATGTCGGGAACGGACACGGCAGCCTCCGAGAAGTGTCCATGCTTCCTAGGTTTGTCCTAATTTGGCCTAAGTCGGGCCTATTTTGTCATAGCATGACCTAATCAAATGTAACTTCCCCTAGTTTGTCCTACATAGACCTAAATGAGCCAGATTTAGCAAAATCAAACCTAATTTCCCCAAATAGACATGTTTTCCCCCGAATCAGACCTAACATGCCCAAATTAGATTTAACTTGGCCTAAATCAGATCTATGTCTTCCATAAAACCACTAAACTTGATCGATTTGACCAAATTTAGACCTAATCCATGCTAATTTGGTCATTAAGTGTCTTGCTTTGAGCCTAAATGACCTTAGGCAGCCACTTTAGTAATATGAAAGCCTACCTAGAGCCTAGAGGCCTAGGCGGGAGCCGGATAACTATGTGGATGGGGGTGGCCAAAAATGGAAGTTGACATATACTTTATGCTTAGATTACCAAAGAACCCTGGCCTTTGAATTGAGGGTTGAAATTGACATCTACTAGCCTACACGTTCAGATTTCCTAAGTTGTTTGTGGAAGGTGATTCTACTAAAGTAATTAGCCTCGCAACATAAAAAATAAGCCAGGCACCCAAACAAGGGTTTATGCATGGATGTGAAAGAAGCCTCAACAATCAATGTGATACAATAATTAAACACACCAGTGTGACAGCAACACATATCCTCCTAACCCAACAACAGATATCCTACAAGCTAACAATGTTAATTCATACACGTTAAGGCGACAAGGAGCTAAGGCCTCCAAGTTATGCTCCTTGACACTTAGGTGTGCCTTGTGTCTGGGCGCGCTTAGGCTGACTAATATATTTTTTATTTCATACCAGTTTTTCTATTATATACATATGTTTTACTGTATAATAAGTATTCTCATATTTCATATATTATATATATACATATACATTTTATCGGTATAGACTTGGGTATATACATATAACTTGTATTTGGTCCTCAGAAGGCCCAAAGAATATAAATCCCAACAAGAGAAATATACAAGTCACAGACCAATGCAAATAAGAAACTTGGATATCAATGATATAAAGCCCTAATAATACAGGAACTAGGTATCCAAGACGAACAACAACCCTTAAATTAAGGAGTGTAAAGTGAATACAATATATGTTGGCATATGGTGATTATAGGAAACTCGAACGACAACGACCAACGAGCTTGTTGTGGAGATGCAAAAGCGTGACATCGAGCAATCCAAACCAAAAATGTATGACAAAGATCAATAGCGAAACAAGCAAGCAACCACAAAGAAGATTTATAGTGGTCCGGCAAATTCCCAATGTGGGAGCCTACATCCACTGGTGGAGATGATATTATTGGAGAGCTTACAAAGATGATGATCACAGAAGAGAGAAGAAGAACCTAATCCTTTTTTACACCCGAAAGCCAACCGTGGAAGAAGACAGTTGCTTGGAGAGGAGCTCTTGAAGGCGTGAAGCCCTAAGGAAAACCCTAGGTCCGTCTATAGCTTTAGGTTTTCAAAAAATGATCTCTTGATGTCTCTTCGTTGCTCTTCATGTTTGGGGCGAGTTGGGAGTCTATTTATAAGAATAGGACTCGTAGCCAAAGTCCCAAAGTCACCCGAATTTGTTTAATTCCACGATTAAGGTCCAGTTGGACCATATACGATCTAGTCCGGGGTGTAAATCACATTGCAGTCCAAAATAATGTATAGTTGGACTATATACACTATGGTTTGGACCATATACGGCTTGGTCTAGACCATATTCATGGCCTTTCTAGAGTGTATTTGTTGTTTCTGCTGCTCTTCCCAGATATGGTCCATGAGGACCGTATAAGGTCAATTGGTTGATCGTAAATACACCTATAAACGCCCAAAACGCATCCCAACGATGCCAAGACTTAGTGTAGATGTCTGGTTCATCAGGGAAGCTTTTCTAGAGAGTTTAAGACACTCTCTCAACAAGCCTTACCTTGTCTTCAACTCTAAAATTATAGAAGTGGAGCAGCACTTGTAGTCTTCTTCAATATTAATTGAATAAGAATACCATCTCCACGTACTCGGGCATAGCTCATGTAGAAAGAAGACTTGCTAATTTTGACCAAAGGTCAAACTTAGCTAACAGAAGAGTATTTGTCATCATGCCAGCTGGATTCTCAGACATATCAATCTTCTTTATTTGAATCTTGCCTTCAACTGGGACTCCTCTAATGAAGTGGTACTCGACATCAATGTGATTCATTCTCTCGTGGAACATTTGATCTTTGCTAAGATGTATAGCACTTTGATTGTCACAATGAACAAGAACTTGTTCTTGAACCATGCCCAATTGATTCATCAAACCCTTGAGACATAAAGCCTCCTTCGTGGCTTTTGTTGTCTGCCATGTACTCATCTTTAGTAGTAGATAAAGGCACATGTAACCTGTGAGAGATCTACTCTTGTCGAGGTTGCATGAATAATCTAAGTCCACATACCCTGTCGTGAGGACTTGAGCTCCACAAAAGATTAAACAAGTATTTGAAGTGCCCTTCAAATACCTCAAAATCCACTTAACTGCTTGCCAATGTGCCTTTCCAAGATGAGCCATGTAACAACTAACCACACTGACTATATAAGTGATGTCTGGTCTAGTGCAAACCATGGCATACATGATGCTACCAATGGCGCTAGAGTAAGTTACATGTGTCATCTTTTTCTCTTCTTCATGAGACTATGGAGACTGCAAAGCCAATAACCTGAAGTGAGCAGCCAATGGAGTTGAAATAGGCTTCATGTCTAACATGTGGAACATTTAAAGAACCTTCTTGATGTACTTCTCCTATGTTAGGATAAGCCTTCTATCTTTTTTGTCCCTTTGAATCTCCATGCCAAGAATCTTTTTAGGTTCACCTTGGTTTCGTCCATATCAAAATTCTCCACCTAGAAGAGATTTTGCCTTGGCAATCTCAAATGTTTGTCTAGAAGCGGCCAGCATATCACAACATATAGCAATAGGTATACAAAGGAATTGTCATCCAACCCTTTGTAGTAGTTCACAAGCGCCATAGTTACTCCTAGAAAATCCATTATCCTCATATACCATTGTCTAGGAGATTGTTTCAACCCATAGAATGACCTCTTGAGCAAGCACACATGGTTCTCTTTGTCTTCAAAACCCTTTAAATGTTGCATGTAGATTTTTTCTTCTAGTTCACCATGCAGATAGTTGTCTTTACATCTAGTTGTTGCAACTCTAGGTTTTCAATGGCTACCAAAGCAAGAAGCACCCGTATGGAACTATGCTTGACAACGGGTGAGAAGACTTCATTATAATTAGCCTTTTGCAACAAGGAGTGCCTTGTATCTGTCACCTTTCTTCTTATAAACTCACTTGTAGCAGCATACCATTTGTTTGTCGTTCAAAGGTACCACCAACTCCCATGTTTAGATTTTTGTGAAGAGATTTCATCTCTTCCTTCGTTGCAGCAATCCACTACAGATCATGACATGTGATTGCATCACAGAAATTGGTGGGCTCATCAACAATATAAACATCAATGGCTTTGGAAAAGGCATGGGCTACCATGGAGTCACCAAAGACATGGCATTGGAATGGTTTGAGATTCTGTTTGCCTTTGCCTTTAGCTACACTATAAGAACTCTCTGGAATCTCATCTTTGTCTTCAGTAGGCACTAAATCATCTAGCATAGAAGAGGGATCTTGTTCATCAACATGTGAGTCGTCATCTTCTTTGGTGTTCACATGTTGTGAGACGCCCTATAGAAAACATATAGAAGAGCTATTTGTGTCTTGCATAGTAGACACCATGGCAGATTCGTTAAAGTAAAGTTGCGCTCTACCAAGAAAAGTGGTGAGAAGGATCCTTGCATCAAAGACGGTATCCTTTCACCCCAAAAGCATAACCAAGGAATATGCATTTGATAGTTTTAGGTTCTAATTTATCAATATCAGAATGTGGATAAGTAGGGCAACCGAATATACGCAAATTTGAATAATCAACTGACTTACCGGACCAAGTTTCTTCAGGAATTTTGAAATTAATAGAAGATGATGGAGAACATTTGAACAAATAACAAAAGGTTGATATAACTTCAGTCTGGAAAGATCTATCCAAGCCCGCATTGAGAAGCATGCATCGAGCCTTTCCCAACAACATTTTGTTCATTCTTTCCGCTACACCATTCTGCTGGGGAGTGTGACATTGTACGACGTCTTTTGATTCCATGATCACTACAAAAACTTTAGAACTCCCTATAACATAACTCCAAGTCATTATCATTCTGAAAAGTCATTATGCTCTTGTCGGTTGGATTCACAACAAGAGTTTTCCACTGCTTGAAAGTAGAGAATGGCTTGTCCTTTCTCTTGAGAAAATAAACCCAAAACTTCCTTGTGCAATCATCAATGAAGGTCATTATATGTTTAGCACCCACCTTTGGAAGGAACACAAGAAGGGCCCCATAGATCAAAGTGAACATAATCTAGAGCATCCCTGGAAGAATGAATTGACGTGTCGAAGCTATTGTGTTTGGCCTTCCCCATAACATAATGCTCGCAGAAATCTAACTTTCCAATGCTTTCGCCACAAAACAACCTTTTCCTGCTCAGAATTATCTCTTTCTTAAAGATGTGTCCCAAACGCTTATGCCAGAGCCATGTGGTGTCTTTACCGTTACAAATCTTAAGATAGTGGAACCTTGCAAGATGTACAGTTTGTGTGAATTTCTCATTGCCTTCATGAGGACCAGATCAGCTTTAAGAATATCAATACCTCTATTTTCTACAGAGAATTTGCAGCCCTTATCTTCAAGTGTGCCCAATGAGATGAGATTCTTCTTCAACCCGACAACATGTCGGACATCCGCCAATGTTCAGACTTTACCATCAAACATCTTGGTCTTCATCGTGCCAACACCAACCATCTTGCAAAAGACGATTGCCACCAATAAGGATATCTCCACCTTGATGTGACTCATGGGTATGGAAAATATCCTTATGCTCGGTCATGTGGTACGTGCATGCGAAATCACAAACCCAGTCCTTCTTGTAGTCATAGGACGGCAATGAAATGTAACCATAGTCTTCAAAACCTTCATGAGCCTTAAGAATATCAATACCTCTATTTTCTACAGAGAATTTGCAGCCCTTATCTTCAAGTGTGCCCAATGAGATGAGATTCTTCTTCAACCCGACAACATGTCGGACATCCGCCAATGTTCAGACTTTACCATCAAACATCTTGGTCTTCATCGTGCCAACACCAACCATCTTGCAAAAGACGATTGCCACCAATAAGGATATCTCCACCTTGATGTGACTCATGGGTATGGAAAATATCCTTATGCTCGGTCATGTGGTACGTGCATGCGAAATCACAAACCCAGTCCTTCTTGTAGTCATAGGACGGCAATGAAATGTAACCATAGTCTTCAAAACCTTCATGAGCCACCTTTAGAGTTGCAACATCATTTGATTTCTCATGTTTTTGCTTGTTTTGCAACTTCTAGCATTCATCTCGTGTATCACCTGTCTTCTTGCTATAGTTGCACCTCTTTGATTGACGAGACTTTAACTTGTCCTTTTGCTTTGAACTTGAAGGGTCTTTGTCACGTGGACGCCCCCTTCCTCTAGCGGCCAATGCTTCACCCACTACTTTTGATTAAGTAAGTTCCTTCTCTAATTTCCTTGACGTCAAACCCGTTTGACTTCATGGAGTGAGAGAGTTTTTGAGTCCCAAAATATCAATATATCCCCGAGATTCTTGTAGGACGATGGAAGGGTACAAAGCAACAAAATCGCTTGATCCTTGTCCTCTATATTTACATCGATCTGCCTGAGGCTGTGGATGATTTCATTGAACTCGTCAAAAGAGTCATCAAAGAACCACCTTCTTCCATGCCAAGCATGAAAAGATGCTTCTTAAGTGCAAGCTCATTGGTGGTGGACTTCTTCATGTAAAGTGCTTCAAGTTCATCCCAAACTTCTTTGGCGGTCTGCAGATGGACGACCTCACGAAGGACTTCATCTTCCAAGCAAAGAAATATGCATGTACGGGCCTTTTGATCAATCTCCTCCCAGCGGTCCTTCGTCATGAATTTCGGTTTCTTCTCCTTTCTAAAAAGAGCTTTGTGGACGCCTTGAGTGAGATAAGATTCGCACATGACTTGCCAAAGAGAGAAACTCTTCAAGCAATCAAACTTCTCATTGTTGTACTTTGACGTCATGATAGAGGTTCAGAGGTAGAACTTGCCCGGATACCACTTGTAGGGATATGATGGTGATGGGAGACCCGAACAACAAGGCCCAACAAGCTTGTTGCAAAGATGGAAATGTGTGAGATCGGGCAATCTAAACAAAATACGTACGATGAAGATTAATAGTGGAACAAGCAAGCAACCACAAAGACAAGATTTATAGCGGTTCAGCAAATTCCCAATGTGGGAGCGTACATTCACTGGCAGAGATGATATTATGGATAGAGAGATTATAGAGATGATGATTACATAAGAGAGAAGAAGAACCCAATCCCCTTTAACATCCGAAAGCCAATCGTGGAAGAAGCCAGTTGCTTGAAGAGGAGCCCTTGGAGACCAAAACCCTAAGGAAAACCCTAGGTCCGTTAGTGGCTTCAAGTCTTCGAAAAACAACGTCCCTTGATGTTTCTTTGTTGCTCTTCCTATTTGGGACGGATTGGGGTCTATTATTTATAAGAAAAGGACGTGTGCCTAAGTCCAAAGTCACTTGGATTTGTCCAGTCTGGGATTATGGTCCAGTTGGACCGTATGAGGTCTAGCTTAGAGTGTAAATTGCACTACAGCCCAAAGGTCCGTTGGATTGTATACACCCTGTATGGAGCGTATATGGTCTATTCTGAACCATATACGGCCCAGATATGGTTCATGGCGATTGTATATAGTCAGTTGGTTGATCGTAAGTAAACTTGTAAACCGCCCAAAACACATCCTGACTGAGGCTTGGTGTAGGCGTCTGCTTCATCAAGGAAGCTTTTTTGAGAGTTTAAAACAATCTCAACAATACACTTATGAGGCTGCGAACCCGTTAAAAGGACTCAAGGCACACGTAAGTCAAGCCATTGCACTTAACATTCTTTTCAAACTTGTGGACTTTGGATCAAACGGACAGCAAGGAAAAAATAAACATGGAGAGATTAACTATATTCATGCTCTAATAGAGGATATCGGATATCTATGCACTCATGTTATGTTCAAGCTCTAATAAAGGATATCAGATATCTATGCACTCATGTGAAGTGACTATTTTAGTGATGTAACAAAGATGACATATCCACTTAGGGGTTGGCCAAAATTGAAAGTTAATGGATGTGTTACAGATCGTATACCAACGACCGCTTGCCTCCATATTAAGAGGGTCGAAATTGGACTACACATTCAGATTTTCTAAGTTGTTTGTGGAAAGCAATTCTACTAAATTGATTAGCCTCGCCACAAAATAAGAAATAATCTAAAGCATGAAGACAAGATAAAGCATCAATAATGAATGCGACGCCATAAATAAACACAGCAAGTGGCTCCAAGCCCAGCAATTGATACCCTGCAAGCCCGTGATGTCATTTCCATACTTGTTAAGGTAAAAAAGGTGGCAATGTGGCATCCAAGTTATGCTCCTTGACACCTAAGTGTGCTTGGTGCCTAGGCACGCTTAGGCGGCCTAATTTATATTTTATCTTAAACCAAGTTTTATATTATATAGTTTTATTGTTATTATAAGTATTCTCATCTTATATAAATACCCACTGTATTGAAAAACGTTCTGAGCGGCCGCTTAATCGGTCAAGAGCTCCAGCCACTTAACATTACTGCTGAGCGCCCACTTAGCATATTTACAAAAAAGGCTGCTTTTTGGCCGCTTAACCCGTTTTTTTTTCGCTTTTTGCCCCTTTTTCCCCCCTTTTTTTTAAATACTGTTGTAAACCTTTAACATGAAGTAAATTATATTGTCCAAGTATTACTGACTATAATATATTAAACTTATATACATTAGGCGTTCTATAATAAGCCTTAGTTCTAATTTAGAATGCATAATTTGTATGTAAGTCGTGATAATAGGTACTGCTGTAATGTATACAAGTAAATTACATGTAACTGTTATCTAATTTAGAATGTATTTGGTTAAATATACTGCTGTAATCTATGACTACTGATGATATGCAAATATAAAAATAAGCTAGTAAGGTATCCAACTATCCATGATTAAGTATATTGTTTACTCTTTGGCTATATCAACATGTGATGCAAATTTTTATATGATAAGTATATTGTTTACCGACCAAAAACATGTGATGCAGATTTTTTATTTATCATGCATGTAGGGTATTTTCTTCATGACAAGTCTATTGTTTACTATATTATAGCTAACAATCATTGTTTTATAGCTGTGTTATAAACTATTTGGGTGTTTTATATGGTTGATTAGAGTGTTTAGATATATATAACGTTCCAAAAAGTATAGTATTTATATACATATATGTGTAATTTTGTATAAATTTATATAGAAAACTTAAACCTTTTTTTTAAATCACCCGCTTACCGCTTAACCAATTACAAGGTGTTGTCCGTACGCTTACCGCTTAACGCTTTTTAAAACATTGTAAATACCTTTTATGGGCATATACTTAGGTATATACATATAATTTTTATTTGATCCTCAAAACAAGGCCAAAGACTAACTCCGAGAAGAGAAACATACAAGTCGCAGACAATTTAATACTTGGATATTAATGATACAAAGACATAGTAACAGAGGAATTAGGTATCCAACGTGGACTAGGAAGCTCCTGTGTCCGTGTCGGTCACGTTTTGCACATGGACACTTCCTGGACACTGCCCAACATAGTCACAATATACTCCGACTTTTTGAAAGTCGCGTTTAAAACGCGAACTTTTCCCTAGACGTATGAAACTCCCGAATAAATCTCAATTCCCAAATATTACGTATTATTTATTCTCGTATTTTTTGCAAATTAATCATGTTTAATTTTTTTTCCTGTTTTTATATGCTCTTTTCCTGTATTATACTGATTAAGATTCTTAACTTAGTTTGAGTGTATATATGTGTTTGTGTGTATGTACAGGCATATATCTGTGTATGTACGTACTATATGTATATGTATATGTAAGTAATAGTTATAGATATAAGTATGTAATATATATGTACATATATATGTGCAAAACATATAAATACATACATCTATATGCAATATATATATATATATATATATATATCCTCCGATTTTTTTCCGACTTTTTCACGAATAGTTGACCGTACTTTTACGGTACGTTGACCGTTTTTTACCCGATTTTCCCGCATAATTGCCGAATTCCAAACTTTTCAACTCAACCAAATGTATCCCGAATACCAAATTTGTGACTATGCTACCCAAAACGATTTGGACAAGGCAAGGACGTGTCCTGTCCATTTTGGTCATTTTTGCAGCCCGGACTCACCTAGACCTTGCCCATACACTCCCTGGAAACATTAGTGCAGCAACAGCTGCCGCAATATCCTTTTTTCAGAGTGCAGATTCTGAATAGACGGCCACTGTTTGTCTTTTTTTCTATGGCAGTCAGTGTTTGTCTTGTTGCTGAGGAAATGTAACATGTAGCTTAGATCTGATTAAAGTTGCATATAGATATGTTGAAAAGAATCAAAATGTAAATTCTAAGTTGAATTATATATCCCTAAACATATTAAAGCCTAATAAATTAGTTAGTTGAGTAATGAAAACTCATGTATATACTCTGAGAATCCACTGTAATACTGAAAAAATGCGATGTGTTTAGTTTGTTTACTTCAAACTCTGTTTCCATTACACTCACAAACACATACATTGATGGTCCTATCTTATCATACATAAATTCATAATTCCGTTTAGTGTTTGAAAGAATTTCAATGCACCCAGTATACACAGTATATAGTGAAAAAAAATTCCCCTCGTCCAATGCCGTGTCCATGTCCGTGTCCTATATTTCAGAAAACTGTATGTATCCTGTGTCCACATCCGTGTCCGTGTCCGTGTCCGTGTCTATAAATGTGTCCAGGCTTCCTTGAACACGGATAGCAATCCTTAATTAGAAAATTGGGACCTTAAAAGGGATTATAATACCCATATGGGATTGAGAACCCATAAAAAGGACTAAAGGCGCATCTAAGTCAAGGCATTGGCCAAGATGCAATCCCTTGAGGCACCTTGACGCCTTGGTATGCGCTTTGACAAGTATGGTCACTTCATACTAGGAGTTAGACGGGGTTCTAGTTCTTAAATCTTTATTTCACCAGAAAAGGTAGGTTGTAGAGAATTAGTTGCTACTTGCTACTAGTATGTTTCTTGGACAACTAATAAAAAAAATTGTTTCTTTTATAACAAGTTCTCATAATTAGTAAAAAAACTTGAAAAACAACCCACAGACTATTAAAAGCAACCCAGTAGAATGCCAGATATGGTACAAACATTAAAAAGTAACAGAAACATAATAACCAACTCGCATATGGCTGCTATCACATCATCAACTAGCCAATGATGGCAACTATTTTGGCAAAAGCTTGCCAGTCCACCGGCTTGTCATATGTTCAAAGAGTTCGGATACAAAGCTTACCACCAAGGCTTTGAGCCGATACAACACCCAACTCGTTTTTTGCAGTTGAAAGGTAATAAGCCCTGGCATCTCCAAGAGAGATCTGATAGTTGAATTAAGTTGGACAAAATGGTTACACTTTCTATCCAAATTTAGAATAACTTGCAAAATGGAGGGAGTGGATAGTATGACTAGAACCTAAAGTGGCAAGGTAACGGTTCATCCGACCTCAATTTTGATGAATACATGGATAATCTTACAAACCCCAACATTAGATGAAAATGTATGATGATTGATGATATCAGTATTGGATTTAAATAGTTAACCTCTATGTGTTCTCAATAGGGCGTCAGAATATAAGACAGACATCAACCGACGGTGAAAGAGTTAAACAAGGATACAACTAAAGCTCTAATGATGTCACCGGGACGGAATGATAGAAACATGTCCACTTTATCAATTTCAGTTGCACGAACATCTTGCTGCCTGAACAAAAAATAAACATCAGGTATTGAATACGAATCATAAATTTGTTAGCCATGGAACCTGCTTAAGGAAATAATAAAAGGTTGAAATGCACTGATTGCTAACCTGATGATACCCGTGAATTTTTCTTTTACAGATTTGGAGTCTACGCACATTATATCTGCTGATGCGTTCCTGGCCATCACCTTAGTTACCTATCAAATAATTAGAGTGAAATGCATTGTATGCATGGCATATTAATTGATCGACAAACAACAGCTGATGGCTAGGGTATAACCCATCATTTCAAAAAGCAGCAGACTGACTGTCAATATATCGAACTAACTTACTCTTGCAATGACCACCGATCCGGGCTCTGGAACCGTCCCGCGAGCCTTGAGGCCGATGACTTCAACAGTCGGCCTCTAAAACAAGAGATACGTCAGACCCAAGTCGGACATGAGTATTCAAATACTAGGCAAAAACCCTAAACCCTATGCTCACCGGGTCATCGGACCCCGCTTGAGGGGGCACGAAGCGGCGGCGGCCAGTGAGGGTGGAGTAGACCATTCGGCTATCTGTGGCGACGTACGCCCCATTCCCAGCGATGATGTCAGCAGAGTAGCCGAGCAGCTCACCAGGAGTCACGACGGGGAGGTTATCTAGTACGTCCCCCATGTTTCTGCAAAGGTATTGACTTTGCTCGTTTTCTGGGACTGGGACTGGGATGTTCGCGCGGGGAGAGATATGGACGCCTCTGCCAAGGACGCTCGCCGACGGCTAAAACTGTCCCTCTGGTGCAGCGTCGGTTTTACAATGTTAATTTTATTTTATTTTTTTTGGACAACATTAGATATTATTCATCCCGCTCTAATGGAGGCCAAATTTCGGAGAGGCGTGCATGAAAAAGGTACATTGGAAGTAAAGGTAAAAACAGGGCGAGAGTTAATAGTAAAACGAGCTATATTATCTGCTACACTATTATGAGTTTTAAGAATATGAGAGATATGCGGCTTCCCGACATCTTCTTATAGCATCTGAATACACCTCATGTGTAGGGCAAACTTGGTTGTTGTGGGGATGATTTCAGAAGTTTAATAGAAAAACGAGCTATATAATCTACTACATTATTATGAGTTCTAGGAATATGAGAGATATGTGGCTTTCCGACATCTTCGTATAGCATCCGAAGACGCCTCATGTGCGGAGCAAACTTGATTGATGTGGGGACGATTTCAGAAGTAATGTGTATTGTTGAAGTTTCATCGACAGAATGGCACGAGAACGGCCATCACTGATTTTGCAAAACTCCAAGGCATTGATGATGCTTTGGATTTCCGCTTCCAACGCCGAACTGGCGCAGCTGAGTGAGCTGTGACCCAGTAAAAACCCGCCTTGTCCATCAACAACATGAATGCCAATCCCAACAGGAGAGGATTAGGACATAAAAGAAGCATCCACAAGCATTATGATATCATGAATCGTAGGTGGCCTTCCACATATTACAGGTGTGATGGAGTGATGGATAACTGATTGTGGAAGTGCTAGAATGGCCCTAGCTTTTTCTTTGATGAACGAGATTCGTTGAGCTATGGGTGATTCTTCCGGTTGTGAATGAAATCATTTCTGTGAAGCCAGTGGCCCAACATGCTATGATGGGCAGAAGAGAGTGCATGTCTTTACACAGAGAAGAAGTAAGCTCCAGGATCCAAGCTTCCTCGGACAGTAGAAAGAATTGGGGGTTGACGTTCAGTTCCAACCAGACTCGCTTACTAACAAGACAATCACGCAGGCAATGTATCAACGTGTCGCGTTCATTGGAACAAACAGGGCAGAGCACATCAACTGGGATATGCCGACATGCTTTTTCCACATTTGTCATGAGCGCCATATGCTGAAGCAGCCAGAGGAAGGTCCTGAACCTTGACAGGATGGACAAGTTCCATATAGTAGTCCAATTTCCGCTCGTAGAGTTATGAAGGCCCTTTCGCAGCCATTGGTATGTAGGTTTGGCGGTGAGGATGCCTGATGAGGTCAATGGCCATTGCCACATATCACTGCCCTCCGTCAGATTAGGTGGGTAGATATGATGAATGTGATGCCATGCAGATATGGGAAGGTAACTGTGGATGAAGGACCAGTCCCAAGTACCATCGTCTAGACCCATAGAAGCTACACTTAGATCTTCAAGTTCAGACGACGGCATAAAGCTAGGCTCAAGGTCCTGGATAGACAAGCCATGGAGCCATTTGCTTCTCCAAATATTTGTTGAGATGCCTGACTTAGTGGTGATCATTGAGGCTTGTTTAATGTTTGAGATATTCATGAAGGACCAAACCGGGGAGCAAGGTTTCCTGATTGGAGTCCCATTATGCATATACTTAGCACGCATGACACAGACCCAAAGAGCATTTTGATGGTTCAGAAATAACCACACATTTTTAAGCATAAGAGCTTGGTTTTGGGAGCGTCCCTCTGTGACCCCAAACCTCCTTCTTCCTTGGGCATAGTAATGGTTTTACATGAAACCAGTAAGAGTTTATGATGTGCTATTCCTCCAGACCAGATAAATTTTTTAACATGTTTGTTGATGTCATCATAGAGAGATGGGGAGAGCTGAACATACTACATAGCATAGCTTGGTATGGCCTGCAAAGTCGATTTGGCTAGTGTTATCCGTCCTGCAAGTGATAGCTGCCAAGCAGACCAGTTGGTCATACGGTCCTTAAGGGTAGATAGAATGGTTGAGTATGTAGAACTGTTGACTCGGTGATGGAGGATGGGAACTCCTAAGTAACGGCCCAGGTCTGACGTGCTTTGGATACCCAATTGTCTACAGAAAGAAGAGCTCACCTACCGTGAAGTATTGGGAGAGAAAAAGCATCGCAACTTTGCCTTGAAACCATCTGCCTAGACACGCAGGCAAACGTCTTCAGAAGTTTGTTGATTACTTGCGCTTGACTGGTACTTGCTTCAGCCAATAGTAAGATGTCATCGGCAAAGAGAACATGGGAGAGAGGGGTCCCATGGCAAGACAGCCGGATAGGCTTCCAATCACCCACGCTACTAAGTTGGAGATGGCTTGGCTTAATCTTTCCATACATAGGACGAAGATATATGGGATGATGGGATCACCCTGGAGAACCCCTTTAGTTGCTTTAAAAGAGTTCAGAGGGCAACCTTCCCAAAGAATATATGTGTGGCCTTTCATAATGATTTGCATAACCAAATTGATAATCTTCTCTGGCAGCCCTGTTCTCAGCAGAGTATGTAGAATAAAGGACCAACTCATTTTATCAAAAGCCTTGGTGAGGTCCAATTTGATGCAGGCCATTGCCTTACCAGATTGCTTCATGCGCATTGTATGAATGACTTCATGTACCATGATGATATTATTTGTAATTCTCCTGTCAGGTATGAAGCTAGATTGAGTTTTAAATATCCAATCATGTAGAAGAGGCTTAAGACGCTCCACAATAATCTTGCATATCATCTTGAAGCATGTGTTGTTCAAAGAAATGGGACGGAGGTCACTGCAAGTTTGGGGTTGCTTTATCTTTGGAATCAAAAAGATGTAGGAGTCCACAATGTGATCATCAATATTGCCAGTGGTGAAAGCCTCTCAAACTATGTGAGTGATAGACGGTCCAACAGTAAGCCAGTTCTTTTGAATAAAAGAGTTGTAGACGCCATCGGGCCCTAGATCTTTATTGGGAGCCATCATGAACATGACCCTCCTGATCTCTCCTGGTGTAGGAATCATGCTAATAGAAAGGCAAGTGTTATCATTTGGGTGAACAAAAGCACCAAATGAAGTCAGCAGTACCCGTCTTATTCCTAGGACACAGGCTCGGGGCAGTCACGAGATATTGAAAAAAATCCCAAACCAGAATTTTCACAGAATCTGGTTATCCACCCAGGTACTAGACGCATCCTTGAGGTGAGAGATATTGTTGAAGTGTCGACGTGCTTTTTCATAAGTGTTAAAAAACTGTGTATTCTCATCGCCCAAACAAAGCCAATTGATATTTGCTCACTGACGTCAGTTTGCCTCCTCTTGGAGAAGGATGTTGTTGTAATCATCTTACAAACAATCCATGGTGAGATCAAAATTAACAAAAGTTGAGGTGTTGGCAGATACTTGGAGAGTATTAATACGGTGCATGATCTTATTTTTCTGCTTGTTGTTTGAGGTCTGGTGCTTTGTGTCCCACTTCACAGCAACCTCACAAAAGGCTGGTAAGGCATCAAGAAGTTTTTTTGACGAGTCCCATGCATTGCGGAGGACATCTTTGAATGAAGGGGCTAGCGACCAACTATCTTTGGTTCGAAAGGGGCACGACCGGCAGTGGTGATTCGAAGTTCGAAGTGTATTATGTATTAAGATTGGGTTGTGGTCATTATATAGTCAAGGAGGCACCATGATTGAAGTATTACTAGCCATAGACATCCATAGGTCATTTGTAATGACCCTCTCAAGCCTCTCCAGCAACTGAAGCTACTTGAAAGTAAAGAAAGGACCGTCTGCCTTCATATCAGCAAGACCTGTGTGCAAGAGTAGAGAGTTGAACTTTATGCTAGAGCGGCGATCAAAAGAATGTCCATTTTGCTTTTCAAACACATACAACATAGTATTAAAGTCCCCAACCACTGCCTAGGCACCCCTGACAGAGGATGAGATCTCATGTAGTTGACTCCAAAGACGTTCACGTCTACAAGGGTTTGGGCTGATGTACATGAAGTTAAGTATCGAGTATCACCAATATAGCAGTGGTTCTATATTATGTTTATAGAGCAGTGAGCATCATCCCAGAGTAACCATATTCCACCATAAAAACCAATGGCCCCTCAACACAGTGGGAACACAGAAAACTCAGTTGCTTGATAACATTTTCAGCTTTGGACCCACTAATATGGGGTTCCACAATGGCCATTATATGAAGCTTGTATCGTTATTTGTAGTCTTTGAGAAGGCAAATTTTCTTCTTAAAACAGGCTCCTTGTATGTTCCAACAAAGGATACTAATCATTAAAACACAGAGAGAAGAGAGGGGGTGTAGTCATCATATGGTGGCTGCACAGAGGCTGAGAGATTGATCCTTGCTGACCATCTTATCGTTAAAGACCCCCACTGAGTCCTCATTGAAATCAATGGCTCATTTTGCCTGATCCCTGACTTAGATTGCCACCCACCTGGGCCAATTTCCCTTTTTTCCTTTCCCTAACAGGACTTATGGTTTGGTAAATAATTTTCATGTTTCTAAGGAGTACACCACCACTACCTTTCTCGCCCCAATGAAAAGTTTGTTGGGAAGAGGTGACAGTCGTAGCCTCCCTAGCTACAAACTGGAAAGGGGGGGTCAGGGCATGCGCCTTATTTCCTGCCTTCGCAGGTCTCATCATTCAGCATAGTCACCGCTGTGTTACTTAGGGTGGTGCCACTATTTTCACCCGGTGGCGGCCTGGGGGGCAGAGCAGTGCTTGTGCGTGTCTAGTTTTGCTGTTTAGACCGTTGGCTTTTTGTCTTTTACTTTCTAGATTGGACAGTCTGTCGTTCTTCCTCAACCTCTTATTGCGCATCCAACATAGGTGATGAGGTGTCTTTGGGCAGTTCATCCTGTTCTGAAGATTCAAGAACTTCATCTGTTGTCTCGGTGTGTGCCTGGGAAGATTTCTTGCCTGCATGGGGTCGCTTCTCCGACTTTTTTGCATGGATTTGCTGGGTATACTTTATGGGGTTTAGAAGGATTGTGCCTGAAGATGACGAGGGATTTGTGGGGGTAAATGGGGTGACAAATGTGCAAGCCTTGTCGTCATGTCCAACCCTATCACATCTCATGTAGACAATCAACAAATTTTCATACTCTAGTCTATAGTGCTCCCCATTAAGATATATGGCTGGCAATAGAAGCTTTGTTGTTTCCACCTCGACCGCCAATCTTGCAAACTTCCCATGATGACTAGATAGTGTAGTTTGTATCCCCCATAATTGTTTTCCCAACAACGTCGCTGATACTTGACTGCAACTGATTTTGGTAGAGGAAGACCAGGAGTTCAAGGATCCTCATCCACACAACAAGCTTCCTAGGTATACGATCAGTGGGACGAAAGGCAGGTGACTAAGATTGAACGGACAAATAGTTGCTGAAAATTGTCCAGGGACCTTCGGTCATGGCGCGCACATAGTCCTCATTGTTACCTAGTTGGATGATGAAGTAACCCATCTCAAGATCAATAACACAGAATTGCTCTCTTAGTTTCCAGAGAGACGTAATCTTGTTGATGAGGGCAGTGAAACCAACATTGATGTTGACCACCTTAACCACTACCGCAAATCTCCAAGGTTCCAGGAGTGGCGGTAGGACATTAGGGTTAACCGTTATGTTAGGGATGACACCACTTTTGTCAACATGAATATCCACCGCCATCAATGCGTCGGGCGATGCTGGCTAGATTGCTGGAGTGTTACTACCAAAAGGACTTGTTATCACATCGCAGAAGGAGGTCGGCCCTAGGCGTGCTTCCTCGATTGAGTTGCTCACATCCATGTCTTTTTTGACCATGAGTTCCTTCACGACGTCCGTCGGTGAAGATGTCCCCTTGTCTGGCATCTCTAGATGGCACTCCCACTCCTCATTCACGTGTAGATGGGGGACGTTGAAGAAGCCATAGCCCACACCACAACCATCAACACCACCTCCACACATGCAGCGTGCTTGATCACCCCAGGAACCCTAGAAGAGCGTCGCGCCATGAAAATCAAATATCACTTAAAGAGTCACAAATAATTTACAATGTTAATTTTATTGATCAGTAGAAAACTACATTTTTTTATTTACTAAAGGGTTCCATTCACCTGGCCTTCAAGCAAAATCCTAACGTCCTTGCACATACAACTTTAGAAAAAAAACATATATTCCATCAAGACGATATGTCTACTCTAGACAGGTCCCTAATATGTCTTAGTTTACAAACATGTTTGCTTGTGTTAATTGGGTGTTTAGTTTTCTAATTAAACTATAGTTTATATTTTAATAATAGTTGATGAAACTATGTTTGAAGCTTGAGCCAATTTGAACTTCATTTTCTCAATTTATGCAATTTTATGTACTTTGTGGTCTTGTGTGTAGTTTTCCCATTTTTAGGGGTCTAAGAGTAGATTTAATCAATGTATATTTTGTTTCATGTGTTCTTGATAATCTGATAAAGTTGTTTCTTATTTTGATATTGTTTAACCATGTTACATTAGGTAGCATTCTCTTTTAAAAGTGTAGTGTGGAGGTGAGGTTAAGTGCACCTACCAATGCTTGTTTAGATTCATCAACTATTAGTTGCTCTAGTGCACCTACCAATGCTTGTTTAGATTCATCAACTATTAGTTGCTCTGGGTGTAACTAACAATAGTAGTTTAGGGAGTAACAACCTTGTTCTACGCATGACAACCAATAGTTCTTCTGGGTATGACAATTGATGGTTGTTATGGGTGTGTCAAATGATAGTTAGTTTAGGTGTTATAACTAATGGTTGTCTAGATGTGTCAAACGACGGTTGTTCTGTGTGTGACAACCAATGAGTTTTTGGGTGTGACAAGCGTACATTGTTTGAGAACATGGTTGACAATCAATTGAAGTTCTAGTTTTTTTTGTCATCAGCCAATTAAAGTTTCAGACACACAAACTGATGGAAAACTAGCTCTTTGACTGGTGGAAATAATGATTTAGACCCTTTGACCTTCTCTTTCTCCCGTCCTAGCTATACAAACCCTCCATACATGTACCAGTCAAACATTTTACTAAAACTTGTTATTGTTGCTAGAGAGCAACAAGAAACCAACGACATACAATGAAAAGGCCTCCAAGAGATGAGATCTTGCAAGATCATGGATGCACATTGGTGCATGCCTTGAATCTAGCCTCTCTGGGACAGATCTAAATCTTCTAGCCTAGTTTCTTGCTTCATACCTATAAGATCTTATCTTCTAACCCTTTGTCTTGTTGTTTTCCCCTTATTCCATCTATCATGGATGAGTTCTATAGTGCTACAAGATCGAAACTTGTGCATATGGTTAAAGGACCTTCCTTTCTTCTCTCTTTGTGCTATATACACTCCCGTTCTCAGAGAAAGGAGATTGTTGGAGTATTCAAGGACATAACTTGGATGTTTGCTTCTCTTTTTTGTGGTTCCTTGTTGTTTGGATGTTTTTCTTCACCCTTGAGGTGACTAATATTTCCTTTTATGCATTTCTTGCCTACTTGTTAAATGAATAACACCAATCTTGCTCTTAAAACCCTCAATATGTTAAAAGATGGTGTTTATGGACTTTTTAGTGTGATTTATACAGAGATATGAACTTTTATGTCTTTCTTAAGCTTGAAGTATACTGAGTATTTTTTTAAAGCATGCAAGAACTAAAATTCGAAATACAGGTGTAAATGTCCCACGAGATGTCACTTTTATGATGTTCCTGAGCCATAATATGGGAAGTACATCTATATAACATTCCTTGCTATTTGACAAAAGTTTGGTTATGATTTTTTTATGCTTTACCTATCCATTATATTGTTGAACTTTTGGTTGAACGAAATCCTAGCATCAAAATTATCTCATCTATGCTAAGTTTTGGTCATTCTATACTCAGATCTTGAAAATATCATAACTTTTACATCCATGGGACTTTTAAATTGAAAGTTTGAGTGATGCTTTTTATGACTTATAAAGCTACGTGCAAAAGATTCATATTAATGAGGTTGTTGTCACTGTTATGATCTTAATGGAAAGTTGGATTTTTATGTGTCCTAAATAATGGTCTGGTCTTCTTTATGGCAAGGCTGTATGGATGTATCATGATTCAATGACATGGAACTGTCTTATGCATGATTATTTCACAAATATATTTAGATTTATTGTATATAACTTGATATGATGTCCAAAAATATGTAAATGGATTAACTAACCTAGTGTAGCCTTAATCATGTATTGCCATGTGACCGTGGAACTATCTCAGTGCCAAGACTTGCCATATAGTGAAATGAGTAATCCTTGTAGCATTTTAATTGTGAGAAGGAGGTCACATTTGTATATTGTTGAGTATATGTGAGTGTACAGAGGGTTTAGAATTCAAGGTTATAGAGAGTGGTTGAAGTTGCATCTCAAAATATTTGTAATTGAGAGTGTAAGCGGACGTAACTCAAATTTGAGAGTTGTATACCCTGGTTTCTGGGGTGTTCTCTGTGTATCCAAGACAGATTGGGTTTTTAGTGGAATGACTGATGTGCCCCTATGTGTAGTTTGGGTCATTGCACTACTATAGTTTGTCACTCATACTGATCGAGGGAAAGAGATCTTTAGAATTTCAGTCATCCTAAATATTATATAGGGATCATTGTAACTTTGTAGTGGTCAGCTATTAGTTTGAGTGGTATGCCTCAAACTACCTAATGCTTAATAAAATGTGTGATTATAGTGTGTAGTGTGATACATTGTCACACTAAACGAGATTACTCAAAACATAAAACACGATCAACTTCTAATTAATCACATAGTCAAAAAATGCGGAATAATTAACTAAGATTTACATCATGAACAAGTTCTGAAACATGTACATAAAGATCCATCTTTTCCATTCTCATATATTATAACAAGAATTTACATCTATGCTCAATGGCCTCAGCCACAACCTGTGTATAAAAGAAGCATTTACATGTACATGCCATATCAACATACACTAGCATACTGCTAAAAATTTGTGTCGATACAAATATCTTATCTAGAAAACACCTCACATACCTGGACCTGAGAGTACAGGGATGACACTAGGACACTAATATTGATATCTATAGTTGACCAACCTTCTGAATCTATTTATCACTAGGATGGTTCTCTTCCAAAACACGACGTCGACCTTGTTTCCCATGACCACCGAAAAAGATGTGGTGACCCACAGTGAGACCCAATCTCAGTGAGAGATATAGCTCTCTCCAACAAATATTGATTAGAATAGATTAACTAAAAGTAAATATACTTGGAAATTGAAGTACTGAATAAGCAATTTGAGCAAATTGAACATTTTAAGCATACTAAGCAGTTAAGCAAACAAGCTTCAACATCAAGTAGAATTACTCAAATTTATTAAGTCTATGTCATATAAGAACTATGTAGTATAAAAGTAAGACAAGGGCTACTCAACCAATGTGAGACATACTTAACCCTAGCAAATATACTACACGGCTTATATTACATATTTTATTATGACCTGGGGAGTTTGAGTTGTACCACTCAAAGTCCAACTGACCACTGTGAAGTGCTATTCAGTTCCGTAAAAGATCTAGGAGTGTTAGTATCCTAAGATCTCTCCCCCCTCGGTCAATACAAGTAAACTACAGTGACATACCAGTCAAACTGTAATGACCCTGACCTGGGTTATGAGTTAACCCTATTTGTTTTGGCTAAGTAAGTTGCTTAGAATTTTAATATAATCATCGAAGGTGTTTTGTTATCATGTGACACACTTGTGTTTCAAGTTTGGTCCTGATTGAATGTTGTTTGAGCAATGTTCCTTTGTTTTGGACCAAAGTGCAATTTACCCAAGATGAGGGTTTATATTGCAAAATGTCACATATTGAACATGCCTTACCTTTTTTATCATCATAAGATAGATAATGATGTTAATTGGTGGCTTGTGGAAAGCCTAAGTTCCAAGTTGGAGCTTGTTTGAATAATGCTTGTGCGTGGTGTACCAGTTTTGGTGCAATTTGCAATTTACCCAAATTATGGGGTTGATGTGAAACTTACCAAATATAGAGTGTTCCTACTCTATCCTAGCATAATCTATAGGATAGATAAAGAAGGAGACACCATGTTTGATTCTTCTTTGAATGATGGTTCTCTTGGTGATGAAAAGACCAAGAGATGATGTATAGTTGAAGCCCTTACTTGAGTTGTATCGAGTTGTAGACTTGATATGGGAGTTCCTATTGGCCAAGATGCCATAGAAGAGATACCATATCGGTTGTGGAGTCTTGGAAAATTCCATGATGGGCAAATCACCTCAAGTATGTGAGATGTATCAGTTTACAACTTCCTTAGAAAAGTTGTATCGGGTTGTGAATAAAGTGGTGATTGAGTTGATATACCTTATCAAAAGAGATAAGTAATGGACGAAATTTCATCTCTAGATTATTCTCAAGCATTTTTCATGTCAAGATAAATGTGAGTGCATGCATGTACACATGTCAACCATGCATGTACATGTGGCACCTAGTAGCTTAAAATGATGACACCTCATATACATGCTTTTTCATGAACCTCAAGTATATATACCCTTCCTTTCACCTCTTAGTGAAATTTTTCGATTCCTACCACCTCCTTGCTCTTAGATATCGTTCATAGAGCCTTGGTATCGTGCATAGGTGATGTGGTATCGTGCATATGGATTGGGTATCATCCATAGCAAGTGGTATCAGCCATAGCATGTTGATATCGGCCATAGCAAGTTGATATCGACCAAGTGAAGTGATATTGGCCACAAGTGAAGGGGATATCAGCCACAAGTAAGGGCATATCGTGCATGAGTAGTGAGGTATGGTTCAAGGTGCTAAGGAGCAAGAAGGAGCTCAAATCTTAACCCTAAGGTAAGGCTATGATCATCTTCAACCTTAGATTGAAGCATGGATCTAGGGTTATGATCTTCCTTTCTTTTCTTCTTCACCAAGTTCTTAACTATGGTAATTCTTTGTATATGAAGGAGTTGTGAACGAGCCTTGGACTTTTGATAAGTCATCTTCAACCTTAGGAACATGAAGATTTGGAGCTTGGAGCTTTGAAGTTGTTCTTGAGGCGGGTTATATAACTTGAACCCAAACATGCTATTATTCACCATCTTTCTTGCTATATTTGATGATCTACTTTCAATTCCTAAATTTTCTTGAATACCTGATATATCTATGAGTTCTAGTAGTTTCTTAGACCTATTATCCTTGTACTAGAGCAAGTATAACGAAGGTCTAGAGCTTGAACATGATGGTATCATCTTACAAAGTGATATCGAGTTCAAGCACACAAGCAAGCACCTCTAACCCGATATGTTGATGAACATACACCACTAAAACGATATAGATGTGAGTTTATACTTCCTTGCACGATATGGTAATGTAGTGTACACCTTTTTCAAAATATGAGGTCGAGAATACACCTCTTTTCCTGATATGATGTGAAGCACACACACACCTCTTTGCCCGATATGGTGTGAAGCACACATACACCTCTAAAGTGATATGGTGAGCAAGCACCCACCTCTTACCCAATATGGTAAGCCATCATACACCTCTTGGATGATATGGTGTTGAGAACACACCTCTAAAATGTTATGGTGGGTAACCCAATACACTAGATGACAAAAGTGGTAAGGTGGTTAATACCCTAGAACATGTGATGGCCAATACACTAAAGTATGATGTGGCTAATATCTTCAAGTGAGGTGAGGATGTTACACCCATGTATGGTGAAGGTGATACACCATATGATTGATAAGGTTGATACCTTGATGGGTAAAGGTATGAGGGATATGATGATGCCTAGCCCGATATACACCTAACCCAATACATGTGTTCAACTTGACATACATGATTTGATCCTATACACCTTATAAAGGTGAGGGCAAAACACTCTTAGGAGTGATGAGTATAACACCAAGTAATGGTGTAGCTAATACCCTGATAGGTGAAACATCTAAAGTGGTTGATAATGCTCAACCCTATATCAACAATGCCTTAAACTGAGATGAGTCCATATCACATGATGATAGTTGGGTAATTCAAGTGTGTGACTTATGGCCAATACACTGAGGATAAATGTGTTGAGTTAGTGCATGAAGTATTAGGATGGGCAATACCCTAATACAAGATAAGTTGATGAACTTAAGTAAGATAAAAGTGATGATAGAAGTGATACATCAAGGAATGATAAATACTATATCCAACACCTCAAGGTTGATACACCTTGATGCGCCTCAAATTCAATATACTTGGATGAGTAACACATGAAGTGTGTCATGTCAATTGTTGCATTAAGATGTAATGAGTTTAATGTACTTTGATAAGTGTAGGCTAACATACCTTGAGAGAATCTTAAGCCAAGATAATAAAGTAGGATGTAATTAATATCCTAGTAAGGATGAGAGAGAAACTCATACTTTGTGTTGATAATCATTTAATGATAAATGATGAGAATAAATAAGTATTATTGAATACTTATGATATCAATGTATGCTCCTAGATGTGTGGAGCAATGAATTAGGGTTTGGATTGATAATATGAACTTGAAACACTATTCGGCTATAAAGGGAAACCCTAACCACAATAATTGTTGCCTAGTGAGAGGTGACAAGATGTTTAATGGCCTTATGAGCCATGTGAATAGTTGTTGCCTAGTGAGAGGTGACAAGATGTTTATTAGCCTTGTGAGCCATGTGAATAGTTGTTGCCTAGAGAGAGGTGATAAGATGTTTAATGGCCTTATGAGCCATGTGGATAGTTGTTGCCTAGTGAGAGGTGACAAGATGTTTAATGGGCTTGCAAGCCATGTGAATAGTTGTTGCCTAGTGAGAGGTGACAAGATGTTTAATGGCCTTGTAAGCCATGTGAATAGTTGTTGCCTAGAGAGAGGTGACAAGATGTTTAATGGCCTTGTGAGCCATGTGAATAGTTGTTGCCTAGTGAGAGGTGACAAGATGTTTAATGGCCTTATGAGCCATGTGAATAGTTGTTGCTTAGTGAGAGGTGACAAGATGTTTAATGGCCTTGTGAGCCATGTGTATAGTTGTTGCCTAGTAGAGGTGACAAGATGTTGATCCAGAAATTGATGTAAGAGATGGTAATGTTCAAATTAAACTAGGTAATTAGGAACCCCATGACATAATAATAATAAATGGTCACACGGATAATAATCAAGTCTTGGTCACACATACATTATGGGCATAGCCAAATAAAGGCTATAGTGTTTTGAATATGATAAAATGAGACATGAGGAATACTTGTATCACATAAAGGATGTGAATGTGTATGATGGTTCAACTGAGGTATATTGCCTAGTAAAAGTGATGTGGTATTCAGTGATGAATTGAAGGGATTGATGTCCCATAATGAAAGTGAAAGGGAAAGGGAAACATAATGGCATTCCAACTCCTATGGAATCCTTAGTAATATGGCCATGATCTCACAGGATTGGTATAATCCAATGCCTGGCTGAACTCTCAAAATGATCTCATAAGATTGGCATGGTCCAATACCTGTCTGTAATCTCACGGGATTGGCATAGTCCAATACCTAGTTATGATCTCAAGATTGGTACAATCCAATACCTGGTTGAACTCTATGATCTCAGGATTGGTACAATCCAATACGTGGTTGAACTCTATGATCTCAGGATTGGTACAATCCAATACCTGGCTGAACTCTGTCAGGATTGGCATAGTCCAATATCTGGTTGTGATCTCAGGATTGGTACAATCCAATACCTGGATGAACTCTATGATCTAAGGATAGGTACAATCCAATACCTGGATAAACTCTATGATCTTAGGATTGATACAACAAAATACCTGGCTGAACTCTATGATCTCAGGATTGGTACAATCCAATACCTGGCTGAACTCTATCAGGATTGGCATAGTCCAATACCTGGCTGTGATCTCAGGATTGGTACAATCCAATACCTGGATGAACTCTATGATCTTAGGATTGGTACAATCTAATACCTGGATGAACTCTATCAGGATTGGTAGAGTCCAATACATGGTTGTGATCTCAGGATTGGCGCAATCCAATACCTGACTGAACTTTATGATCTCAAGATTGGTACCATCCAATACATGGCTAAACTCTATCATGATTGGCAGAGTCTAATACCTGGCTGTGATCTCAGGATTGGTATAATCCAATACCTGACTGAACTCTATCAGGATTGGCATAGTCCAATACCTGGTTGTGATCTCAGGATTGGTACAATCAAATACCTAGCTGAACTCTATGATCTCAGGATTGGTACAATCCAATACCTGACTGAACTCTTACAAGATCAATATCTGGTTAGCAAATTGGTTGAGGCCAACAGATAGAAATGAGAATGATTCATGAATATCATACCATGATAATATTATCACAGGATAAGCTTGAGATGTTGGCATAATATGATGGGTAAATGATACACATGTTCTTCTTATTTCTTATAAAGTGAATAGATGATTTACTGTGCTATCATAGACAGTTACAATGCTTTAAAAGATGAGAAATGTTCTAATCTGCTTATCCATAGTGATTAACATTGCTTAGTAATATAAAAGAACCTCAACTCAGTTGAATACTATTTACCTGTGATAATAACATTGTTGGCAGAGAGTTATATCTCTCACTGGGATAATTGTCTCACCCCGTGGGATCCACAATTTTTAGGTGGACGTGCACAAGGCGGGTAGAGACTGTTCTGCAGAGGAAGGACTACAATAGCAGGGATAACGGTAACAGCTCAGGTTGAGTGTACTGTCTGTCGTGTCTTATAGATAGAAGTCCTATGTGTCATCTTTGTACTTTCATGTCCTTAGATTTAGTACGTGAAGGTTTTATGAACAATCTGAGATTTTGGCTTGTATGCCTCGAGGTTTTATGTGGCTTCTGTATATGTTTTGACAAAGCAACTGTTATATGTTATTCCTCGAGATGAGATGGTACAATGTATCTACAATGTGAACCCTGATGTATATAAAGTTTTGGTTCTTTCATTAAGAATTTTCCAGGAAATGGATCTCTTTGCGAAATGGTTTTAAATTTTTAGTGATTTTTGTTAATCCGCTGCTTATGGCTATTCCGCATAATTAGTAACGATTTGGCTGTCAGTTTGGTGGTGGTCATTACAAGTTTGGTATCAGAGCTTAGGTTTTGCTGAGTCTACAAAGACATAGGACTAAGGTGTTGAGTCTATTCTAGTGTCCTCTAGTATATACTGTAGTGACTTCTGCTTATGCAGAAGAAAGGGGGAAGTTTAAAAATGACTAGCAAACACAAGGAACATGATGTTAAGATCATTGTTGTTGTACCGGGGGAAGGTGCAAGGGATCAGGCAAGAGAAGAATGAGTGCCTGAGAATTCCCATCTTGACCCAATCAGGATAGAGAATCTTGCTTTTTATGCTCTTGTTGGTCAGGTTAGGATGACAGTGATGATATAGTGGGATGGATACTAGCAATACAACCTAGGTTACCAGTCCTCAATGCAGAAACTTTGGGTTCTGAAAGGGTTCCTGAATGACATAGTCATGTTGGAACAATGGAAAATGTGGGAATGATTAACATATGGCAAGAAAATAGACTCTCCCATAAGTATAGACATATAATACATCTGTGATAACAATGCCAAGGAGGGGCAATAAGCTGAGAATTAAGGAAAGGTCTCTATAATTCTAGAGACATTTGCCTAGTTGTTCTAAAAACCCAACGTTTTGGTACCACCAGTGCAATAAATGCCTAGTGCACCAGGGCAGTAGTCACTAAGTAAAGGAAAAAGCCCTAACTTTCCACCTGTAAGAACTCCTGACTTAACTTCTACATCAGTAATAAGTCCGATAAGACTATGGTACAAGGACAAGACATGGACATGTTAAGCATACTAAACCCTTTTATTAAAAAAGAATGGAGGAAATGACCCAACAACCGAGGCAAACTCGGCGTGGCTTATGAAAGCTACAACCTAATAGTGTAAAAAGGCAAACGCAACAACATGAAACAACTAGACTCTATGTTTGAGTCAACCTGAAGTGGTAGATGACTACGAGGGGTGACAGTCAGATAGAGCTTTTTCATTCTGATATGTCTTCTCTTGATTTTATCTGATAATCATAAGAAGGTAGTTGTTGTTGAGCTTCCTTTAATTAGTCCTATGAGGACATGAGGAAGAGATAAGAAGGATGAGAACTTATATTTAGTCCAATATTCTCTTAAATATTTTGAAATTTCTCTCTTCATGAAGGAAGGGAAATGATGTAAAAGAAACACCCAGAGAAAATTTGAGATACTAAGTAGTAAAATTTAGAGAGATGTTAAAAGAAAGAAACATAATATAAAACAAATGCATACTATCTAATTTCAGTTCTTGAATACCCTGGCCAAGTATTCATCTATTGAAGGAAAGGTAAGTATGATACTCTTAGATTGCCATCCTTTTGATTACTCTGATCAAGTAGTCATTTTGAGACAATCCAAAGAGCATAATGAAGTAGAAGATGTGGCATGGATATTTCGATCACATCCTAATTGATATACAGAGGGATTTGAGTTAATCATGGATCAACTTATAAACAAAAGAATATGTTTACTATAATGTATACCTTGGTCTGAGGACCTAGAGGTGAAAGTATCCTGATGAAAGGTGATAGTGTTCAGTGATGAACTAAGGGTTTGAATACCCATATCTAGTAATCATGATGATGATAATACTGAGGGGGTGGTGACATGTAATCATCTCAATAATTCCTATGTTGATGAAAAGGAACCTAAGAGGAAACAAAACTGAATAACACACGAACGATTGAAAGTTCATGCAATACTCAAAGAAGGTGATAATATCTTTTCTTTAATAAACAACCCTGAATAATGATGGGGTGATAAGAAGGATTATGTTCCCTTGTGATATTTCCTTTCAGGAACATGACAATCAAGTACATCTTATGACACTTGATATGCATGAATAAGACAGTTGGGTATTTGTCCTGACAGATTCTATGATGACTCTAAATGGAAGGACCTTGTGTTGGTCAAAGTTCTATGACATCTCCATGACATCAAGATGTTATGTGGAGACTTAATGATCTCCACTTGATGATATGATGCATGAATGACAATTGTCTTTCTTCATCCGAGATTTTAGGGATGAAATCCTTGTTAGGGGTTTATACAAACTGCCAATAGTGACATATAGTCAAACTGATAACAACTAGTCCGTACTTGGTACAGGTTATGACACTAGAAACCATATACAAAACCCTTTCATTTGAGGTACAACCCCAGTAGTCCTCAATCAAATTAAATATTCAAGGCATGACCATAGCCATCCTCCATAACTTGCATTTGTGGATGACAAGGATATATCCTCAACTTGCCACCTCTACATTCTCAACAAGTATGCGCTCCGAGTTTCCCTTAGGAATACTCATTTCACCATCCAGCAAGTTCTGACAGTGAAGATGGCTCTACAACACATTACACTACATGATTAGGGTTTCACTTGATTAGTTATTGCCAATTGGGTGAATTAAGGTTGCATCAAACAAATGGACATACAAACCCTAAATCATTTATATCAAGTGTATACACATTGCAACTTTAGAAGATATAAAATGTTTGAGGTATAAATATTGATCACATTACCACATGCTAACATTCATTGCAAATTAACGAACCATACTTGTTATCATACCATTACAAGGTACCAATTACTTATCACATGATCCAAGGTTTCAACCTTATTGGATCATGAAAAGGATATCACTTCAATCAGGGCTCAAACACACCCAAAGGTCATTAAGACTATCACATTAATCTCTGCAAGATCATCATTATCATTCTAGGCCTTAAACAAGGTTTAAAAGATCATCAGCACATATGTATCCCATAGGTTTTAACATGGCAAGGCACTATGATTTTCAATTAGTATTGTATTGAGGTTTCAACACAAGGAGAGTGTAATACATTGTCACATTAATCATTCAAGAGGTATAATTATAACCAATCACCATCATTAAGACATATTAAAGTTGGTGTAACAAGCCATGTTTTATTAAGGGTACACATCCACTAGTTATGATGATTTATCATATATATTCATATGAGGGCAAAGGTAAGACTACTAATTAAAGGCATTTAACCATTGAATTCTTATCACTAGGACCCCACATATAACACTATGAAATTCATTCTAATCCATAAGATGTTAAAACATCCAACCTCATCCATTGGATTGGGTTCATTGTTCAAAGTCATCAATTAGGATATAGATCCAACCATTAGATCCATTAAACCAAGTGATCATTGGTTTAGGGATGAATTAAAGCTACATTTAAGAGCTTGACTCACCATTGGTTGTGGTGACCTAATCCACCATCAATTGTGACATCTTGGGCCACCTATTGATTTATAGGATTGTCACTACTATCATTTCTTACCATCAAATGTTACATTATTATCACCATTGGTTGATACCTCCATAAAGGCACTAACTATTTATCATTGAGTATAATTGAACCAAAACTTAACCTAAGGGGTGACCATCGGTTGTCACCATCAGTTGACACCCTCAGTCACCACCATCGATTGTCATGGTGCCACCATCAGTTGTCATTGTGTCACCGTTGGTGGACATTGTGTCACCATTGGGTGATGTAGTAGTGAAGGAAAAAGTCTTGAAAACCCTAGTTTAATCCATCGATTGTTAGGCGCTTAGCACCATCATTTGAGCTAATAACTTGCCCTAGACCATACTCTACCTTAGGAAGGTCATACACCTATTTACATGTTCATTTTCAAACTAGAACATATCAGGGAACATCATAAAAAATTCGAAACCCTAGCATGCATAGCTTCTATATGCAAGGATCTTTCATTTTTAAGCAAATAAGCTTGGAGTAAGCAACATCGGTGAAGAAGGTTATAAAACTCACCTCTATTGATAAGAACAGACTTCTAGCAGTGAGAATCTCAAACAAAGTAGGCAAGGAAACCCAAGTTTTAGATATGAACTCGGCCAAGTAGGTACCCTTCTCCACAAGTAGGGATGAGCATCGGACCGACCCGCCCCGATCTGACCCATGTCCCAACCCGCATAATCCGATCCAGGCCCGATCCATGGAATTTACATGGGTAGGTCGGGCCTAAGATTTTGACCTAGATTTTTATATGGGTTGGGTCAGGGCCAAGGTAAACCCAGGCCCAAAAACCCAGATACCCAGATTAATCATATACATGTGTATATGTAACCACATGTTTGTATATGATATGTATCTTTTGTCAGATTCATTTGACAATAGACTTTCAAAATTACATTTGATTGATATATATTTAGTCAATCATATTCATCATACTATAAGAGTAATGCACTAGAGTAAATGTAGGATATGCACATTCAGTTTGTATGTAACATGCATACAAATTAAATTGAAAAGATCGGATTTATACTACTTACATGTGTTCCACAAATCACCTCAGTCCAGACATGACTATATCATTAATTGAAATACAAATATACAACTTTTATTCAATGTTAACTGTCAAAATATAATTCACATAAATAAATGGGCTATGATTGTGATTTTAAATGTGTATGATCTATATTCAATGTGTATCATCCATTCAAATTATATAACAATTTGTAAGTGTATTAGCTTATCTAATGACGCATATAGATTACATGTACCTAGTGTAACACATTTAAAAAACTATGTTTATATTTTGTCCTATGTATATGTTGAGAATATCTTTAATTACTATGTTATCTGGGTTGGCCCGAATCCGACCTGAAACCTAGCTATATTATGTGGGCCAGGTACGGGCCATGTTTTTAAAACATTACCCAAAAAAAACTCAACTGAAAACCCATCTAAAAATATGGACATGGGCACGGACATGCCCAAACCCAGGGTGACCTGACCCGATGCTCATCCCTATCCATAAGGAAGCAAAACCCTAGAAGAACGAGCAAGAAAAGATAAGTTATTGAGTTCTAGAGCAATTTCTACCATAGAACAACAAGATTTTGACTTGGAGAGAGGTAGGAGGAAGAAGAACAGAGAAGGAAATGGAAGAAAGAAGGAACTACTTACTTGTTTAGGTCAAGTTCACAAAGAAGAAAATTTGGAAACCCTAGAAGGAAGCAAATCGGAACCCTAGATGCTTCTTCCAAAGAGATCACCTTCTTCTTCTACCTTGGACAAGTTTTCCATAGATTAATGGAGAGAGAACAAGGCTCTTCATAGGAGGGAAGTAAAAAAGAGCAAAATCTTCATTTTGGGGGCTAAGGATAAGTATATAAAGCTTGGAGGATAAGGTTGAGAAGAAGCATGTGGTGTATAAGTAGCTCTCCATGTGTCTATGGCTTAAAGCTTGCATGGAGGAGAAAGCAGTAGGTCCACTGGCTGTTGGGGACTGTTGGGCCATCATCTGATGGTCTCCCATGCTAGCCACTGGCTGTTGGTCAAAGGTAGACATCGTTTGATCATGATTTAGGCCTTAAGATGGGTGAACCATCGGTTGACCATGTCCATAAGTGAACCATGGGTTCAAGTGAACCAAACCAACTTGAACCATTGACATAGGGCCTGCTGGCGATGACCACCAACTGTTCCACCAGCTGTTGACCACTGGCTGATGCCCAAGCAAGTGGAGCCATTGGTTGATTACCTTGAAGGTGGCTCATCCATTGGGGGGGGGGGTAAACCCTAATTGAACATAGAATGGAATCTCCTCCAATTCAAGGTACAATTGAGAATCCCATGGATCAAAAAGCTCAATAATGGTGAGAAAACATATAAGGAACATAATTGATGGAACAATTTGCAAAGAAAACTCTTCAATTGGGTAAAATGTAGAAAAGTCCAAAATGTACATAAAATTGCATAACTTGCTCAAGCAGTGTCCAAATTGGACCAAATTTGAAACTTAAACGTGTATTATGATTCCAAAGCATAAAACAAGGTCATATTAAGGTTATAAGCATTTATTATGGTAAATAAGCTTGTTCAACATTTTAAGCAAGTTCAGGAGCCTTACAACTATAAACCCCTAACAAGGATTTTGCTCCCCAAATACTAAGCAAAGAGAGATGGGTACTTCCTATGCATCTCATCCTCTAGCTCCCACATGTCTTCCTCTACACCACAATGATGCCACAAAACTTCCACTAACACTATATGTTTCTTCTTCAGTTTCTTCACTCTTTTATCTAGGATCAACACAAGACCCTCAACATAGGATATATCTTCATCTAACTCAAACTATACTGGTTAGATTGTATGCTCTATATCTGGATGGCATTTCCTCAGCATGGAGATATGAAATACATTATGTAACATGTGTAGCTCTGGTGGTAGCTCCAACTTGTATGCTACCTTTCCAAAATGAGCTAAGATAAGGTATGGTCTCATAAATCTAGGAGCCAACTCACCCTTCTTTCCAAACCTTAGCACACCTTTCCAAGGAGAGACCTTGATATATACTCTATCTCCCACTTGGAACTCAAGTGGTCTATGTGAGTTATCTGCATAAATCTTCATATGTCCTGGGCTTCTTTCAACTGTTGTTATATTACTTTAATCTTCTATATTTTCTATTGTACAAGCTTAGGATCCAAGAGTTGATATTCACCCGTCTCATACCAACAAAGTGGAGACCGACAACGTCTCCCATAAAGTGCCTCATAAGGAGCCATATCTATGCTTCTCTAATAGCTATTATTATAAGCAAGCTCTATTAGACTCAGATGTATATCCCAACTTCTAAGAAATTACAACACACATGCCCTCAAGAGATCCTCCAAAGTCTGAATAATCCTTTCAGACTGGCCATCTATCTGTGGATGAAAAGTTGTGTTGAACCTCACATGTGTTCCCATTACTGAATGCCAACGTTCCCAAAAATGACTTGTGAACTATGGACCTTTGTCAGAAACTATAGTCAATGGAATGCCATGCAGACGGACTATCCCATCAACATATACTTGTGCCAACTTCTCTATTGTAAACATTATCTTGACTGGTAGAAAGTGAGCTGACTTAGTCAATCTATGTACTCTCACCCATATGGAATTATGACCCTTGGCTTTCCTAGGAAGACCAACCACAAAGTCCATAGTAATATGATCCCATTTCCACTATGGTATTGGCAAAGGTTGTAGTGTCCATGTAGGCTTTTGGTGCTCAACCTTCACCTGCTGACAAACTGGACATCTGGCAACAAGCTCTACCACATCACATTTTAGACCTGGCCACCAATATAGATCCTTTAAGTTCTAGTACATCTTGGTACTTCCAGGATGCATTGCATACATCAAAGAATGAGCTTCCTCAAGTACTATCTTCCTCAACCCACCAACATCAGGAACTACTGTCCTGTTATGGAAACAAACTATACCATCATCATTCTCATGGAAGCCATCATGCTTCTCACTGCCAGTCCCTGTTTGAATATTCTATATCACAGTGTCATCCTTTTGTGCATCATGAATCTGCTTCCTCGAGGTAGGTTTAACCTATAACTATGCCAATAGACCTTCCAGCAAGGAAACTTCCAACTGCACATTCATCTGGAGAAGAGACACTAGCATTTCTCTCTTGTGGCACACCAAGGAATACAACTGTGCATTATCTACCATTGATGATGAAGACGACATCCTACTTAATGCATCAACTACCACATTCGCCTTTACAAGATGGTAGTCTATTATACATCATATTATTTAATTAACTCCATCCATCTCCTCTACCGCATATTCAACTCCTGCTTCGAAAAGATATATTGTCAGTTCTCATGGTCGGTGAAGATCTAACACTTTTCTCCATAGAGATAATGTATCCCGACTTTAAAGCATGAACCACCATTGCAAGCTCCATATCATGTGTTGGACACTTCTCCTCATGCTTCTTTAGCTGTCGTGATGTAAAAGAAATCACATTCTTATCCTACATCAACACACATCCCAACCCATTCTTCAAAACATCACAAAAGACAATAGAGCCTTTCCCTTGCTCTGGAAGCACTAACACTGGTGCATTGGTCAACTTTTCTTTCAACAACTGAAAGGAATGTTGACGCTTATCATTCCAAGTGAAAGGAACATCCTTCCTGGTTAACCTAGTTAGAGGTAACGTTACAGAACTAAAGTCCTTGATGTACCTCATGTAGTAGCATGTAAAACCTAGGAAACTACAAATCTCTATCGGTGTCTTGGACTATTCCCATTCTAGAATAGACTCCACCTTCATAGGGTCTACACAAACACCCTTAGCAGATGTGACATGTCCCAGAAGATACTTCCGACAATGAGAACTCGCACTTGCTGAACTTCACATATAGTTTGTGTTGCCTCAACAATGTCAATGCCTGGCGAAGGTGTTCTCATGTTGATGACTATCCTTAGAATATATCAAGATGTCATCTATAAACACAACCACATACTGATCAAGATAAGGTCTAAACACCCTATTCATCAGATCCATAAAAGCTATTGGTGCATTGGTTAGCCCAAATGTCATAACCACACACTCATAATGACCATACCTAGTCCTAAAAGCTGACTTAGGTATGTCATCCACCTTAATACTCAACTTATGGTAACCTGACCTGAGGTCTATCTTTGAAAACAGAATGGTGTTGGTATGGTATGCCCAGAGAGCCAATCATATGATGATTGTGATGAGGCATTAGATAACTGATTTGATAATGATAAAGGTAATTCCGTCTATTATGTTTGTCCCAGTCATGAGATGATGACACATACATGATAGATGTCTAAAGAATGATGAGACTCGATGACATATATCTTCAGGTTGAGGACCTGAAGAATGAGACCATATGTATGATAAGAGTAAATACATTCTTCATATGTCCCTAGTCGGATATTATTATGGAAGCAAAATAGACAACAGTAATACATAAGACTAGAGTGTGTGTTGACTGATGACAGAGTCTCATTAGTCATGATATATGATATCAAGTCAAGCACACAAATATATGTTAGAGAACAATATATTAGACAGACCCACCGTGAGAGTGATACATGGATACCATGGAATGGTAGTCACAATCATCTCTCATAGTGATGGTGGTGATTATGGTTCTTAGACCTGGAATCATTACACTCATCACATGTCGTTGGGTACACTTTGACATCATCAAACGTAGTCCTGAAACATGGATTGTTATAACGGTGATGGTTGGGTGACTTTGACACATGGGGATAGACTGTGAGTGATAGATATGGGATTTGTCCCTCCTATAAGGAGTATGATATCCAGGGCCCTTTGATAAGTGATATTGAGGATTGTATGGCCATACTCATGTGATTTAATATATGATATGTGAACTCACATGCATCTCAGACAGTCTGCTCTAGGTCAAGGAACATGGGTTGAATGTTGAAGAGGATGGCATGCCATGCCTCGAGTTCAATCCGGATGTCAGTGACAAAGGAACTATACAATCACTGTAATACTAATCACATATTGTAGGTTGAAGTTGTTCTCTAAATTTCTGAGTTACTTGGGTAGCAATGATGAGTTACTAGAGACCATTCATTGCTTGTGATGTCATAAGTTGTTATGAACATTCACTGCCAATGTAAATTGGAACATGTAGGGTCACACACATAGGATACCCCTGGAAGAGGAGATTGTCCATGAATAAATATATATTGAGACTAAAGGTATTTAGGTACTCAATTAAACATACAATTGACTGACTAGACTCATAACTATCAAGTTCAAGTATTGAACTAGCTAGTTAGAGTGTCAGGTCGATTGGAGACTACATTGGCAATGTCAGGACTGCCAACCGATTGGTTCACCCTTATGAGACGATCGACTGGTGTAAGTCAATCGACCGATTCACTTGGTGAAATGGGAGGCTCACAGTCCTACCAACTGAGGAAATTGGGATTTGCCTGGTTGGAGGAAAGCTTTCGTGTTTCACTTGTTCAATTTGATTGGAATAAGGATTAATCTTTGCATTAATTGGAAATGATTAAGGAAGGTCAATTATGAGCAAGTCTGGGAAGTGAAATGACTAGTTCACTTAGTTAACCGACCGATTCACACTCCTTACTGACCGGTTCACTAGTGAACTGATTGGCTCACCTTGACAAATGATGTTTCAGTTATGAAACGATCGGTATGCCAGCCGCAGTAAAAACTATTCATAGAATTTCGAGATCCTTCTACTCCCGAACAGACTGGGAATCCTGACCCTACCCTCTACTATAAATAGAGGGGTACTGGGGGCTTCTCAGAACACACAACTCAGAACATCAGTTGCTTTACAAAGTTGTTGTCCTCTCTGGTTTTGGTAACCGAGAGAGCCTGAGCAAGTGCTACCTGACTAGGGAGGCACAACGAGGGAAAGACAACTATAGAAAAATGATTTGAGTTTGGGAGAGCAGGTTGGTGCTAATACACTAACAGGAGGGTCGTCTCCTTCCTACCAGTTCTTCTAGAGCGACAAGAGTTCCAGGTGGTCCGCGTGGACTAACTGTAGAGACGGGAGATGTCTGCCGCTCAGGAGGACACGTCAGCCGCAGTCTATGGTGGAGGCCAGAGTCCATGGTGAAGACTAGGAGCTACACATACACCGTTCAAGACATAGAGTTGAAGACCGCACATGGCTGTGAGGTATTGTCACTGGACAAGCCCCATGACCAGGTATATCATGCTAAAACCATCCTTCTCATTACATAGTTGTTGATGCGATCTCCTGTTATGGGTTAATGGTCAGTAAATTTTTTGTTTCCGCTGCCTACTCTAAGGCCATAAAACCCAACAAGTGGCACCTCTCAACTGATAAAAAATATCATCAATCCTTGTCAAAAGTTACTTACTCTTTATTGTCACCTTGTTCAACTATCTGTATTCTATACATAACCTCATTGAACCATCCTTCTTTTTGACAAACAACACGGGAGAACCCCAAGGAAAGTGCTCGACATGATAAAACCCTTCTCTAATAGTTCTTGCAATTGTTTCTTTAACTCATGTATTTCTACTGATGCCATTTTGTAGGGTGACTGTGCTATGCGTTGTGTTCTAGGAGCAAGATTGATCCCAAAGTCAATCTCTCTAGGAGGAGGAACGCCGAGAAATTTCTCAGAAAAAACATCTTCAAACTCTCTTACCACTTGTACCTCCTGGATGCAAGGACCCTTCGCCTTGGTATCCACAACCTGATCTAAGAAAGCTTCACATCCTTGTCTCATCAACTGCTCTGTTGTCATAGCTGACATCAAAAACGTGGGAAGAATCTTCCTATCACCTTGGAAAACCCATTGTGCCTCTCCATCATCGAACATTGCCACTTTAGTACTACAATACAAGACTACCTTGTAATTTTCCAAGGTATCCATTCCTAGGATCATATCTAAACCATGCATGACAAGTGGCAAGAGATCCACTTGAATGTTGTATCCAAAAAAAGAAAGAACACAAAAAGATCACACTTCCCACAACTCGACGGAACCAACTAAAGGAGTTTCTAGCCACAGGCTATCAGATCTATGACTAACAGGAAGATAACAACTATCTATCACCTCTCTAGTGATGAAAGAGTGTGTTTCACACCGGTCTACTAGCACATACACAAAACAAAAAGCAGACAAATCAGAATAAAATAATTCCATATGATATGCCACGATTCGTGGATTAACTACTACTTCTGGCTGGCTCGTGGCATAGAACCTAGACGTTGCCTGCTGCCATCCAAGTCCTCTGCTAGCTTGTCCAAAGGAGCTTGTCTGTGATGCCTGTCCATGTCCTCTACTACTACTAGAACCAAACTACCATTGTTGTGATCCCTACTGACTCTGTCTTGGCTGCTAAGTGACTTCCTCATTCTTCATAGGGCAATCCGGTCTTGTATGCCCCACCTGCCCACACTTATAACATGTTCTGGTATCATAATATGACCTAGGCAGTCCTGTCACTAAAACTGATGAGGTAGCATGAGCTCCTACAGGTGGAAAACTATGACCTCTACCCCTACTTGGGGTCCACTAGGATGGAGTAAAAGACATATGTTCACTAAAAGTTGACCTCTTTTGTGACTGCAGTGGAGTAAACTTTGGCTTCTTAAAACCTCCAAATGATTGTCCTTGGAATTGAGCTGGTCCTTTATTAGCATTATATTCATGCTTTTCTATGGCAAACCTCTCAATCCTCCTTACTGGTTTCACAAAGGTGGAAAACCTTTCCCTATTCTCCAAAGTTGATGTTGTAGTAGTTGTAACGAACTGAAACTTGGACATATTATCTTTTTGACCCTTTCCCCATGCTTTTCCTTTCTTTTCTATCCTCTTTGGCCTATATGTTTAATTTGTAGAATTATTAGTGGTTTGGGGTGATTTTGATCACCATTTACGTACAAATACCTCAGTTAATTTGTCAATTAGGGTCTAATATGCAAATTTACCACTTACGTGACATATTGATAAAATAATTCATTCTAGAATATTCCTTAGCCTTATAGAGCAAGGAAGAGAAAAAGGAATGAATAATAAAGCTTTAAACATGTTAATGTGATATGAAATTGTTTAATATGAGAAATTGTGGTAATAATGGATAATATGCCAAAATTTATAAATGAAAGACTAATTGGTTAAAATAATTGAGATTCATTTTCCATGGGTTTGGTTTGGCTTGGAGTCCAAGTTTCACAATTTTGGAAAATTAATAATTATCTTTGCATTAATTAGAATTGGAAAATATGAGTTTTTCTCCAAATTAATAAATAAATTATTAAACAACTTCAAAAGTTGAAAAACCCTCAAATTCGTAATCTACATATCAAAATTAGTCTATGTGTGAATTTTCATCTAATTTGGAAAACCTTAAATATTTTATTTTATCCAGGAGAGAGAAAATAATTTAAAGACTAAAATATTAAATAATATGTTGAAAAAATAATTAATGCCAAATCATGTTCCTTACGTTTAGTATTGATTATAGGATACATTTCATATTTCTAGAAAATTTCTAGATGCCTCTAATTCATTAAAAGGATAAAATAAGTGATAAGATTTAAATGTATTAAATAAAATAATTAAAGTCTTCAAAAAAATGCCAAATGCGTATTCTACATACTAAAATAGGCCTTTGGTTCAATTTTCACTCAATTTGGAAAATATTTGATGAAAAGGTGAATTTAGGAGAGAGAAAGTGTGTAGAACCTTCAAATCATTAATTAAAATAATAATCATCTTCAATAAATAAAATCAATGGAAAATTCGTATCTAACACACTTAATATGACTTGTGAGTGAAATTTCACTAATTTTGGAGAATCCTAGAGTCATTAATACACGAGGAAAGAGAAAATAAGATTTTCTTAATTAATAAATCAAAAGTCTTCAAAAGACAAATCTAATTGCATATTCAGATTCTACATACTCAAATTAGCCCAGGTGAAAAATTTCATTAATTTTGGAGTTTGTTTGCACCCTCAAATAGAGAAAGAGAAAAAGATAAATAATTGAATAATGCACTTTGGCCAAATTTGATTGGGAAATGATTTAATGTTGTCACATACCTTCCTTGACCCGCGCGTCATGTGATCCCTTTGATCAAAATCCAACGGCGGCCACATCATCTCCTACATTAGAGAGGATGCATTCACACGACGTGAACAATGTCGTGGCTGCGAGTGCTAGTTTTTCGTGGATTGCTTGCTCCACACTCGATCGTGCTTCAAGATTTTTGGTGCTACGAGTTTGGGAGAAGATTTTGCACACATTGATGCCTTACTTGCCTCTTTTGGTCAAGAAATTAGGAAACTGCTAATTCTTGCTCTCCAAGCATTTCATCCACCTCCCTCGTCGCCATATCTCCCTTCCTCATCTATAAATATCTAAACCCCAAGCTTCAATAGACCCTTTGCTACTCATCTCTCCACTCAATTGTTTGTTTGATTGTGCCTTGGGCTTCCAATGCGTGAGACTTGCTCTAGTCTTTGTGGTGCCTCTTCCTCTCTCCTTCTTGCACCTTTGACTAATTCCCCGCTCTGGTGAGTTCGTGTAGCCCTACTCTACATTGCTATGTTCTTATTTTTGCATTTGATCACGAATCTCAGATTTGCCCAAATCACCAGCCTCGATATTGTGCTCAAACTCCATCCATGGCGTGAGCTGTGAGGGAGATAATCTCCCATGTTTGTTTAATGTTTATCCCATGTTCTTCCCTTCTTTCCTCTTTGTCCTCGTGCGGGGGTACCATCATCTTTTGGCTTTTGTTTTTGCACCTTTGACCATGGATGAGTTGGCGAGGACTTATGACTTGGTGCCACATAATTGGGCCAAGTCATGTAACTCACCCTCTCCCTCTCTCTCCACCTCTCTCACCCAATATGCAGACGTGTCTTCTTTTGATTGGCCGATTTTATAAAAATTGTATCTTTTGATTCCTTTGTCCAAAAATTAAAGTAAAATATGTTTTGGAATTGGAAAAATGTGATCTTTCCAATAAAAATACTTTCAAGGCTTGGTTTTGAGTTTTGTCAAAGGTGTTTTCTAAAAGGAATCTAATACATAAAAATCACCAAAAAATACACTTGTCATCATAACTTCAAAATTGAAAAAATTATATGTTTTCTTAATCATGAGAACCTAATAAGATCAATGGTTATGTTTTTATAGTCTAAATTGAGGTTTTTTTCCAAAAGGTAAAAAACTAGGGTTTTCTTTACATTAATGCATACGATCTACCCTAACACATGATTATACATTGAAAATAGGAAAAGTGGGCTTTGAACTCAATTAAAGTAGTGAAAGATAAGTAATTAGATTTCATTAAGAAAGGTATGTGCATTCTTACACCCTAAGTTGGGATATTTGCAAACATAGCCCTAATTTCCCTAATGAGGCACTTTATGAACCCTATTCTCTCTATTCATATTTCTTTTGCCATATTTGCCTCAAAATTGGTATTGATATTCTATTTCTTAGGTCTTGTACCCCACTAACTTGTTTCAATTATATGATACTTCTACTTGCCATAGTTTCTCTTTAGCATGTTGATTTTATTAGACTATTTAACTAGTGTAGTGGTACTTTTGTACAACCACCCATAGATAGGGAATGTGTAAATTTGCCCAGGGGAATGTGTTACTCTCTCCAGTATAAAATATTTGATAGGTGACTGGAATGTGTTACTCTCCCTCACCTATTTGGTTGAGGACCGGTAGGTGCCTCAACCCTACTTAGTTAAGGTAGTCAATATTAATCATACACACACACTTTTTATTATTTTCTTGTAATGACAAACATCTATTTGATTATGCCTCATATTTTTGATCATCTTCATTTTATGATGAAATCTTAGCCTTATTTTCCATGTTATTTCTTATATTTTATCCTTGTTCATTATCTCTGACACATACCTTGCTTCTTTTGTTTGCTGGGTGCTCTACCAATCACCCAGGGTTTGATCAAGGTGACAAGCAAGGCCTAGTATCAGGGTGCACAACAAGAGTGTGGAGGACCAGCCTAGGATTAGGATATGATGTACATGGCTCTCAGCATGGACCTATCTCATGAAGTTTTGTTTGGAGACAAAGTTGGTGTAGTTTAGACTTACCTCTATCTAGATCCTTATGTTGTATTTATCCTTATAACCCTATGTGGGAGTGGATGATGTACTTCTATAAATTGATTATAGTCATGAAAATTATATTCCGCTGCTATACTCTTTGGTCTTTTGTATACCATTATATAAAGATTTGGAAATTTTACACCTGTTCCAACATACCTTTTGAGTATGTTCTGGATGGATGTTTATTCTTCAAATTTTTAGTAAAGGGGTGATTTCACTCTTTTACATCATGGTATCAGAGCCCATGGTAGTTGGAATTTGACTATTTCAATTTTGTCTCCCTAATTAGAGACCTTGAATTACATAGTTCCCCTTTAAGTGACATGCTTGCCCTAGAATTGATCTACGCAACCCTTGAGATGATGAAAGGTTGATGTAGGATCCTATGAGTTTCACATTAGAATCATGTTGATTAAAATCCCTAAAATATTTACAATCAAAAGGTGTAAGTAACCATAGTAACTTGATATTGTTTAGTTTTCCTTTAGATAGCTACTAGGACATGAAGTTGAAAGCAAAGAAGTCTAGAAAGGATCTGGGTTCTGGGGCTGGAAAGATTTTCCTCCATGCCACTAGCTTGGTTTACGAGGACTCCCAGATCCATATGGTACCTGCCTGGCCTGAGCTGATATGGATTGTCTGAAATAGCATGTTTTTAGGCAAGAGTAACCTTAGACATCTTTGTTCGATATCTTTAGGAACTTTATTATGTTGACCTTGTGACTTGTTTGAATATGGATACCAAATATAGTTCCATCGTGTCCCTTAGGCCCACATGTTTGGTCATCCTAACCCTAGAACTTAGACTTGAAGTTTGTTAAGACATTAGAGTGCGCAGTGGAAGTGTGATGGATCTTATACATGGTCTAGTTAGACTCACCCTCTTACCTATAGATTAGTTTGGCTTGGTAGGTTGAACCTTTTTAAGGGGTGTAGAGTGGTTGGCTATTGTTGTTAGGTAGTTAGATTTTGAGGACAAAATTCTTTAATGGGGGATGGAGCCATGTGCCATACCGAGATCTAGCTATGTGACTTTAGAAACCCTAACTCCATGACTAGAAGGTTGGTGTGCTTGAATCCTTAGAATTGACCAAACAAGTTATAATTATAACCTAACATGCTTGTTTATATACTAATTAATGAACATATAATGGTCATCTAATGAATAGTTCATATGTTTGAACCCTAATGAATACTTAATGCATATAATAAGAGTAACTCACATATTAATGTTAATAATGGATATGCATGATGTTAACCATGTTGATATGATGAGCAAGACAATTGTAACCTAATCTTGGACTTAATGCATGTTAAGAAGGTATAAATAAAGTATGATGATCATGTTGACCTAAATCCTAAGTTGTAATCATATAATCTTAACCTATACATCCTTATTAACATTCATGATACATTAATGACATTAAGTGCCATAATCAGATAACATACATTGATACACATAAATGGTATATAATCACCTAATCATAGATTAATCAAGTTATCAATATGAAATACATATCACTTTGTTCACTAATATACACCTAATTAATCACCTAATCATGACGTGAGGTATAAATCAAATCATTAATATATAATATGTTTCATCTTATTCACTAATATAGTATAATGACTCAAATATGGATAAAGAGTATCTGGATTCACATAAATGTGCATAATCAATAACAAAAGTGAATAAATATGAGAAAATGATTGATGATGACATCAATGTGAATAAGAAAGCTAATGCGACAATGTTTAATATAGATAAAAGTAACTAATGTGACATCAATTGGATTAATTGTAGACTTAATAACAAATTGGATAAAATGTCTTATTTCATGCAAAATAATCTGTTATAATTTAATATGGTGATAATATGAGGATAATGGAATTTAAATCCAAATTATTAAGGATAATGGTCACATTTAAATAAATAATTGAGTAACCTCTAATTGTGCTAAAATTCTTAATGAGATAAATAATAAATATATGGAATTTCATACACAATGATGAAGTGTAAATCTTGTGGCAACAAAGTGAATATGACATGGTACAATTAAAAGAATAATAATGTTAATGTGATATCTTGATAAATATAATGCTAATGAGCCAAAAATATTAATACTGTTAAATCTCATATAAGAAATCTTAATAATGGAACCCTAGGTGATCTTTGAGAACCTGACCTATAAGGAGTTACATATGAAGTTTTTGAACTCCCAAGTTAAGCAGATGAAGAATAAGGAGTTTGAGTTAGTGAAAGTTTTGGTGGAAGTTTTATGGGTTGTTTAGAGATGATTTGTTACATACTTACCCTTCCCTCTTTGTTTGAGATTTTAGGGACAAAATCCTTTATAAGGGATGGAGTCTTGTAACAAACTGAAACTTGGACATATTAGCTTCTTGACCCTTTCCCTATGCTTTTCCTTTCTTTTCTATCCTCTTTGGCTTTTATGTTTATTTGTGGAATTATTAGTGGATTGGGGTGATTTTGATCACCATTTATGCCAACAAATGGGTTTATGCACAAATACCTCAGTTAATTTGCAATTAGGGTCTAATATGAGAATTTATCACTTATGTGACATATTGATAAAATGATTCAGTCTAGAATATTCCTTAGCCTTATGGAGCAAGGAAGAGAAAAAGGAATGAATAATAATGCTTTAAACATGTTAATGTAATATGAAATTATTTAATATGATAAATTGTGGTAATAATGGACAATATGTCAAAATTCATAAAAGGAAGATTGATTGGTTATAAATAATTTGAGATTCATTTTCTTTGGGTTTGGTTTGGCTTAGAGGCCAAGTTTCACAATTTTGGAAAATTAATAATTATCTTTACATTAATTGGAATTGGAAAATATGAGTTTTTCTCCAAATTATTAAATAAATTATTTAATGACTTCAAAAGTGGAAACAAACCTCAAATTCGTAATCTACATATCAAAATTAGTCTGTATGTGAATTTTCATCTAATTTGAAAAATCTTAAATATTTTATTTTATCCATGAGAGAGAAAATAATTTAAAGACCAAAAAATATTAAATAATATGTTGAAAAAATATTAATGCCAAAATCATGTTCGTCACGTTGGGTATTGATTATAGGGCAAGTTTCATATTTCTAGAAAATTTCTAGATGCCTCCAATTCTTTAAAAGGATAAAGTAAGTGATAAGATTTAAATGTATTAAATAAAATAATAAAAGTCTTTAAACTTTTTTTTCCAAATTCGTATTTTACATACTAAAATAGGCCTTTGGTTTAATTTTCACTCAATTTGGAAAATATTTGATGAAAAGGTGAATTTAGGAGAGAAAGTGTGTAGAACCTTCAAATCATTAATTAAAATAATAAATAGCTTTAATAAATGAAATTAATGGAAAATTCGTGTCCAACACACTTAATATGACTTGTGGGTGAAGTTTCATTAATTTTTGAGAATCCTAGAGTCATTAATACATGAGGAAAGAGAAAATAAGATTTGCTTAATTAATAAATAAAAAGTCTTCAAAAGGCAAATCTAATTGCACATTTTGATTCTACATACTCAAATAGCCTAGATGTAAAATTTCATTAATTTTGGAGTTTTTTGCACCCTCAAATAAAGAAAGAGAAAAGGATAAATAATTGAATAATGCACTTTGGTCGAATTTGATAGGGAAACAATTTATTGTTGTCACATGCCTTCCTTGACTCGTGCGCCATGTGATTCGTTTGATCATGATCTAACGACAGTCGCATTATCTCCCACCTTGGAGAGGATGCATTCACATGGCGTGAACGGTGTCGTGGCTGTGAGTGCTAGTTTTTCACGGATCGTTCGCTCCACACTCAATTGTTCTTCAAGATTTTTGGTGCTACGAGTTTAGGAGAAGATTCCACACACATTGATGCCTTACTTGCCTCTTTTGGTCAAGAAATTAGGAAACCCCTAATTCTTTCTCTCCAAGCATTGCGACCACCTCCCTCCTTGCCATATCTCCCTTATTCACCTATAATATCTTAACCCCAAGCTTCCCTAGCCCCTTTGTGAATCATTTCTCCACTCAATTGTTTGTTTGATCGTGCCTTGGGCTTTTGACGTGCGAGACTTGCTCCAGGATTTACGGTGTCTCTTCCTCTCCCCTCCTTGCAGCTCTGACTAATTCCCCGCTCTAGTGAGTTTGTGTAGCTCTACTCTACATTGCTATATTCTTGTTTTTGTGTTTGATCACAAATCTTGAATTTGCCAAAATCACCGACCTTGTTGTTGTGCTCGAACGTCAACCATGGTGTGAGCTGCTAGGGAGACAATCTCCCATGAGTGTTTATCGTTTTGCCCCCGTTCTTCCCTTCTTTCCTCTCTATCCTCGCGTGGGGGTACCATCATCTTTTGGCTTTTGTTTTTGCACCTTTGACTGTAGATGAGTTAATGAGGACCGCTGACTTGGTGCCACCCGGTTGGGTCAAGTCATCCAGCCCACCCTCTCCCTCTCTCTCTTCGCCTCTCGCCTAATATGCTGATGTGTCTTCTTCTGATTGGATGATTTTATAAAAAATATCTTTTGATTCCTTTGTCCAAAAATTAAAGTAAAATATGTTTTGGAATTGAAAAAATGTAATCTTTCCAATAAAAATATTTTCAAGGCTTGGTTTTGAATTTTGTCGAAAGGTGTTTTCTAAAAATGAATTTAATACATAAAAATCACCAAAACTTACACTTTAATCATCATAACTCCAAAATTGAAAAAAATATATGTTTTCTTAATCAAGAGAACCTAATAAGATCAATGGTGATGTTTTCAGAGTCTAAATCGAGGTTTTGTTCAAAAAGTCCAAAACTAGGGTTTTCTTTACATTAATGCATATGATCTACCCTAATCCATGATTTTACATTGAAAATAGGAAAAGTGGGCTTTGGACTCAATTAAGTAGTGAAAGAGAAGCAATTGGATTTCATCAAGAAAGGTATGTGCATTCTTACACCCTAAGTTGGGATATTTACAAACCTAACCCTAATTTCCCTAATGAAGCGCTTTATGAACCCTATTCTTTCTATTCATATTTTTTGCTATATTTGCCTCAAAATCAGTATTGATATTCTATTTCTTGGGTCTTGTACCCCAATACCTTGTTTCAATTATATGATGCTTCTACTTGCCATAGTTTTTCTTTAGCATGTTGATTTTATTAGAATATTTAACTAGTGTAGTTGTACTTTGTACAACCAACCATAGATAGGGCATGTGTAAATTCACCCAGGGGAACGTGTTACTCTCCCCACTATAAAATATTTGATAGGTGATTGGAATGTGTTACTCTCTCTCACCTATTTGGTTGAGGTCCGATAGGTGCCTCAACCCTACTTAGTCAAAGTAGTCAATATTAATCAAACATGCACACTTTTTATTTTTTCTTATAATGGCAACATCTATTTGATTATGCCTCATACTTTTGACCATCTTCATCTTATGATGAAATCTTATCCTTACTTCCCATGTTATTTATTATCTTTTGTCCTTGTTCATTATCTTTGACACATACATTGCTTCTTTCTTTTGTCGGGTGCTCTCCCAACCACCCAGGGTTTGATCAAGGTGATGAACAAGGCCTAGGATCAGGGTGTGCAACAAGAGTGTGGAGAACTAGCCTAGGATTAGGATACGGTGTACATGGCTCTCAACATGGACCTATCTCATGAAGTTTTGTTTGGAGACAAAGTTGGTGTAGTTTAGACTTCCCTCTATCTAGATCCTTCTATTGTTTCTATCCTTGTGAACCTATGTGGAAGTTGATGATGTAATTCTATAATATTGATTATAGTCATGAAAATTATATTCCATTGCTATACTCTTTGGTCTTTTGTATATCATTATATATAGATTTGAAAATTATTCACCAATGCGAACAGAAATTTTGAGTATGTTTGGGATGGATGTTTATTCTTCAAATTTTTAGTAAAGGGGTGATTTCACTCTTTTACAGTGGTCAACTCCATACTTAGGCACTTCTCCAATCTATGGTACTTAGGCACTTCTCCAATCTATGGATCCTTTCTTTATTGGTAGCTGCCATGTGAGGGTGGAACCTCATAAGTTCCATGGACTTTTACTCATACTTATTAACAATCATTGCACCTTGTCTAATCTTCTCAAACTGAGAGATTTTCTCATCTAGGTATGTCTTTGGGAAGTATCAACTGACAAACTCTCACCGAAATTCCTCCCAACCTATCACCACTATGATCTTGAATGCCTTCTCCAGCTCCTTAAGACACATGTTGGCGTCTGTTGGGTCAGAAATACCAGCATAGTCAATCGCCCCAACACGTCTAAGACGTTCAAACGTCTTCCTCACTCCATGAAACTCTGCATTAGGGACAAATGTCCTAGTTTGAGGTGCTGGCGTTCAGTCCACTATATGTGTAATTGTGGCCATCATCTGTCTAAACATAGACTGAAAATCAGGACCGACCATCATTGTCGGATCCATCTGAGGCATTGTGGGTTGTTCTATCCCTATATATGGCACTCTGTTATCATGTGCCTGCCACCTAGAACCACCTTCTGGTGCCACATAGCTACTCTTAGCGTGTTCTTCATGTCCTCCGGACATATCTGCATAAGCATAAGCTATGATCAGATATGTTGGACACAAAAAAATAGACTCAAACCTAAGTCATATGTACTTGTAGACTCATCGAACCTAGAGCTCTAACACCAACTTAACTATGACACCTCATCACATTAAACGAGATTACTCAAAACATAAAACACGATCAACTTCTAATTAATCACATTGTAAAAAAGTGGAATAATTAAAACTAAAATTTACATCATGAACAAGTTCTAAAAAATTTACATAAAGGTCCATATTTTCCATTCTCATATATTATAATAGGAACTTACATCTGTGCTCAATGGCCTAAACCACATCCTGTGTACAAAATAAGCATTTACATGTACATGCCATATCAACATACACTGGCATACTACCAAAATTTTGTGTCGATACAAATATCTTATCTAGAAAACACCTCCCATACCCAGACCTGAGAGTACAGGGACGACACTAGGACACTACTACTAATATTTATAGTTGATCAACTTTTTGAATCTATTGATCACCAGGCTGATTCTCTTCCACAACACGACCTCGACCTCATTGCCCGTGACCACCTAATAAGATGTGGTGACCCACAGGTGAGACCCAATCCTAGTGAGAGATATAACTCTCTCCAACAAATACTAATTATAATAGATTAATTAACAATAAATATACTGGGCAATTGTAGTACTAAATAAGAAATTTGAGCATATTGAACATTTTAAGCATACTAAGTAGTTAAGAAAATAATCTTTAACATCAAGTAGAATTACTCAAATATCATAAGTCTACATCATATAAGAAGTATGTAGTATAAAGGTAAGACAAGGGCTACTCAACCAATGTGAGACATAATTAACCCTAGCAGATATACTACACTACTTATATTACATATTTTATTATGCCCTGGGGAGTTTGAGTTGTACCACTCAAAGTCCAACTAACCACTGCAAAGTACTATTCAATTCCATAAAAGATCTAGGAGTGTCGATATCCTAAGATCTCTTCCCCTCGACCAGTATGAGTAACCTGTAGTGATATACCAGTCATACTGCCAACAATGACATATAGTCAAACTAATAATAACTAGTCCGTACTTGGTACAAGTTATGACACTCGAAACCAGGGTATATAAAACCCTTTTATCTGAGGTACAACTACAACTGTCCTCAATCACATTAAATATTCAAGACATGACCATAACCATCCTCAATAACCTGCATTTGTGGATGACAAGGATATATCCTCAACTTGCCACCCCCACATACTCAATAGTATGTGCTCTGAGTTTCCCTTAGGAATACTCATTTCCATCTAGCAAGTTTTGACACTAAAGATGGCTCTATGGCACAAGGCACTACATGATTAGGGTTTCACTTGATTAGTTATTGCCAATTGGGTGAATTAAGGCTGCATCAAACAAACGGACATACAAACCCAAATTCATTTCTATAAAGTGTATAAGCATTGCAACTTCTGAAGACATAAAACGTTTGAGGTATAAATCTTGATCACATTACCACGTGCTAACATTTATTGCAAATTGATGGACCATACTTGTCATCGTACCATTACAAGGTACCAATTACTTATCATAGGATCCAGTGTTTCAATGTTATTGGATCATGAAGAGGATATCACCTCAATCATGGCTCAAACATGACCAAAGGTCATTAAAACCATCACATTAATCATTGCAAGATCATCATTATCATTCTAGGCCTTAAATAAGGTTCAAAAGATCATCAACACATATGTATCCCATAGGTTTTAACACTATGATTTTCAATTAGTATTGTATTGAGGTTTCAACACAAGGAGAGTGTAATACATTATCACATTAATCATTCAATAGGTCTAATTATAACTAATCAACATCATTTAGACACATTAAAGTTGGTGTAACAAGCCATGTTTCATTAAGGGTACACATCCACTAGTTATGGTGATTTATCAAATATATTCATGCAAGGGCAAAGGTAGGACTACTGATTAAAGGAATTGAACCATTGATTCTAATCACTAGGACCTACATATAAAACTATGAGATTCATTCTAATCCATAGGATGTTGAAACATACAACCTCATCCATTGGATCGGGTTCGTTGTTCAAAGTCATCAACAAGATATCCAACCATTAGATCCATTGAACCAAGTGATCATTGATTTAGGCTGAATTGAAGCTACATTTAAGAGCTTGACTCACCATCGATTGTGGTGACCTGACCCACCATCAATTGTGACATCTTGGGCCACCAATTGATTGATAGGATCATAACTACTATCATTTCTTACCATCAGATGTTACATTATTATCATCATTGGTTGATACCTCTATTAAGACACCAACTATTTATCATTAAGTCTAATTGAACCAAAACTTGACCTAAGGGGTGACCATCAGTTGTCACCATTGGTTGACACCCTTGGCCAACACCATCAGTTGTCATGGTGCTACCATCAATTTTCATGGTGTCACCATCGGTTGACATGGTGTCACCATCGGGTGATGTAGTAGTGAAGGAAAAAGGCTTGAAAACCCTAGTTTAATCCATCAATTGTTAGGTGCTTAGCAGCATCATTTGAGTTACTAACATGCCCTAGACCATACTCTACTTTAGGAATGTCGTACATCTGTTTATAGGTTCATTTTAGAACAGGAATAGATCTGGGAACATCATAAAAAATTTGAAACCCTAGCAGGCATAGCTTCTATATGCAAGGATCTTTCATTTTTAAACAAGAACATAAGCAAATAAGCTTGGAGTAAGCAATACAGGTGAATAAGGTTATAAAAATCACCTTTAATGATAAGAACAAACTTCTATCAGCAAGGATCTCAAGCAAAGAAGGCAAATAAATCCAAGTTTTAGATCTGAACTCGGCCAAGTAGGTACCCTTCTCCACAAGGAAGGAAAACATTAGAAGAAAGAGCAAGAAAAGATAGGTTCTTGAGTTCTAGAGTAATTTCTACCATGGAAAAGCAAGGTTCCAACCTAGAGAGAGGTAGGAGGAAGAATAGTAGAGAAGGAAACAGAAGAAATAAGGAACTACTTACTCGTTTAGGTCAAGTTTACCAATAAGAAGCTTTAGAAACCCTAGAAGGAAGCAAATTGGAACCCTAGATGCTTCTTCCAAGGAGATCCCCTTCTTCTTCTACCTTGAATAGGTTTTCCAACGTAAGAACCACCACTTCTAAATCTAGCTCATGAGTTGGGTAGTTCTCCTTGTGTTTCTTAAGCTATTTGAAGTGAAAGAAATCACATTCTTGTCCTGCATCAACACACTCCCAAACCATTCTTCAATGCATCACAACAAATGATGTAGCCTTTCCCAAGTTTTAGAAACACACAACACTAGATCACTTGTTAACTTCTCCTTCAACAACTGAAAAGAATGCTAGCACTTCTCATCTCAAAGAAAAGGAACACCTATCCTAGTCAGTCTGATTAAAGGCAAAGCTAATGCATTGAAGTTCCTGATGAACCTCTTGTAGTAACCAGCTAAACCTAGGAAGCTTCAAACCTCATTCTATGTCTTGGGCTACTCTCACCCAAACACTGAATTCACCTTCTTTGGTTCTACACAAACTCCCTTTATAGAGATGACATGTCCAAGAAAGGACACCCCAATCAACCAGAATTCACACTTATTGAACTTGGCAAAAAGCCTATGCCACCTCAACAACTCCAATGTCTAGTGAAGATGTTGTTCATGTTGTTGACTATCCTTGGAGTATATCAAGATGTCATCTATGAATGCCACCATTAACTGATCAAGATACACTCTGAACACTCTGTTCATCAGGTCCATGAATGTTGTTGGTGCATTGGTTAGCCCAATCGACATAACCTGTAACAAACTGAAATCTGCCTGTATTATCTTTTTGTTCCTCTTTCTAAGCTTTTCCTTTCTTTTCTATCCTTTTTAATTTGATGTTTAATTTTTGGAAATAATAGTGGTTTAGTGAACATTTGTTCATTGTTTATGCCAAAAAATGGGTTTATGCACAAATACCTTAGTGAATGCTTTAATCAGGGTCTAACATGCAATTTGACCACTTATGTGACATATTGATAAAATAATCCATTTAGATCATTTCTTAGCCTAATGGTGCAAGGAAGAGAAAAAGGAATGAATAATAATGCTTTAAACATGTTAATGTGATATTGAATTATTTAACATGTTAAATATTGGTAATTTTGGATAATGGACTAAAATTCATAAAAGGATGACCAATTGGTTAAAGATAACTAGAGATTCATTTTCCTTGGGTTTGGTTTGGCTTGGAGGCCAAGTTTCATAATTTTGGGATGATAATAACTGTCTCTCTTTTATTTTGAAAAGAAAATGTGAGCTTTCCTCAAAATATAAAATTAAATACTTAATGACTCTAAAAGTGAAAAATAATCTTATATTCATAATCTACACACTAAAAATAGCCTTTGGGTAAATTTTCATGTAATTTGGATAATCTTCAATATACAAGTGAAGTTAGGAGAGTGAAAGTGTGTAGAACCTTCAAAATATTAAATAAATGTAAAAACAACTTCAACATGTAAAATTAATGGCAAATTTGTATCCAAGGCACTTAATGTGACTTGTGGGTGAAGTTTCCAAAAAATTGGAGAATCTTATAACCCTTAATGATGGAAGAAAGAGAAAATAAGATTTGGTTTATTTAACAAATTAAAAGTTATCAAAAGGAAAATCTAATTGCATATTCAGATTGCTCATATAAAAGTAGGTTTTGTGTCAATTTTCATTAAATTTGAGATTCGTTTGCACCCTCGAAAGAGGAGAGAGAAAAAGAAAAATAAATTAATGCATCACTTTAATCATATTTCGATTTGCATAAGGTTTCCCTTATTTTCTCTATCATGTGATCACATAGGTGTGTGAGATCTTGACTGTTTATTTCTTGACCAGACAATTCTCGATCATCTCCCACCTTGATTTGGTAGAGCGTCGCATGCGAACAAGATGTCGAGCTGGTGTTCGAGTAAAGCACAGATTTCTTGGCCATTTCTTGATCTTTTTTTGTTATTGTTCGTGCATTGAAAATGTGAAGAGATTCTACATGCTTTGAGGATTCAAAAATGCCCAATTCTTACCCAAAAGCTTCTCGAAGCTACCCACCTATAATCCCTAATACCTAACTATATAAATATGTGTTTACACCCTTAGTTCCACTACCCCTGGATAAGCCTTCCTCCTCTCTCAATTTCCTTGCACATCTCCTCTACAACCATGCACAATCCATTTCTTTGTCTCAACTTGCGGCAACTAATGTGGGTACATGACTTCATTATTCTTTAATAATCTGGTTTGCAGGTGAGTTCGGGTATCCTTGTTCTTCTTCTCGGTACTTTTGGTTTGACATTTCGACGCCATAACATGATTTGCCCAATTTGAGCTCTACCTTTGTTTCACGGACCATAGTCATGGAAGGTGTGCGAGGTTGGGGAAGAAACCCCTTTGTGATTTGATGATTTTGTCCCTTCTTCTCTCTTCTTTTCTTTAGTTTTCACTCGAGTGTATATTCATCTTTTTGAGTAGTTTCCCTTCTTTCTTTGACGAGTCCACATGGGCCTCTGACCCGTGACTTGGTGGCTCATGGTTGGGCAAAGTCACGCGGTTGGCCCCTCTCCCTCTCTCTCTTCGCCCCTCTCTATCTATTTTGATGATGTAACATTTTGTGATTGGTTAGTCTTAACAAAAATCATAACTTTTGATTCCTTTGTCCAAAAATTAAAGTAAAATATGTTTTGGAATCAGAAAAATGTGATCTTTCCAATAAAAATACTTTCAAGGCTTGGTTTTGAGTTTTGTCAAGAGGTGTTTTCTAAAAATGATTTTAGTACATAAAAATAACCAAAAATACACTTTAATCATCCAACTCCAAAATAGACAAAATTATATATTTTCTTAATCAGGAGAACCTAATAAGATCAATGGTGATGTTATTTGAGTCTAAATTGGAGTTTCGTGCAAACATTTCTAAACTAGGGTTTTCTTTACATTAATGCATATGAAAAACCGTACTACATGATTATACATTGAAAATAGGAAAAGTGGACCTGGGACTCAATTAAAGTGGTGAAAGTGAGTAATAAAATTTAATAAGAGAGGTATGTGCATTCCTTACACCCTAAGTTGGGATAGTTGCAACTAAACCCTAATTTTCTATTTCCTTTATTATTGTTTCCCATATTCTAATTGCCTCAAAATCAGAATTGATATATTATTTCTTGGGTCTTAGAACCCCACTGCCATGTTGCAACTATTTGATGATATTTCTTTCCACTTTACTATTCCTTGAGAATGATGGTTTATTTGACTATTTAGCTATAGTAGTGGTACTTATGTACAACTACCCATAGTTAGGGCATGTGTTATTTCGCCCTGGAATGTGTTTACTCTCCCCTTGGGGAATGTGTTATTTCTTTCCAATATAAAATATTTGATAGGTGACTAGGAATGTGATTACTCTCCCCTCATCTATTTGGTTGGGGTCCGGTAGGTGACTCAACCCTATGATTCATCCTATTTTAGGGCTTCATCTTGTGTCATATTGCATTTCAATCACGTCTATACCTGTTAGATTACATGTTATTTCGCCTAATATGTATATTTGTATAAAATTCACTTATGGACATTATTTGCATGTTTTTCATGCATTTAGACCACACTTGATGGAAGAGAGAGAGAGAGAGAAGAAGTGATCCTAGGGTTTCTCTACCCTTGGAGAGGCCTAAAGTGAAGTTCGATGCTCCCTCAACCTACCCCTAGTGGCCAAAGTTCCATTGAAGCAAAGATGTCAAAGAATGAACAAAGAATCAAGTCAAAGTGTTACAACAGAGACCACCATAGTCGTGGTACCTTTGAACGGACGTGCTGGCTTGTACAAAACCAACATAGTCACCTTGGAGCAAAGCAAGAATCACCACGATCGTGCCACTCAGAATGGCCATGGTGAACTGACCTAGAACGGTCATGCCACCTTGCATGACTGTGTGACAATTAAAGCAAAATGGCTATGGAGTAGAGAATGGGCAGAGTGATCTAAGCCACCACGGCTGTAGTGACCAACACGACCATACTACCCTAGCCCCACCACGGCTGTGGTGACAACCACAACTATGCTACCTCATGCACATTTTTGACCAAGTTCCTATGATTTTTTTCCCATTTCCCATCATGTTCGTTCCACTCCACCACGACTGTTCTCACCCCTCCCCACTACAGTTGTGGTGACCACCACATTCGTGCTACTCACAAAAACCTAGCTACTTTTGCACTGCATTTTCCACTTTACCCCCACTTGACCTATTACTTCCCCCACACCTATATATACCTAGGTGGTGGCTCTAGCACGAGGTTAGCTACTTTCTACCACCTCCTAGCTCCCCATTTTCACATTCCACTTCATTTCCACCTCCATTTCACCATTTCCACCAACAAAACCCTAGTTTCCTAGTGTTTTGACCCTATTCCACCACCATCCCATGCCATTGCACCTTGGAGGAGAGAGGAGGACGTCCTACAACAATTGAAGTGGAGGATTTCTCCATCTACACCGAGATCCATGGCTTCTTCTACCTCTTTCTCCCTTCTTTTTGTATTTTGCACTGCTATGAGTAGCTAGGCCCCTTGGGTGGGCTGTTTGGGGACAAAAATGTTACTTTTATACCATGTTGGGGGGAAATGATATGTAAACATTGTAATTTCTTTTGCTAATGATTATGTTCTATTTATATCTCACTCTTCATGAATTTCTTGTTGGTTTGTGCTTGAAATCACATAGGAATTTAGAGAAATTCTTATATGTGTGAATTTTGGGATTTGCTCCTAGGTCCAATTCTTAGATCCATAGCTAGATACCCATCTTCCTACATTCTAATCAATTATCCTAACCCTAGTTGAGAGATCTAAGTAGCCAGGTTACATGAATTCGGTGTGCTTATCATGGAGCTTTCTCAAGGTTAGCATGTGGGTGATGTGAGTCCTAAAACCTCACTTCCACTCCCATTACTAACCTTAACCCCTAATCATCCTAAAACCATCTAACCTAGAAACCTAGGCTTATTTAGAATCTAATTGAATTACACCTAATCCCTAACCCAATTGAGCCTCACAAGGGTAGTAGGGGGTGTTAGGGACTAGTTCCCCTATACACAATCTAGCATATCCATGGCCAATTAGTAGTTTAGGATAATTCATTAGATTCTAGCTTGTTGTTTGGTTTGGTAATCTAAATGAAAGCATAATGTTCATATGTCACCCCAACCTAATTGATAAGTGCATCCCCTAAACAACCCACACCTCTCTTTATTGCTTTAAAACCTTAATTGCCATCTTGCTTAGCTAGTGTTAGCTTAGTTAGTTCTTTACTTTCTTAGTTAGCTTCTTGCCTTGTTCTTGCTTTGTTCTTGATAGTTTAGGTCTTTACTTGCTCTTTTGCCCTATTTGCTAGCTTGGTGTAGTATAGACCTTTCCTTTCTTGCCTCAGTGTAGATTGTTCTTTTCTTTCCTTGCCTTGTCTTTTCTCATTTAGTAGGATTAACTGTCTAGGGTTAACTCAAGTTTTGATCTTGTTTGCTTTCCTTCATTTGCTTTCTTGTTCATATCTAATGTAATAAACAAATCAACCTTTAAACCCTTGAAACCTAGACTCCACAGTAGGAAACTAGCCCAAAAACTAACCTAGATCTAGTGACCCCTTTTCTCCATGTGGATCAACCCTATACTTGCCGCCCTCCTATGCTACGATGCGACCCCGTGCACTTGTGGGTGTAGTGTTTTGTTGTATGTGAGTATGTTAGTGTAGGTCCTTATAATTTTTCAAAGTTATCCATCATGTGTGTCTGTTCACGGGGTTGCGTCTATTCAAATTCTAATTGAGTAGTGTGTAACACCATTGGCAGAGATGCACCAAGCTTTCTAGCACCGTTGTCGGGGATAGAAAGCACCGTATCTACCTAGTAGTTGTGGTGTTGAATCTCCCCTTTGGCACCATCTTTTTCCAGTTTGTTTTGTTGCGTTTGAGAAACACACCAAGCTTTCTGGCACCGTTGCCGGGGAGAAAGGTGCTCGACCTAGCTAGTTAGTTTTGCTTTGACTTTTCATATTGCCCTAATCATTGCTATTATTTATTCTTTATTCTTTGTATTTTTTGTGCATATTAGTTTGCTAACTTGTTCTCTTTTGTTTGTTTGTGCCTTGTGCACATGACAAGCCACTCAGGGGAAGATAATATGGAAGGCCAAAATGCACCTCACAAGCCACTTCAAGATTACTTCATGCCTAGCAACTACAAATTGCCAATTACTAGCAGAGTTGATCAAATGCCAGGGGAACAATTATCCATCCCTTCATGTCTTCTTGGGATCCTGCCCATCTTCTATGACTCGAAGAGTGAGAACCCCTACAAGAACTTGGACTCATTTCTAGAACTATGATCTACCTTTAGGATGCCGACAACTAGTGATAACATAGTCTGGTTGACCTTGTTATCTTTCTCCCTAAAAGATAAAGCCAAAGATTCATATGATACAAGGAGGGACATCATGAGTTGGGAAATGATGAAGAATGCCTTCTTAAGGCAATTCTACTCTATATCAAGGTTAACACAAATGTGACGCATCATAACAAGTTTCAGTCAATTGGGCAATGAATAGTTTCACAATGCTTGGGAGAGATTTAAGAAGACGTTGAGAGAGTGCCCACACCATGAGATCCTTTTGTGGTAGCTAGTTCAGTCTTTTTACTCTGGTCTATCTCTAAAGAGACAAACCTCAGTAGATTCTTCTTGTGGAGGAGGTTTCATGGCTAGGCCACCCGAGGAGATATGGCCCTTGTATGAGTAGCTAGCTGGATTTTCAAGAATCCGAGCTCCTAGCATGATGAATGACGGTGGCCAGGCCTTTGATATGACATCTATGACTCATAATGACTCAAGCCCACAAGTGATGAAGATTCTTGGTGACATGGTGAGCTTCATGAACCAAGTGACAAATGTTCCTTGCCACTCGGTCAATTCTATGGAGTTCTATGGTGAAGAAAAGAAGACATGTCACTCCTATAGCTACCAAGAACCACAAAGTCCAAGTTATAGCTCAAGGTTTGAGGAAGAGGTTCTCTCTAGGTTGAAGAGATTTGATGACATACAAATGAATGTGACAAGGCTTGAGGAGAGAGTAGAGCAGCTATCTTCCGTACTTGCTCTCCAAGAAGAAAATTTGTCTTCAAAACCCATCTTGAGTTTCAATGAAGCAAGTGGATCAATGCCTTCTTCACAAGTTTTCTATAGTCCACCTCCCATGCAAGTGTATCCCATATACCACTTCCAATCCATCCAAAGTGTTACACTCCTCCCCCCTACATCACCACAAATTTCTCAACAATTCATCTTCCTACCCCAATTCTCCCCTCCACCGCAATTTCAACACCAAGTGTCACCTCCACCTCCTCTACAACCACAACTAGCTCTCCCTCTCCACCATGAGCAAGGAAGTGCTGTGACAGTTCTAAGGAGTGGGAAATCTCTTGAGAAACATGTGAGTTAAAAAAAGGTTGATAAAGTAAAGAAACAACATCCAAGTGGTGATTCTGTGATTGAGATTGCCGAAGATGATTCTATGACAACGCATGTTGAGTTTGGGATACCATGTGCTCCACTTCACATTCCATTTGCAAGTCCCACCATCCCTAGCATTCCATCTCATGTCAACGCAAGCAAGTCCAAAGCAAGTGAACCACCATTCATTGAAGTATTAGATGAACCATCGGAAGTAAGGAGGAGACAAATGCACAATGTTGACATTCTTGAGGTGTTTCACCAAGTGAAGGTCAATATTCTGTTATTGGATGTTATCAATCAAATCCCATCATATGCCAAGTTTCTTAAGAACTTATGCACTGTGAAGATAAGGTCAACATGGAGAATACCAAAGAAAGTGAAGTTCACTGAACAAGTGAGCTCTATCATCCAACACTCACTTCCTGTGAAGAGGAAAGGCCCAGGAGCCCCACTCATACCTAGTTACATAGGGGGACATCACATAGACATATCCTTACTTGATTTGGAGTCTAGTGTGAATTTGATACCATAAAATGTCTATGTGGAGTTGGGATTGGGCAAGTTGAAGCAAGCACATTACACTCTCCAATTGGCAGATTGTTCCATAAAAGTGCCTAGAGGAAGAGTAGATGATGTTTTGGTGATGATAGACAAAGAAAAGGGCGCAGTGTTCCCAGTGAATTTCATTGTTCTTGATATGGAGCCAGAGGATAGGAAGATTGCTATTATCTTGGGAAGAACGTTCTTATCTACAATTGACATCGAGATACATATTCGTAGTGGCACTATGATAGTTTTATTCATGGAAATGAAGATCAAGATCAAAATGTACAAGACCCCAACCCGGTGAGCCCAAGATGAGGATATTGGACATGCATGGTCACTTCAATAGTCTGAATGATCATTAGAGAGAAGAAGGTCATGATGGAAGAATTAGTGATGATTTTTGTGATCAAAGGGATGAGGAGCATCAGTTGAGTGTAAATGAGAGATGCATTTATTATAAGAATGGTCACACAAGGATGCCAAATGGATGAATGATTGAAGAATCTCCAAGAAGCCTAGCTGAAGGCATGACACCCAGCGCTTGTGGGAGGAAACCCACCTAGGTTTGGGAATTTTTCACCCAACCTTCTATTTTTGACACTTTTGTTTTATTTTTACACCTTTCTAAGAGAACACACACACTTGTTTTTAATAGTTTTTATTTAGTTTTAAGATGTGCAGATGGAAATAGGTTGAAATGAAGAAAATTAGATGAAATTTTGACAGGTAATCCATGAAAAATCATTTTGGATCAAATATTTGACATTTTGATGAAATTCAATTGTGGAACATATGCCATAATACTCACCACGACCATGGTGACATGGAATGACCATGTTGGTGCACTCACAATCAACAATGAAATGGAGAAGAATCAAAGAATTCAAAAATTGATGAACAGTTCCAACACAGCCGTGCAAGGTAGCACGACCGTGCAGCCACCTAATCAGAACAGCCATGTGGGGTGCCACGGCCATGCAGCAGGTGAGCCACCATGTCCGTGCTGCAACCCGACTCCAGCACTTAAGTTAGCATTTTGCAACTTTTCCAAACCAGTTCTGTTCATTTCTCTGTGAAAACCACGACCGTTCTCCGCAAATGGTGGTCGTGCAACACCTCCCAGCCACCCTTCCACCCTTGAATCACCACTAAATCACCCCCAATCCATCTCCAATAAATCCCCCATCATTTCCACTACCTTAATCTCTAGATTTCATCCATTTTCATCCACAAATTCCCCAATTTCTCTCCAATCCGCCCCAACAGCCCTGTTCTTCAGAGAAAACCTAAAATCCCACATTTCTCCACTAATTTTAGTCCAAGACGAAGAAAATGGCTAAGAAAGCCATGGCTAAGATCAAGGATGTGATCTCCTACAGACGTCGGCCCAAGAATGCATCATATTCGGCACCGTTGGCACCTCAAGCCCTTCCAGCACCATCAACAACCTCCAATTCACAAGGAGAATCACCCAACATGGCAGCGTTAGTGGATTCCATGATGGAGGAGTCCTCTAGATTACCTAGTGGAGGTGGGACAACAGCTTGACCATTAATTTCGACGGCTGACCATCAATTTTGGCAGCTCAACCATTGGTTTCAGTGGCATGACCTTCGACGCCCATGACACCGCAGCCACAGCCGAGAGCAAGACGACAACTACTTGTAGATGATGAAGATGAAATAATGCAAGATACACAACAAGAGGATGCACCAGAAGCAGATCATGAGGCAACACCTGAGGGTAAAAGAAAGAAGGCAAAGAAGCCAATGCACCTTGAGTTCCTGACACGCTGAGTGATTGACACTCGTTACGCTTGCCATGAGACAATGGAGACTTTGGATATCTTCAATTTTTTAAGGATATTTTGGATCCCATTGGGATAGTTGAGATGTTGGCCATAGTTCGGGAGACCTATGTGGAGCTTACACAATAGTTCTTTGCAACCCTAGAGAAGGTCTCACAAGATGCCATTAGTGTCACTTTTGGGAATGGCACTTACCTTATCACTGCATCATTCCTCAATGGCATTTTTACTCCAACTCCTGAAGTAGCAACATCACTTGATCAAGGAATCGTAGATAGAGAAACCAATGTGAACTACACTACAATGTGGAAGAGGCTTATAGGGCAAAGTAGCTTTGTGGTATAAAAATTAAAGATAAGTCTGGTTCACAATCCTATCTTGAGATACATTCAGAAGGTCTTGGCGAATACCATCTTCGCTCGGTATGAGAACAAAGGTAGTTGTACCAAGAAAGACCTCTTTGTGTTATGATGGATGGTGTAGGGAAAGCATGTCAACTTGGGGTCGCTCATTATTGATCACATGAAGACAATCTCATCCAAGAGAAAGAATCCATTTATCATGGGAGGGATTGTGACTCCCATTGCTTTGGACCTGGGGCATGATGTATCTGGCTACACAAAGGTAGAAGGAGGAAAGCTCTTTGACCTGCACTACTTGCCTCGTCATTTATGATTTTAATGGTTGATCAGAAGATTTTCTACTAGGTCAACCCTCCTTATGCAGGGGATTCACTGGGGCTCCCTTGCCATGCCACACCTCTCCTAGATGGATATGGTCCACCTCCGAATTTTCTAGACATCTTGAGGAGGTGGGGAGAGGAGCACCCTAAGGACACATGACAGTAGCAACCAAGAGATCTACTTGAAGGGCTTGGAGAGTCATAGGTAGCTACCGAGAGGAGGATGAAAGTTGAGGAGCGAGAGACGCTGTGATGACCGCTATCAAACCGACAACGTTATTGCACAAAACTACACAGAAATAACCATTAGCAGCAAATTACCAAAAATCACTAAAAATTAAAACCTTTTTACCAAGAGATCCACTACCAGGAAACTCTATAAAGAAATAACCAAGCCATGTATACATCATGGTTCACTTTATACATACAAATTCCATCACCTCGTAATGATATGAGATATCAGTTGCTTTTCTAAAACATATACAAAAGCAACATTATACATCGAGGCATACTAGCCAAAATCTCAGATCGATCATAAAACTATTTACACATTATCTCCCAAGGACCTGAGAGTATAGGGACAACACATAGGACTCTATATCTACAAGACACATAACAACATACTCAACCTGGGTTGTTACTGCTGTCCTTGCTGTTGTTGCTCACTCTCTACTGCATGATCTCTACTTCCTCATGCACGTCCACTTAAAAAGTGTGGAAACCCATGGGGAGAGATCCATATCTCAGCAGGAGGTATAACCCTCCTCCAACAATATTATTATCATAGATAAATCTTATAAAAGAGAGCAGAAAAAACCTTTATTGAATTAAACATGTATAACTACTTGTTACATGCAGAGTGCAACAATCTTTATCATTTATGTAGTTCAAATAACTATGACTGAGCAATAGATCATCTAATTATTTTTAAAAGGAATATGAGAACATGTATAACATTTATCAACTAAGACATATAAAAGTAATTGCAGCCTCATTCAATGTTTTTGTATTTGATCCTTAAGCAAATACACTACACAACTGATACATCTTTCAACAATCAATCTTATGCCTTGAGGAGATGAGGTATACCGCTCATACTCCAACCAACAAAAATTAGGTAGTATCGGTGCCATACAAGGTCCATGGAAGAGCTAGAATCCACGACCTCACCCCCTCAGTCAGTATGAGATTACTGGCAGTGACATTATAAGTCAAACTGCAAATTAGCTAGCTAGGGTATATTGGCTCAACGCTATAGAGATACAACTCACAACTTGTTCTCTGTCCAAGGTATGACTTACAATCAGTCTTTCATATATATATATATATATATATATATATATATATATATATATATATATATATGTAGAGTCATGGCATGCAACCATACTCTTCTCAGGGTATGGATTTACTGCCAATACTGATGTTGCAATAGATCTACGACCTACAACCACACTCTTTCCAGGGTATGGCCTATAGACAATCCTGAGGTTTGTAGGAAGAAAGGAAATACTCGTCTTGCACCTCACATATTCAAAAAATATGTGCTTTGAGTAAAACTCATTTCACCATCCACCAAGTTCTGACACTGATGGATCTATGTACAAGGCAACTACATTTTTAGTTTCACTTGATAAGTTAAAGTGCATTACAACATCCTTTAGCATCAATCAAGTTAAAAGCATGAATTATAGATAATTGCTACAAAGAAAGGTGTAATACATTTTCGATGAATCTTATGTCAATTGGAACACATCTTGTTACCCCTATCCAGGGATCTCAATCCCTTAAACATATTACTGGGAATCTCATCCCTTGAACATTTTCATTATCATAATCACCTATTTTGGGTATCAAACCCTTAGTTCATCATTGAACAGTGTCACCTCTTACTAGGCAACAATCATCCCTAGGTCATCAGACCCATATACATACATCATACATATTGTATAAGTATTTTACATGGCTCACAAGGCAAATTTAATCTATATCGTGCTAAATCATCATAGCTCATACCTAGCTATGCTCATCATCTCATAATACCTACATGGTTAGGATTCATGATAAAATCAATATTAAGTAAATGTCATCACCATACCATAAAGAGAATCATTCAAATTGCAACCCTTTCATAATTTGGGTTAGGGTTTCCCCTTGTAGCCGACTAGGTTTTTCAAGTTCATATTTAACAACCAAACCCTAATTCACATCATAAAAGCTATATTATTGTCATAAGTGTTCAAGCATACTTAATTACTCTCATCAAATATCATCAACTAATTATCAACATGAAGTATTATCTTTCTCATATGAGTAGTATTAATTTCTCTCTCATCCTTGCTAGGATATTGATTTCAACATATTTATTATATTGACTTAGTCCTCTTTAGGGTTTATTAGCCTACACTTATTAAAGTGCATCCATCTCATTACTTCATAGTGTATCAAATTGATTATATTCAAGGTGTATCGGCCTACACTCATCAAGATGTATCAACCTACACTCATCAAGGTGTATCAGCTTACACTCATCAAGGTGTATCGGCCTACACACTAACCCATGTGTCAGCCTAGACACATGTATCGACCATGACACTCTTTACTTGTGTCGACCATGGCACATCAAAAAGAAATTAGTTTAGAGGTTCTTAGGGTGATATCAGTTGTGAGGTGCTTAAGATGATATCAGTTGTGAGGTGCTTAGGGTGATATCGATAATGAATCACATCTTGGTGTATCACCTTCACCATACCTTGGTGCATCACCTTATTCATACTTTAGCAAAATATTTTCACCTCACTTAAGCATCACAACTTGACCTCACTTTAGGGTATCAACCACCCTATCACTTTGTATATCGGACATAGTATACTTCTAGGGTATCGACCATACTATCATCTAGTGTATCGACCTAGCTATCCCTTTATGTATCTGCCGTAGTTATCACCAATTGATATTGACCTCTAGGGTTTTGATACATATCGGGTTCTAGGTTTTTTTATTGTATCGGGTTATCCATCATCAACACCCTTATTTTCTTCTCTCCTAACAAGGCATAGGCCTCACCACTACGACTTCAAGGAGTGTATTGCCCACACCTTTGCATAGTGTGTCGAACTAGGTCTATCACCCATCACACTTGTGTCGGGAAAGAGGTGTATTGGGTTGCTAGGGTTAAGGCATGTCGGGTTAGCCCTATTGCCTTCATATTTTCATTCTCTTTCAAGATATCGACCTGCCCTTATCCCATCCTTAGGTGATAGGCTAAACAGCTGTAAGAACAATGGTCATTTGCATGTAACAAATCGGTAAGGAATTAGGACTCCTAGTGTATCAGTTTCCCTTAACCTAACACCATATCAGGTTAGGGTTTTCTCAAACCAAGATAAGATTGTCCATAGATGATTCCATCATCTTCAAGATCCAACCCTTCATCCATTAACTCTCTAGTTCATGGACAACAACCCCATATATCCATTAGATCTCATAAAATTATCATTAAATCAAGGAAAGTCAAAATTGAAAAGGGATCATCAAGTATTGCATGATAGAAGGTGAATAATAATAAAGTTGAGGTTAATTTACATAACCCACCTCAAGATCAACACAAGAGCTTCAAGCTTCAAGCTTCAAAGCTCCATGTTCCCAAGGTTGAAGATGACTTATCAAAAGTCCAAGACTTGATCACAACACTTCTATATGAAAGAAGATACCATAGTTAGGAACTTGGTGAAGAAGAAAAGAAAGAAAGGAACCATGACTCAAGAAGCATAGTCCACCCAAGGTTGAAGATGACCGTGGCTTCACCTTAGGCAATATTCTTGAGCTCCTTCTTATTCGTCAAGTGTATATGGTCTTCCACCAAGAAAAGGATGATGTGAGAGTCGAAAGTTTCACTTGTAGGTGAAAAGAGAGGCTTACACAGTTGAGGTTTAAGAGAGAGAGAGAGAGTTTGTGAAGTGTCATCACCATATGCAATTAGGTGACATGTGTCCATGCATGGTGGATCCATGCATCCATAATGATCTCATCATGCAAAACTGATGAGGATAATCCATAAGATATCAGCCATTGGGTATCTTACTTGACAAGATATCACAACCCAATATCACTTTATGTGCAAATCGATACAACTTTTTTATGGAGCATCTAAACCGATCTGCTTCACCTACTTGAGGTGATTAGCCCAATATGAGTACTTTAAAAAAGATGCTAAACCGATATGGAACCTCATCTATGCTTTCCAAGCTGATAGGCACTCCCATATACACTTCATAACTCGATGCAATCCCATCTAGGGTTCAAGACACTCACCATTCTTTGATTCTTTCACCACCAAGAGTGATATCACTCAACCAAGACTCAAACAAGGTTCCCCCTTCTTTCTCTCTCCTCAAAATGATTCTAATAGAGAGAAGGGACACTCTAGAGGTGATAATTTTCACATCGACCCCACATTTTGGGTAGATCGCAATATTTACCAAAATATCATATAAGGCACAAACAATTTGCAAATAAGTTAAAAATTGAGAAATAAACTCTCCTTAAGTCTTAATTACTTTTCAAAAGATTAAGACAAGGTTCTAAGAAACTTACTTAGGTAAAACTTCTAGGGTTATCCCAAAACCTAGGTTAGGGGTGTTACAAATGCGCAGGGTGAGTCGACGTGAGGCAGAGACATCACATCAGCCACAACATCCCACAACGAATGCATATGACATGTCCACCATACATGTACAACTGGAGGGCATCCAGAGCACACATGATAGCATTTTGAGAACCTAGGAGGGCATTTTTAGGGCACAAGAGGGTTTTTAGCCTACTCCGGATGCAATGTGGTTAGACCATCAATAGATGCACTATCAGGTTAACCACATGTATCCGTTTCAACATGCCCAGGCACAGAGGAACCCCCAGTGGGGGAAGATTGGTGGGGGTGCACTATTAGTATATCAGGACAACTACCCACCTCCACAATCAGACTACTAAGGTTCCTACTACCAACATCCTCCACCATAGGGAGGACCACCACCGGGGCCACCACAATGATCATCTACCCTATCAATCCTATACTTTAGTGTCATGTTGAGGATAGCATGATTCAAAAGTTGGGGGGGGGGTAGGACGGTATGCCCTTTTTGCATTTCACTCTTTTTGCATTTCACCTACCATTTAGTTTAGTTTTCTTATTTTGTTTTGTTTCTCTTGCTATCTAGATTAGACTTTACCTATTTTGCATGCTTGCATGTCATGTAGTTTACTTTATGGTCAATTTTTGCGTAATTTTTTTTTGCTCTTTTTGCCATGCATTGCATATCATGTAGATTTTTGGTAATTTTTGCATGTTTCAACTAGGATTTTCTTGTTTGCTGCTTTCTATTCAATAATATAGGCTTAGATGTGATTGAAGACAACTTGGCACCATTTTGGCCAATTTTGCCCAAATTTAGAAATTCTTGCCTAAAAGTGTGTTTTGACCCAATCTCTACTTATTTGATTGAAAATGATGACCTTTGACAAATGCAAGTGAATTATCATGGTCTATTGCTAAATGGCCTCAATTTTGACTTGTTACATGTGTACCACCTCTCTTATTCTTGTGACATGTTTGGTTGAATTGTGATTGAAGCAAGCCACAAATGTTTAGAGTTTTGTAGAATCTCATGATAAAAATGTGGTTTTAATATTACTCATTCATGTAGTGTGTCATTGCTTGATGAAATCGTTGAGTAATTTTTATGCAGGAGATCTCATGTTGATGTCCACACTAGCAACCCCTCTTTAACTTGACATTTCTTCCACCATCTTCTTACCTCTCCGCCTCATGAAAGGATGCCAGTGCACATATTAGCCATAGTCACCTCCCAAAGTTTGGGGTGGCCACATCTATATCCCCTCACTTTAGTATCATCATCATGTTCCCTTTCTACACCAAGGGAAAAGAAAAGAAAAGAAATGCAAAAAGAAAATAAAAGCTTCTCCTGTTTAAGAGCATCTAAATAAAGAAAAGTTGAGTGTGCAAAAGCACTCCAAATCTTATCACAATGTTTTCTTTCTTTTGCATGCCCATGGAGCTAGAAAACATCAAACCTATCTCATTTTGCCTGTTTTCACAGACCAGTGGGTTACTTAGTGTGGATGGACATATGAGATTGAATGCATGAATGTAAAACAACAAAATTAGTCATTTTTGGCCTTTGCTACCATGAAATGATTTACCCAGAGTGATATGATAGCCATATGGATTGATTGTGTTTTCTATGCTCTATATTTGAAGTTTGCAGGCTTAGTGATCTAATCATGATTGGTTTGTGAAAGTGGAGAGGAGAGAGGTGGAATGCATGTACTTAGTCATCTTTGAGCCATTCAACTATTGCATTGCATTTGTCATTTCTTGGTTGTGAAAAAAATTGTAGAGAAATTGAGTTGGAGCATACTTGAGGACAAGTATGTTTTAAGTTTCTTAGTTAATTTAGTCCAATATTAATCATTCATGCAAATTCATTATTATTTAATAGTTTTGGCAAGAATCTTTTGTTATATACCTCATTATCTTGGCCTTATCATCTTATGATGAATCTATATCCTTAAGTTTTGTTGTTGTTCTTATTTTTATTCTTGTTCATATTTTTGACACTTACCTTGCTTCTCTTTTTTGCTGGGTGCTTTCCCAACCACCCATGTAAAGCACAAGGTGTTGAAAAAGATCTAGGAGAACATAGCTTTTGGGCATGGACCTAGCTCTTAGAGATGTTGCTTTGGAGAGAAAACTTGAATTAGTTTAGACTTCTCTCTATCTTAGATCCTTTGATGTATCTTACATATAAACCCCTATTGGGAGATATGATGAAATTTTGTAATCTTTTGAAAACTGAATATAGTCATGATTTTATTTCGCTTCTATACACTTTGGTCTTTGGTATACCATTATTATAAATTTGAAAATTGTACACTTGTTCCAACATACTTTTGAGTATGTTTGGGATGGATGTCTATTCTTCAAATTTTTAGTAAAGGGGTGATTTCACTCTTTTACATAACCACAAACTCATAATGACCATACCTAGTCCTAAAAGCAGTCTTAGGTATGTCATCTACCTTGATCCACAATTGGTAATATCCTGACCTCAGATCTATCTTTAAAAACACTGTAGAGCCTCTCAACTGGTCAAATTAGATCATATATCCTCAACAACGGGTAATTATTCTTCACTTTAACCTTGTTCAACTGTCGATAGTCTATGCAAAGCCTCATAGAACCATACTTCTTCTTCAAAAACAACACTAGAGGGCCCCAAGGGGAAGTGATTGGTCATATGAAACCCTTCTCCAACAACTCATGCAACTGCCTCTCAACTCCTTCATCTCAGCTGGAGCCATCTTGTAGGGTGCTTGTGCTATTGGTTGCGTACTAGGAACTATATTGATTTCAAAATCAATCTCTCTACTGGGTGGAACACCTGGGAACTCATCGGAAAAAACATCCTCAAACTCCCTCACTACCGTACCTCCCATATACTAGGACTCCTCATCTTGGTACCCACCACATGATCTAGGAAAGCTTCACATCCTTGTCTCAACAACTTCTTCACTATCACAACCAACACCAAACAAATAGGAAGAATGTTACTATCTCCTTGGAAAGTTCAAGAGAGATCTCCTTCATAGAACGTCACAACTTTGGAACCACAATCCAAAACTACCTCGTACTTCTCCAAGTGTATCCATCCCTAGATAACATCGAATCCATGCATATCAAGTGGCACAAGATCTACTTGAATGGTGCATCTTGAAAATAAAGAACACAAGACGGGCACACCTCATGCTACATGGCATAACCAACCAAAGGGGTTTCTAGAAAAAAGCTATCACATCTACAACTAACATGCAAGTTACAACTGTTTATCACTTTTGTAGTGATAGACGAGTGCATCACACTCGGATCAACTAAAACAAATACATATGTAGATGCAAATAAGTCAGAATGAAAAAGTTCCATGTGACTTGTTATGACTTGTGGGTTGACTACTCCTTCCAGATGGGTCATAACATAGAACCTAGCTATCACCTATTATCATCCTCGACCTGTGCTAGCTGATCCTGAAGACCCTACCTACAATGTCTATCCATGACCTCTTCTACCACCACCACTGAGCTGGTGTTGCTATGATCCTTAATGTCTCTACCTCGACTACTGCATGACCTCCTTATCCTTCATAGAGAAAGAACATCTCACATGCCCTACCTGATCACACTTGTAACATGTCCTTGTATCATATGACAACCTAGAAGGACCTCCCATAGATATAGACCTAGAATTGTTTGCCCTTGCTGGTAAGAAGCTATGTCCTCTCTTGTTAAGAGAACACTATGATTCTACATCTATCATTGGCTTAGAAAATGTCATCCTAGGCTGCGACTACTAGTACCGTGACAAAGAAAATCCTGGCTTCCTAAAACTACCAGATGGCAATCTTTGGGACTGATCAAAACTCATTTTGGAACTAGCCTCTTGATATTCCACAACTTTCCTTTCTATCCTTCTCATAGATTCATCAAAGGTGAGAAATTTCTTGAGACGATCGAATCACGAAAACAAGATTAACGAATGCAGAAGCGATTAGCAGCGGAATTATCAAAAATCACAAAAAAATTAAAACCTTTTGTAAAGAGATCTTCAAACAATAAAAACTCTTTCATAAAGAAACATGATAAGTCATTTACAAACTAATCCATAGTTACATCTCTGTAACCAAACACATCTCGAGAGTTACAACATCATTCACCTTATTAACTGTACAAGGTAAGATACAAAATCTCAAGGCATCATGCCAAAATCTCAGATATACTGAATCCTAGGACCTGAGAGTACAGAGATGACACAGGACATACTATCTACACAACTTGACAGACAATATCTCCACCTGAGGATCACTACTATCCCTGAGATTACTGCTGCTACTGCTCACCCACTGATGGGTTCCTTCGTCCTCGGCGTCTACCTAAAAAGTTGAATCCCATGGGGGTGAGACAATTGAATAATTGTCCCAGAGAGAGTTATACCTCTCTGCCAGAAGCTTTGTTATTGCAATAATGGAATAATAGAAAGCAGTAGAATTATAAATATTCAATAGCAGGTAACATTGTAAAAACTATGTGAAGCAGCATCCTTATAAGTAATCATTTCAATTATAACTTAATTGAATGACAAGACATATAACAATAAGGAATATGAAGAACATGTATACTAGTTACTTAACTAGAGCACTATAAACAATGTATCATCAATCATTGTTTCTACTAGTTCAACCTAAGCAAATATGCTATACGGCTGATTACATTTTACAAACATATTTATGCTCTGAGGAGATGAGTTACACCTCTCATACTCCAACCGACCATCATTAGATTGCAATCGGTACCATACCTAGGTCATCAGGAGAGCCGAGTTCCGATGACCTCATCACTCCTCAGTTAGTATGAGGATCAACATGCAGGACATCTCGTGTCTCTGCTATAATAGCTTTCCAGGGTATTCTGACAACTTCCCTATTTAGAGCTACAGTGGTGTTCTATACTCTCTTCGCCATCGAGGGATTTCTTGTTTATCTCTCATCGATGCGGCATTAACAACATCATCAGGAGATTAGTGATACATCATCCTGGCATAAACATATAATGAAGGATTGAGAGATTAGTGGTACATCTCCTATCAAATCCAACATTAGGACGTAAGGATATTCGCGTCCATAACCCCCACATACTGAAAAGTATGTGCTCCAGGAGTTCCCTTAGGAAAACCTGTTCACCATCATGTATTTTTTGACAATGATGGATCTATGGTCAGGGCTCTACATGATATCATTATACTTGATTATTTAAGTACATTATAGCATTCTTTAGCATCAAGCATGTTTCCAAACATAAACACATAAAATAAATGCTATAAAGAAAGAGTACTTTTTGTATCAAGTTCACATCACATACTTTTAACATTGGGATATCAATCCCTAACCATCTCATCATTGTGATTCAGGAATGTGGGTATTCAAACCCTTGAATCATCATAACACTTGTTACCAAGTAACATCTTATCATCTGGTCATTCTATCAATATGACCTTTGATTATAACAACGCATATATTTCTCATGGCTCATTGATCCTATCAAGCTCATATGTTACCACTCACCAGGTAACATAGCATATCATTATACTTGAAGCATGTAAAGTGTTTTCAATGCATATAACATCATAACCCTTACCTGGGTATGATCATCTCTTTATGAAAACCTGCATGGTTAACATTTACTAATAACATGCACATTGTGACTATATCAGCACAACACAAGTTCTATTCAAAATATATATAGGATACCACGGCCGTGCTATCTTGCACGGTCATGCAAGAGTAAGTCACCACGGCTGTGCTTCATTGCACGGTCGTGTAACAAAGGATTCACCACGACCGTGTCATATTACCATGGCTGGTTTCCAGGGTTAGGATTCTCATTCAATCCAATTAGAGTTATTCAACCCTTTAGTTTGATTAGGAGTAGTGATTCCTCATCCCTTACTTTAATCATGGAGTTTCATGCTTAAAAGCATAACTCAAAATTAGGGTTTACTTGTTCATATCATCACATCACCCTAGATTAGGGTTTATTATTCATATCACATCACATTACCCTAGATTAGGGTTTACTACTCTTGTTACATCACATTACCCTAGATTAGGGTTTACTATTCACATTGCATCACATTACCCTAGATTAAGTTTTACTATTCACATTAGATAACATTACCCTAGATTAGGGTTTACTATACACATTCATCACATTACCCTAGATTACGGTTTACTATTCACATTATAGTGAATTGACATCATTCCATTATCATATATGAAGATTACTCTCATTCATGTCCTTAATAAGGTTAAGATTCATTAATCACCATGATTAGGGTTTCTATGGTCTCACAATGAAGGATCATACCCTAATTATGTGCATTCATATATGTTGGAAGCATATTACTTGATTCTCATTCATATTAGGGAGTCTTCTCTCTCCTCTTATCATTAGATGATGTTTACATCTCTTATGATTAGATTAGGTCAAACCAACCTTGATAACATAAGTCAAGTCATCACTAACATGGTCATTAGGGTTTGCTTGATCAAGGGGGTGTTGACTACTTAAACCCATCAAGGGTACTTTGGTAATGTCCACCATTGATCATAACATGCATCAACCAACTAATTACTTGATCCCTTAATCACTTTAGGTATCATTAGGGTTTAGGTTAGTCAACCATTGAACCATCTTAGCCTTTAAGGCATTAAGCATTCTTGACCTTAAAAGACCCCAAACAATTTTGCACTTTCAACCTCCAAACCGTTTTGAAACCGCATGGAGTCGTTGACCGTTTGGACCCTTTGTCTTTCAATACCGCATGACCATGTACATGCTCAAGACCGTTTTCCCTAGGTGAGGTGAAGACCGTTTGGTCACGTTGACCGTTTGGCCAAGTTTGACTTTTGAAACCGTTTGGGCAATTCGATCTTGAAACCGCATGGTCACCAATCGGTCTTGAAACCGCATGAAACCAAATGGTCTTGAGACCGTTTTCCCCCAAACGGTCTTGAGACCGTTTGGACCCAAACGATCTTGAGACCGTTTGGTCCAAACACCTCAAAACCGCATGGACCAAAAAGTGTATCAACTCTTCCAATTGAGTTAGGGTTTTTAATGTTGAACCCTTCAATTGTTCATGCCATGGTTAACCACTTATCAATTGAGCCAATTAGGTTAACCCTTTACTGATTTGACCCTCAATTGATCCTCAATTGGTCACCAATTAGGGCTTGGATTGATTGGATTAAGGTTGGGAATCGATCATCCTTCAACATGTATCACCATGAGTCTATTTGATGTTGAACCCATTGAACCATCACTCAATTGGGTCATGATCTGACCCCAAACGGTCTTGGGATCGTTTGGTCATCCTCCTAACGGTCTTGAGACCGTTTTCTCAAGTCCACATCAAAAACTAACTCAACCTATTAGGGTTTGGACCATAGATTTGATCATTAGGTCACTAATCAATTATATTTCAACCTATTGCCTATAAATCTTCAATCACTTAATCATAGTCAACCCTAGACCTCCAAATGGTCTTGGGTGACCACCAAACGGTTTTGAAACTGTTTGGACATCCTCCAAACGGTCTTGAAACTGTTTTTCCATGATGTCATCAAAAACCAAGTCAACTACTTAAGGGTTGAACCCTAGGTTTGGTCACCAAATCAACACTTAATTGCTCAACAACTTGTTATGATTGAACCTTCAATTGGTCAACCCCACTTGACCCTAGACCTCAAAACGGTCTTGGGTGGTCACCCAATGGTCTTGAGACCGTTTGAGTGATCCCCAAATGGTTTTGAAACCGTTTGGGGCACTCAACCCAAACTTCAACATGATTGCATCATTGAAATCAGTAATAGACCCGATTAGGGTTTAGGTGATTAAAGTGCCTTCAATTGGTGATTTACTTGGAATTAGTTGATGATTATTGGTGGGTGATTAGTCCATAATGTGTAAAACAGTCCTCCAAACGTTCAACACTTGGTCAACCCATCCAAACGGTCTTGGAGACTGTTTGCTCCAAACGTTCTTGTGAAACCGTTTGCCACCAAACGGTTTTGAAACTGTTTGCTTCCAAACGGTTTTGCAAACCGTTTGGACACAAGGTGGAGACCGTTTGATAAAGTTGGATTAGGATGAAACTTTGGAATTAACTCCACCTTCTTCTACCTCAAGAACCTGGTATGTTCTTCACGGTTTTAGTTGCAAGAACTCTTAGAAGTATGGGAGAAAGGAAAGCAAGCAACATTTTCATAGGAAGAAGATGTATAAACAAAGCTTTAAGGTTTAGAGTTATAAAACCCACCTTAGAATCTGATCTAGAGCTCCAAGCTTCGTAGATTTAATGGTGGCTTGAGCTCCATAGGTCGTCCAAGGTCCTTTCTTCAAGAATTGGATGGAGAAGATGGCTAGAAACAAGAGTTGTGTAAGGAAAACTAGCAAACCAACCTTGAAATGGGATTTCCTCCATGAATCTGAGCTAGAAGATGACTAAAACTTACCCAAACCAGCTTGGTCGTTCTTCTCTGCTCCTGAGATCCTCCTTAGTCGGTCCAAAGCAAGAAGATGAAAAGAGGAAATGAAGGGAAACGATCCCTTGCCTTGTAAAGAGGTGTGCTTATATACTTTGGGCATATTTTCAAGGCAATGTTAATTATCTCTTCTATTTCTCATATGGGTCCTTCTCCACTTCTTTTGCCACGTCTCTCCCTTCTCATCACATGAAAAGCTATTCCTTATCCACGTTTTAGAGGAAAAGAAGCCAAACATCTTACTAAGTTGCACATATAAAAGGGTCATTTTGCATACATCTTGATTATTTACTTATAAAGGTTATCCTTCTTATATGATTATTCAAATGAGGCACCCCCCTCATTTTCTTTACTCTACTTGATGCCAAGATGCATGACAGATACTCTAGAGGGTATATTTTACATGTTGCACCCTATGTCTTGGGTAAATTGCACTTTACACCAAAACTAGGTCTTAAAGCACAATGATTGCTCTACAAGCTATATCTTGGTTCCCAAGCTTGGAGAATCCATATCACCACATAATATTCATTCTTATGATGTCTCAACATCAGAGGAACATCTTAGAATGTGCAATTTGCAAGTTAATCCCTCTAATTGGGTAATTTGCACATAGGTCCACTTTTAACAAAACAATATTACAACATTATTCAAAAAGGACAAAAATGGAAATATATATTCCTCAGGAGCTTTAATTACATATCAAAGGATAACCACAAGCATCTAATCACATGTCTTAAGAAAAACACCTAGGGTTAGTTCATAACCCAGGTCAGGGATGTTACAAATTATCCACCCCTTACAAAGATTTCGTCCCCGAAATCAACAAAACATATCAACAAAATAGATTAAGAGAAAAGAGCAGGGTATTTCCTTCTTATCTCTTCCTCTAGTTCCCATGTGGATTCTTCAACACCATGATGATTCCAGAGAACTTTCACAAGACTTATGTCTTTCCTTTTCAGCTTTTTAGTTCTTTTATCAAGGATTGATACAGGTCCTTCTTCATAAGATATATCATCATTCAATTCTACCTCCATAGGTTGTAGACTGATACTGTATCAGGGTGACATTTCCTCAGCATGGAAATGTGAAACACAAGGTGTAACTTCTGTAACTCTGGTGGTAACTCTAGCTTATAGGATACCCTTCCAATATGTTCAATGATTGGATACGGCCCCATAAACCTCAGAGCTAACTTCCCTTTCCTTCCAAAACAAAGGACTCCTTTCTAAGGTGAGACTTTGAGATACACTTTGTCTCCAACCTGGAATTCTAAAGGTCTACGACATTTATCAGCATAATATTTCTACCTATCCTGTGCAATCTTTATCTATTGTTGTATTACTTTAATCTTCTCTGTGGTCTGCTGCACAAGATCAGGACCTAACAGTTGGTATTCACTAGTTTCATACCAACATAGGGGTGATCTACAACGTCTACCATACAAAGCTTCATATGGTGCCATGTCAATTCTATGTTGATAGCTATTATTGTAGGCAAACTCTATTAAGCTTAGGTGCAGATCCCAACTCCCTGTAAACTGAAGAACACATGCTCTAAGCAAGTCTTCCAAGGTCTATATAGTCCTTTCTGACTGTCCATCAGTCTGAGGATGAAAGGTTGTACTAAACCTTAACTGGATGCCTAAAGCTTTGTGAAGTCTCTCCCAAAAATGACTCGTAAATTGGGGACCTCTGTCAGAAACGATGGTGACTGGGACTCCGTGCAGCCGTACTATCTCTTCAACATACAACTATGCTAGCTTCTCAGCAGAATAGGTCATTTTGACAGGAAGGAAATGTGCTATCTTTGTCAACCTATCAACTATTACCCAAATGGAATCATGCCCTTTGCTTGTCCTGGGTAGGCCAACAACAAAGTACATGGTTACATGATCCCACTTCCATTGTGGTATGGGTAAAGGTTGCATTGTTCCTGCAGGCTTCTGGTGTTCAGATTTAACTTGCTGACACACATAACACCACATAACAAACTCAGCAACGTCCTTCTTCATTCCAGGCCACCAATACATATCTTTTAAGTATCAATACATCTGGTGCTCCCTGGATGCATGGCATACATCGAAGAATGAGCTTCTTCCACGACTAACTTTCTCAAGTTATCCACATCTGACACTATCATCCTCCCATGATAACAGGCTACTTGATCATCAGAGTCATGGAAACCATCTCGTTTCTCATTACCATACTCCGATCTAATCTGTTGAACTACATCATCAACTTGCTCTGCTTCCTTGATGTGCTCTCTCAGAGTAGGTTTTATATGCATCTCAACTAACAACCTAGCTAACAATGATACTTTCAACTGTACATTGTCTTGCCTTAAGGAGATAAGCATATATCTCCTAGAGCATATTAGGGAATTCAGTTGTGCTCTATCTAAGGCTGGTGTTGCTGATTTCCTACTCAAAGCATCTACAACTACATTGGCCTTCCCTGGATGGTAATCAATTGTACAATCGTAATCTTTGATTAACTCCATCCAGCGACATTGCCTCATGTTAAGCTCATGTTGAGAAAAGATGTACTTAAGGTTCTTATGATTAGTGAAAATCTGGAATGTCTCTCCATAGAGATAGTGTCTCCAGATCTTCAAGGCATGAACCACAACAGCTAGCTCCAGATCGTGTGTCGGATAATTCTCATTGTGTTTCTTAAGCTGTCGGGAAGCAAAAGAAATCACTTGTTTATCCTGCATCAACACACATCCAAGTCCATTCTTGGAAGCATCACAAAATACTATGTATCCTTTGCCTTGTTCAGGTAACACAAGCACTGGTAGACTTGTCAACCTCTCCTTCAACAACTGAAAAGATTGTTGACACTTGTCACTCCAGACAAAAGGAACATCCTTCCGGGTCAACTTGGTCAAGGGTAAAGCTATAGAACTGAAGTTCTTAATGAACCTTCGATAATAGCCAGCCAACCCTAAGAAACTACAGATCTCCGTCGGTGTCTTTGGATGTTCCCATTGTAGAATAGATTCTACCTTTTTAGGGTCAACATGAATACCCGAGGCAGATACCACGTGTCCAAGGAAAGATACTTCCGGTAACCAGAACTCACACTTGCTAAACTTAGCATATAGCTTGTGTTCTCTTAGCAAAGTTAGAGCATTTCAAAGATGTTGTTCATGCTGCTGAGCATCTCTACTATAGATCAAGATGTCATCTATAAAGACAACAACACACTGATCGAGAAAAGGTCGGAAGATTCTATTCATGAGTTCCATGAATGCAGCTGGTGCATTAGTTAGTCCAAATGACATAAATGTGAACTCATAGTGACCATACCTCGTCCTGAAGGTAGACTTTGGTATGTCACTATCCTTAATACAAATTTGGTGATATCCTGACCTCAAATCTATCTTTGAGAAGATGGTCGCACCACGCAACTGGTCGAAGAGATCATCAATCCTCGGCAGAGGATACTTGTTCTTTATTGTTACTTTATTTAACTGTCTATAATCAATGCACAACTGCATTGATCCATCTTTGTTTTTAGCAAAGAGCACTGGAGCACCCCAAGGTGAGGTACTCGGTCGGATGAAACCCTTCTCAAGCAACTCTTACAGCTGTTTCTTGATTTTTGGCATCTCAGCAGGCGCCATCCTATACGGTGTTTGTGCTATAGGTTGTGTATCTGGGATCAAATTGATTTCAAAATCAATTTCTCGAGGCAGTGGCACACTTGGAAGTTCTTCAGGAAATACATCTTCAAATTCCCTGACTACAGGAACTTCAGTAGGGTTAGGACTATCCATGGTAGTATCTACCACATGGGCCAAGAACACATAACATCCTTGCCTCATCAGCTTCTCAGCAACCATAGCTGACACAAGACAGGTGGGTAGAATCTTTCTCTCTCCTTGAAAGATCCATGTGTCACTATCATCAGCGAACACAGCTTGCTTGGACTCACAAGCCAAGACAACCTTATACCTTTCTAAGGTATCCATCCCAAGGATTATATCAAAACCATGCATCTCAAGTGGTATAAGATCCACTTGAATGCGATGTTCAGAAAAGAAGAGGATGCAGGGAGAACATACCTCCTATAACACAGCAGACCCCCTCAACGGAGTTTCTAACAACAAACTATCTGCTCTATGACTTGTAGTCAAGTTGCAGTCAAGAATCATTCTTCGAGTGATAAAGGAGTGCTTAGCACCCGGGTCAATCAAAACAGATACAACACATGATGTAGACATATCAGAATATAACAACTCCATCTGACCTGCTACAACCCGAGGGTTGGTAACTGCATCAGGTGGATTCATCGTGTAGAACCTCACCGTCGCCTGTGGTTGATTCAGTTCTTGTTGACTAGATGCTGATGATCCAGCTTGGGACACTTGTCCACGCCCTCTAGCTCCTCCTGGAAACTGTCACCTTTGTGATCCTTGCTGATTCTGCCTCTGAGGTTGAGTCACACTCATCTCTCTGGCTCTGTAGTCCTTCATCAGATGTCCCATATTTCCACATATATAACAACTTCTGTTCAGTTGTTGTGGTCTGGGTGGTCATGTAACCGACATAGATGCTGAATTGTGAGCTCCTCCTAGTGGTAGGCTTCGTCCTCTACCCCTATTCGACGTCCACTGCGTCTGCGTATTGGACCTAGGTGGTGGCACAGGTGCAGAAAACCTAGGTTTCTTGAAACCTTTAGATGAAGATCCTTGGAACTGGGGATACATCCTCTTATTCTGGGTCTGTCTCTTCTCTGCTACAGACCTCTCTACCCTTCTGACAGACTCCACGAAGGTAGAAAACCTCTCCCTATTTTCCAGAGCAGACACAGGGGTAGTCAAATCAGCGTTTAACCCTTTCTCAAAACACCTTATCCTTTCTTCATCTGTGATCGCATGTGCGGATAGAACCGCAACAACTCCATGAACTTAGCCTCTTACTCGCTAATGTTCATTGGACCTTGCCTTAACCTCTCGAACTGAGAGATTTTCTCGTCCAGAAACATCTTAGGGAAATATCTATTGATAAATTCCCGTCGGAAGTCTTCCCAGGCAACCTCCACACTAGGCCTCTTCTGCTCTTCCATGGTCCACCAGTGACCAGCACTCCTCTTGAGAAGGTACACAACATGTCTAACCTTCTCAGCTTCTGGGATGTTTAGGATTCTAAAGGCCTTCTCTAGTTCAGTTAACCACAAGTTGACATCTGCAGGATCAGCTATTCCAAAATACTCTGTGGCCCCACTCGGCGAAGTCGTTCAAACGTCTTGTCGATTCCTTGTCCTTCATGCTGGGTAGGTGCCCTAGGTGCAGGCATAGGTATCCTATTAGTTATGTGTGTCATGGAAGTCATAAACTACCCAATCATGGTCTGGACAACTGGGTTCCCCATGTCAGCTGGATTGAACTGGGGTGGTTCAAGCACAGGTTGCTCTATCTCTGGGTTTCTTGCACCTTCTATGGGCGCAGCAACACTACTTTCTTCAACATACTCCTTGTGTGGTCCAGACATCCTTAGTCTTATCTTCTTCTCCTGAGGAGCAGAAGACACTATCAGACATACTGGAAAGCACTAGAACTGACTCAACATCCTAAGTCCTATGTCTATAAAGACTCAGCGAACCTAGAGCTCTGATACCACTAAATTGAGATGATCAAATCACGAAAACAAGATTAACGAATGCGGAAGCAATTAGTAGCGGGATTATCAAAAATCACAAAAAAATTAAAACCTTTTGTAAAGAGATCTTCAAACAATAAAAACTCTTTCATAAAGAAACATGATAAGTCATTTACAAACTGATCCATAGTTACATCTCTGTAACCAAACACATCTCGAGAGTTACAACATCATTCACCTTATTAACTGTACAAGGTAAGATACGAAATCTCGAGGCATCATGCCAAAATCTCAGATATATTGACTCCTAGGACCTGAGAGTACAGAGACGACACAGGACATACTATCTAGACAGACAGTGTCTCCACCTGAGGATCACTACTGTCCTTGAGATTGCTGCTGCTGCTGCTCACCCACTGATGGGTTCATTCGTCCTCGGCGTCTACCTAAAAAGTCAAATCCCACGGAGGTGAGACAATCGAATAATTGTCCCAACGAGAGTTATAACTCTTCGCCAGAAGCTTTGTTATTGCAATAATGGAATAATAGAAAGCAGTAGAATTATAAATATTCAATAGCAGGTAACATTGTATAAACTATGTGAAGCAGCATCCTTATAAGTAATCATTTCAATTATAACTTAATTGAATGACAAGACATATAACAATAAGGAATATGAAGAACATGTATACTAGTTACTTAACTAGAACACTATAAACAATGTATCATCAATCATTGTTTCTCGTAGTTCAACCTAAGAAAATATGCTATATGTCTGATTACATTTTACAAACATATTTATGCCCTGAGGAGATGAGTTACACCTCTCATACTCCAACCGACCATCATTAGATCGCAATCGGTACCATACCTAGGTCATCAGGAGAGCCGGGTTCCTATGACCTCATCACTCCTCAGTCAGTATGAGGATCAACATGCAGGACATCTCGTGTCTCTGCTATAATAGCTTTCCAGGGTATTCTGGCAACTTCTCTATTTAGAGCTACAATGGCGTTCTGTACTCTCTTCGCCATCGAGGGATTTCTTGTTTATCTCTCATCGATGCGACATTAATAACATCATCAGGATATTAGTGATACATCATCCCGACATAAACATATAATGAAGGGTTACGATATTAGTGGTACATCTCCTATCAAATCCAACATTAGGACATAAGGATATTCGCATCCATAACCCCCACATACTCAAAAGTATGTGCTCCAGGAGTTCCCTTAAGAAAACCTGTTTCACCATCATGTATTTTCTGACAATGATGGATCTATGGTTAGGGCTCTACATGATATCATTATACTTGATTATTTAAGTACATTATAGCATTCGTTAGTATCAAGCATGTTTCCAAACATAAACACATAAAACAAATGCTATAAAGAAAGAGTACTTTTTGTATCAAGTTCACATCACATACTTTTAACATTGGGACATCAATACCTAACCATCTCATCATTGTGATTCAGGAATGTGGGTATTCAAACCCTTGAATCATCATAACATTTGTTACCAAGTAACATCTTATCATCTGGTCATTCTATCAATATGACCTTTGATTATAACAATGCATATATTTCTCATGGCTCATTCAGCCTATCAAGATCATATGTTACCACTCACCAGGTAACATAGCATATCATTATACTTGAAGCATGTAAAGTGTTTTCAATGCATACAACATCATAACCCGTACCTGGGTATGATCATCTATTTATGAAAACCTGCATGGTTAACATTTACTAATAACTTGCACATTGTGACTATATCATCACAACACAAGTTCTATTCAAAATATATATAGGATACCACGGCCGTGCTATCTTGCACGGTCGTGCAAGAGTAAGTCACAACGGCTGTGCTTCATTGCACGGTCGTGCAACAAAGGATTCACCACGACCGTGTCATATTACCACGACTGGTTTCCAGGGTTAGGATTCTCATTCAATCCAATTCGAGTTATTCAACCATTTCGTTTGATTAGGAGTAGTGATTCCTCATCCCTTACTTTAATCATGGAGTTTCATGCTTAAAAGCATAACTCAAAATTAGGGTTTACTTGTTCATATCATCACATCACCCAAGATTAGGGTTTACTATTCATATCACATCACATTACCCTAGATTAGGGTTTACTACTCTTGTTACATCACATTACCCTAGATTATGGTTTACTATTCACATTGCATCACATTACCCTAGATTAGGTTTTACTATTCACATTAGATCACATTACCCTAGATTAGGGTTTACTATTCACATTCATCACATTACCCTAGATTAGGGTTTACTATTCACATTATAGTGAATTGAGATCATTCCATTATCATATATGAAGATTACTTTCATTCATGTCCTTAATAAGGTTAAGATTCATTAATCACCATGATTAGGGTTTCCATGGTCTCACAATGAAGGATCATACCCTAATTATGTTCATTCATATATGTTGGAAGCATATTACTTGATTCTCATTCATATTAGGGAGTCTTCTCTCTCCTCTTATCATTAGATGATGTTTACATCTATTATGATTAGATTAGGTCAAACCAACCTTGATAACATAAGTCAAGTCATCACTAACATGGTCATTAGGGTTTGCTTGATCAAGGGGGTGTTGACTACTTAAACCCATTAAGGGTACTTTGGTAATGTCCACCATTGATCATAACATGCATCAACCAACTAATTACTTGATCCCTTAATCACTTTAGGTATCATTAGGGTTTAGGTTAATCAACCATTGAACCATCTTAGCCTTTAAGGCATTAAGCATTCTTGACCTTAAAAAACCCCAAACGGTTTTGCACTTTCAACCTCCAAATGATTTTGAAACTGCATGGAGTCGTTGACCGTTTGGACCCTTTGACTTTCAAGACCACATGACCAAGTACATGCTCAAGACCATTTGCCTTAGGTGAGGTGAAGATCGTTTGGTCACGTTGACCGTTTGGCCAAGTTTGACTTTTGAAACCGTTTGGGCAAATCGATCTTGAAACCGCATGGTCACCAATCGGTCTTGAAACCGCATGACACCAAACGGTCTTGAGACCGTTGACCGGCCTAAATCGCGCGTCCTAAAATTGGAGGTGGATTTGAGGTAGTCGAGCTTTTACATTTATAAACCCAAATCCTTCTAGGCCCCCACAACTTTGTTTATGGGGTCGAAGTAGATATACGGGGTCGAACACAGGGACAAGGGGGGTAGTGTTGAGAACCCAGAATCGACACGCTACACACCGACATGTATAAAGAGATGATAAATTCCCGAAGAGGGAAGCATAAAGATGGCACGAAAAAAACAAGAAAACTATCTCCAAGTGGAGTTACTAGAAAGATTTAAGGTTTTAAGCATTTAGCAGTTTTTAGGGGTTTTCATGCAATAGAAACAAAAGGATACACTCGGAGCTAAGGCGAGGTACGAAGGATAAAAATGCGATAAAGCAAGCGGTGGTAGGACCAATCCTGTACCCCTCCTCTCGAAGTGGGCACCTCTAACAAGGCATCGGTTCCACTCTAGGGGTCACCGGACTCAAATTAGAGTGGAAAGGTTACTAAAGCAACTCCGTTCCGGGCACTCTCGTACTCCAGAATCGGACCAAACACTAGAGCCGCAACACAACTCTCGAAGTTGTTGCGACGGGAAAACACGATTCGATAGCTAAGCGAAACGCGATCCAAAACATGCAAGCTAGAGTTCAGATAGCAAACATAGCAGTCATCCAACATATTGCACCAAGCATAGAGCAACAAGTAAGTAAGCATTTCTATTTCTATAAGCATTAAAGGTCATAGTTACAATGCATGAGTAAAGAATTAAATAACAGAATTAAAGATATGTGTCGCCTTCTTGATGTAGAAGTACAACAAGCTACATTAACCATCCCGCTCGATATCAGACAAAGGGGCCTAGCCCGATACAGTCGTGTCAGGCGGCACGCTCTCTCAAGCGGCATACCGCGACGGGCGACTGTATCACTCAAGGACCTGGCCGATACGCTCAAGTCGGGCGGCACACCCTCTCGGGCGACACGCCTGACGGGCAGAGCGTATCGGGTTTGTTATCGTGTCGGGCATGGAGCTGCGTATCCTACTGCCGGGCACTGGTGTCGGGCACTCGTGTCGCGTATCTACATCGGCCGATATCGGCTCCCAGTGTCGCCCGGTACAGTCCTAGGTGAACCAATCCCCTCCCTCTCGGGATGAGGAAGAGCTCACCTAGTGTCGCTCGGTACGAACACTGGAGCACGATACGCCTGCTCTCGCATCCTCCTCCGAAGATCACTCGACTATCTGAAACCTGAAGTGACCAAGCTTGTCTGAATTATCTAAGCTATCTTTTCGGCTCCCTGTAGCTGCTATTTATAGGCAGCTGGTCGGGAGCAGATATGGTGCTCGAAGTGCCACGTGCCCTCCTTTCCACCGTTCATTTGGTGGTCGGCTGACGTGAGTATCGCCCGGTACAAGGAGGTCGGCTGTCAGGTGTCTTGGCGAGGAGCGCCTGCCGGTGGGTGGCCGATATCGCGTGGCACATGGAGTAGTTGCGGCGCGCTTGGCTCCCTATCGGGTAAAGAGGCGTGTCGTCCATCGTGCAACCCTTCCGGTCAGCGTGTGTATCGGGCGTCAGGGGGGGCGAGACAGTCTTGGACTTATTTGCGGGTCGGAACGGCCTTATTGGTGTTAAATGGGCCAAAATAGGAGGAAACTCTGCAAAAGATGGAAATATTGAACTGAGAGCATTGCTTTGCCAATTATTACGGAAATGCATATAAAAGTGAGGAAAACAACCGAAAAGGGCAGTTTTGATAACAGAATAAAGGCCAAAAACATCACAAAAATTGGTGTTATCAACTCCCCCAAACTTAGCGTTTTGATTGTCCTCAATCAATATTTAAACTTTATTTGGCGATGCTTCTTCCTGCATAGTATGCTTTTCAGGCCAAGATGTAAAACAAGTATCGTAATGCCTTTAGAGATAATGCTGCCTCATTACGAACAAAAGACTTCATTACTTGCCTTATTATTTAAGTAAGATTATTCTCTACAGCTTAGGCGAGACGTTGTTGTATGATTCCGAAGTTAGCTTCCACACCAAACAGCTTTATTTTCGGGGTAGAAAGCTGTGTATAGGGTAGGCTAAGGCTTTTTGGGTTTTCTTCTTGTTTCCCATCGGTCCATCTAGGTAAGGGTCCGTTAACGGGCAAGTGGTCCCTGCAGTCCAAGCCAGTTGGCTTTAGAGCAGTGATTTTACATCCTACGTACCACTGCCCCAGATCTACCATGCCTAAAGATGGATACTTTTGGAAAACAAGTGTGTGTATATATTTTTTTCTTTTTCTTTTATTGGGCACAACTCTCATGCTTTTATTTGCTCTCATAAGGTTTCTCTCCCTTTTAAGGATTTTTGTCGGGTAAGGGAAACAAAGAGATTCTTGCTGTTTGGGCATCTTTTTCCTTCTCCATACTCGTCTCTTAGCTGTCTGCGAGATTATTATATTTTTGAATTTTTTTGACATGGCAAAACATATTCTTTTGTTCATTTGAAGCAGTATTATCAAAAAGATATAACAAAACTTGCATCACATTAAGCATACAGAAAACAAACTTTGCAAGCAGTTGCATCAGGGTTTTTACTAATATTACTACTTTGTACATATGCATGGGAACAAAATAAGCAAAATTTTCGAAATTTTTATATGAGCAAGGGTGGAAGCACATGATATAGTGGAAAGGCAAAATGGCACAAGAGAATTTTTATACCTCCTTCACTGGTACATGGGTACCCCCCAAACTTATCTAATACTCTGTCCCAGAGTAGTGAAGAAGAGGGTGAGTTCATGTTAGTCCAGTGAAGGTTATTTAGCGGGTTCGCTTGTGCCTTGTAGAAGCTGCAATATGCTTCTTTGCTGCCGCCTCCTTCTTTCTCATTTGGAAACAACTTCTACAAGTGCGGACACTTGTGGATGCTTCCTCCTTATTAAGTAGCTGGAACCGGGATGCCCAGGTTCCATCTGGAGGTCACCGGCAAAACATTTCCCCAGCTCACCCTCCATTTTATTTCCCAGCTCAGCCGGAACATGCACAATAGCTCTCGGTAGACAGAGAGCTCTTGTGCTGTCCCGACAGTCACCGGGGCTGTACTCGTGCTGTCTCTGTAGTTGGCCCCAGGCTACTACAGAAGACAGACTATGATAAGGAATTGCCCCTCTTCGGGGTGCTGACGTTTCTGACCGACAGTTGTTGCTTCAGCTGCGGCATCAATTCTGCCTGTTATCAAGTTCATCAACCATTATAAATCATTAGATAGAAAAAGTTAAAGAAGCTCGATAATGCTAGCCTTATTTCGAAATCCGGGTATCGTCCGTCAAAAGAAAGCATAAGTCGATACAAGATTGGGCGATACGAGGAGGGATTGCACGACACAGCATACCTCCCGATACGGGTATATCGGGCGATAAGGTCGCCAAAGAGCAACTGCCCGACAGAACGTCACAAAAGAAAAACGTGCCGCCCGACATGGCGTATCGGGAAAACACCATCGGTCGTTATGTCGTGCAAAAACACGCCGGGCGATACAAAATCCGACAAGGCTCGTAATCCCGATAGGCAGCGCGTGATAGGACTCGTGTCGGGCGATAAGCCTGTCGGGGAATAGCTTGCCGAGCGATAAGCGTGCCGGGCGATATGCGTGTCGGGCGTTACCTTTGCTCATAGGAGCCATCGCCCGATACCACGGTGAAGGCAACTGGCCGACACGGGAGCAGAAGAGCGGACTACTGCATGCGTCATAGGTGGCTAAAATGAGTAAAGTGTGACTACCTGACATGGTGAAATCTCCATTCTTATTTATAGGCAGCTCGGCCGGGGTGAAACGGACATCTCTGGGGCGCGCGTCGGCCAACGGGTCAGGCGGTTCCTGAGACGATGGTCACATCAGTCTCATTAAGGGCATTTATTCTTATGCACGATAGGGTGCACGCCGCCCAGGAACTCCAAACGTCACGGCCGTTGTGATGCCCTAAAGACCAAAGCCCGGTACGGGCGATCCTGCGTGCCGGCTGAGCGACTACCCGACATGGTTAAAATAGGCAGCCGAGAAACCTAAGAGCAGAAACAACGATCAAAGGGTAAAACATCATCGACCAAGGGTTAAGCCCTCCATCTCAGAAAATTATTACAGCGGTGGCCCATAAAACAGAGTCAACGCATGTGGCGCATGCACTGACTCGGGTCTTATTACATGCCATAATGTTTGTTCTTGCAAATAATAGAAAAATGCATCCTACTCTATGAAAGAAAGAAAAACTCGGGCTGCCTCCTGGGGAGCGCTGAAGTTTGCGTCGCCAGCTCGACCGGTGTTGGATCATCTCGTTCAACCCTTGACTGTGCCCATATCTTGCAGGTCGATCTCTGCTCTCCTGACAAAGGCCTCATCCTCATAGAATCTTTTCACCCTGTGCCCATTCACTTGAAATACCTTGGTCGGATCGTCCTTGTCGTAAAGCTCCATCATTCCTGATGGATATATTTTCGACACAGTGAACGGTCCAGACCACCTCGTTTGCAACTTCCCAGGGAAAAGACGAATAGAGGACTTGAATAGCAAGACCTTATCCCCTTCGCTTATATCCTTTCTCCTGAGATGGGCATCATGCCACAACTTTGTCCTCTGTTTGTAGATTTTTGCATTTTCATAGGCATTCATTCTCAGCTCTTCGAGCTCTTGAAGCTGCAAGAATCTCTTTTCTCCAGCTTTGTCGAGGTCCATATTTAGGAACTTGATTGCCCAAAGGGCCTTGTGTTCCAATTCTAACGGTAGGTGGCAGGATTTTCTGTAGATGAGACGGTAGGGGGTGGTTCCAATGGGTGTTTTGTAAGCGGTGCGGTAGGCCCAAAGTGCATCGTCAAGCTTCATGGACCAATCTTTCCTTGTTCGGCTGACAGTTTTCTGCAAGATTTGCTTGATTTGTCTGTTGGAAACCTCTACCTGCCCTAACGTCTGGGGATGGTAGGGTGCAGCGATCTTGTGCTTCACTCCATACTTGCACAGAAGTGCTTCAAACTGTCTTTCTCCAAAGTGCGATCCTCCGTCGCTAATAACTGTGCGCGGGACGCCGAAGCGAGGGAAGATGGTCTTCTCGAAGAGCTTGATAACCGACTTGGCGTCGCAGGTTTGGGTGGCTACCACTTCCACCCACTTCGATACATAATCCACGGCCACGAGTATGTACTGATACCCTCGAGATGGGGGAAACGGCCCCATATAGTCGATCCCCCATACGTCAAATATTTCGACTTCAATCCAGCTTGCCATTGGAATTTCGTCCCTCCGCCCTATGTTCCCCGTAAACTGGCACTCTTTGCAAGCCTTCACAAACTGTGCAGCATCTTTAAATAAGGAGGGCCAGTAGAAACCTGATTGTAGCACCTTTGCAGCTGTTCTTTCACTGCCTAGGTGGCCACCATAGGGGGGGGCGTGGCATTGCTTCAGGATGTCCACAGTTTCTTCTTCTGGTATGCACCTCTTGTATAAGTTGTCAGAGCATCTTCTGAACAAGAGAGGATCGTCCTAGTAGTAGTTTTTAACTTCCACGAAAAGCTTATTCTTCTGATTGTACGTTATGTCAGGGGGAAGTTCTCCGCAAGTGAGATAATTGCAGATGTCTGCAAACCAGGGTAGGCTTTCTTCTTGGGCTTCGGCCAACATAAGGGCTTCGTTGGCGTAGTCGTCGTTGATAGCAGGCCCTCTCTCTTTCTCATTCACGATCCTTGATAGATGGTCTGCGACCACATTCTCTGCGCCCTTCTTGTCGATAATTTTGTGGTCGAATTCTTGGAGCAGTAAGGCCCACCTCAACAGTCTGGGCTTTGCGTCTTTCTTTTGCATTAAGTATTTTATTGCCCCATGATCTGTGTATACCTTGACCTTTGCTCCGATGAGATACGACCTGAACTTATCAAACGCGAAGACGATCGTGAGCATCTCCTTTTCAGTTGTTGTGTAATTTACCTCGGCTTCATCCAACGTGCGACTCGCGTAGCAGATCACATGGTGCTTCTTGTCTTTTTATGTAGGCTGAAAGCTGACCAACCAAACTAGGCTGGCTCACCCTCTTGCCTCGGCCCTGACATTCACCTTCAAGAAGAGATTGCTCACAACGGGACATGGTATCAAAACTCAGTGGAGCAGGTCAGCTTCCAAGGTTCCTGTAAGAGCATATAAAAGCAAGTTAGAAAATTGAATTATTCGGCTTAGGCTAAGAATAATAGTAATGAAAAAGGAAATGATAAAAGAAAAAATGTGCTATCAAGCTTATTTCTAAGCTTGAGGCACAGGAGTGTAGTTAGTGGATTCAGATTTGTCAACAGTATCGTCTTTGCCTTGTCCCCGACAACGGCGCCAAAAAGTTGACCGGCCTAAATCGGCGTCCTAAAATTGGAGGCGGATTTGAGGTAGTCGAGCTTTTACATTTATAAAACCGAATCCTTCTAGGCCCCCGCAACTTTGTTTACGGGGTCGAAGTAGATATACGGGGTCGAACACAGGGACAAGGGGGGTAGTGTTGAGAACCCAGAATCGACATGCTACACTCCGGCAGGCCGTATAAAGAGATGATAAATTCCCGAAGAGGGAAGCATAAAGATGGCACGAACAAAACAAGAAAACTATCTCCAAGTGGAGTTACTAGAAAGATTTAAGGTTTTAAGCATTTAGAAGTTTTTAGGGGTTTTCATGCAACAAAAACAGAAGGATACACTCGGAGCTAAGGCGAGGTATGAAGGATAAAACTGTGGTAAAGCAAGCGGCAGTAGGACCAATCCTGTACCCCTCCTCTCGAAGCGAGTACCTCTAACAAGGCATCAGTTCCACTCTAGGGGTCACCAGACTCAAATTAGAGTGGAAAGGTTACTAAAGCAACTCCGTTCCGGGCACTCTCGTACTCCAGAATCGGACCAAACACTAGAGCCGCAACACAACTCTCAAAGTTGTTGCGACGGGAAAACACGATTCGATAGCTAAGCGAAACGCGATCCAAAACATGCAAGCTAGAGTTCAGATACCAAACATAGCAGTCATCCAACATATTGCACCAAGCATAGAGTAGCAAGTAAGTAAGAATTTCTATTTCTATTAGCATTAAAGGTCATAGTTACAATGCATGAGTAAAGAATTAAATAACAGAATTAAAGATATGTGTCGCCTTCTTGATGTAGAAGTACGAAAAGCTACAGTAACCATCCCGCCCGATATCAGACAAAGGGGCCTAGCCCGATACAACCATGTCGGGCGGCACACTCTCTCAAGTGGCATACCGCGACGGGCGACTGTATCGCTCAAGGACCTGGCCGATACGCTCAAGTCGGGCGGCACACCCTCTCGGGTGACACGCCTGACGGGCGGAGCGTATCGGGTTTGTTATCGTGTCGGGCATGGAGCTGCGTATCCTACTGCTGGGCACTGGTGTCGGGCACTCATGTCGCGTATCTACATCGGCCGATATCGGCTCCCATTGTCGCCCGGTACAGTCCTAGGTGAACCAATCCCCTCCCTCTCGGGATGAGGAAGAGCTCACCTAGTGTCGCCCGGTACGAACACTGGAGCACGATACGCCTGCTCTCGCAGCCTCCTCTGAGGATCACTCGACTATACAAAACCTGAAGTGACCAAGCTTGTCCGAATTGTCTAAGCTGTCTTTTTGGCTCCCTATAGCTGCTATTTATAGGCAACTGGTCGGGAGCAGATATGGTGCTCGAAGCGCCACGTGCCCTCCTTTCCTCCGTTCATTTGGTGGTCGGCTGACGCGGGTATCGCCTGGTACAAGGAGGTCGGCTGTCGGGCTTCTTGGTGAGGAGCACCTGCCGGTGGGTGGCCGATATCGCGTGGCACATGGTGTAGTTACGGCGCGCTTGGCTCCCTGTCGGGTAAAGAGGCGTGTCGTCCATCACGCAACCCTGCCGGTCAGCGTGTGTATCAGGCGTCAGGGGGGGCCGAGATAGTCTTGGACTTATTTGCGGGTCGGAACGGCCTTATTGGTGTTAAATGGGCCAAAATAGGAGGAAACTCTGCAAAAGATGGAAATATTGGACTGAGAGCATTGCTTTGCCAATTATTACGGAAATGCATATAAAAGCGAGGAAAACAACCGAAAAGGGCAGTTTTGATAACAGAATAAAGGCCAAAAACATCACAAAAATGGGTGTTATCAACGTTTGGCCCCAAACGATCTTGAGACCGTTTGGTCCAAACACCTCAAAACCGCATGGACAAAAAAGTGTATCAACTCTTCCAATTGAGTTAGGGTTTTTAATGTTGAACCCTTCAATTGTTCATGCCATGGTTAACCACTTATCAATTGAGCCAATTAGGTTAACCCTTTACTGATTTGACCCTCAATTGATCCTCAATTGGTCACCAATTAGGGTTTGGATTGATTGGATTAGGGTTGGGAATCGATCATCCTTCAACATGTATCACCATGAGTCTATTTGATGTTGAACCCATTGAACCATCACTCAATTGGGTCATGACCTGACCCCAAATGGTCTTGGGATCGTTTGGTCATCCTCCAAATGTTCTTGAGACCGTTTGCTCAAGTCCAAATCAAAAAATAACTCAACCTATTAGAGTTTGGACCATAGATTTGATCATTAGGTCACTAATCGATTATATTTCAACCTATTGCCTATAAATCTTCAATCACTTAATCATAGTCAACCCTAGACCTCCAAATGGTCTTGGGTGACCACCAAACGGTTTTGAAACCATTTGGACATCCTCCAAACGGTCTTGAAACCGTTTTCCCATGATGTCATCAAAAACCAAGTCAATTACTGAAGGGTTGAACCCTAGGTTTGGTCATCAAATCAGCACTTAATTCCTCAACAACTTGTTATGATTGAACCTTCAATTGGCCAACCCTACTTGACCCTAGACCTCCAAATAGTCTTGGGTGGTCACCAAACGGCCTTGAGACCATTTGAGTGATCCCCAAATGGTTTTGCAACCGTTTGGGCCACTCAACCCAAACTTCAACATGATTGCATCATTGAAATCAGCAATAGACCCGATTAGGGTTTAGGTGATTAAAGTGCCTTCCATTGGTGATTTACTTGGAATTAGTTGATGATTCTTGGTGGGTGATTAGTCCATAATGTGTACAACAGTCCTCCAAACGGTCAATGCCTGGTCAACCCATCCAAATGGTCTTGGAGACTATTTTCTCCAAACGGTCTTGTGAAACCGTTTGCCACCAAACGGTTTTGAAACCGTTTGCCACCAAACGGTTTTGCAAACCGTTTGGGTACAAGATGGAGACCGTTTGATAAAGTTGGATTAGGATGAAACTTTGGAATTAATGCCACCTTCTTCTACCTCAAGAACCTGGTCTGTTCTTCACAGTTTAAGTTGCAAGAACTCTTAGAAGTATGGGAGAAAGGAAAGCAAGCAACATTTTCATAGGAAGAAGATGTATAAACAAAGCGTTAAGGTTTAGAGTTATAAAACCCTCCTTAGAATCTGATATAGAGCTCCAAGCTTCATAGATTTAATGGTGGCTTGAGCTCCACAGGTCGTCCAAGGTCCTTTCTTCAAGAATTGGATGGAGAAGATGGCTAGAAATAAGAGTTGTGTAAGGAAAACTAGCAAACCAACCTTGAAATGGGATTTCCTCCATGAATCCGAGCTAGAAGATGACCAAAACTTACCCAAACCAGCTTGGTCGTTCTTCTCTACTCCCTAGATCCTCCTTAGTCGGTCCAAAGCAAGAAGATGAAAAGAGGAAATGAAGGGAAACGATCCCTTGCCTTGTAAAGAGGTGTGCTTATATACTTTGGGCATATTTTCAAGGCAATGTTAATTATCTCTTCTATTTCTCATATGGGTCCTTCTACACTTCTTTTTCCACGTATCTCCATTCTAATCACATGCAAAGCTCTTCCTTATCCACGTTTTAGAGGAAAAGAAGCCAAACATATTACTAAGTTGCACATATAAAAGGGTCATTTTGCATACATCTTGATTATTTACTTATAAAGGTTATCCTTCTTATATGATTATTCAAATGAGGCGCCCCCCTCATTTTCTTTACTCTACTTTATGCCAAGATGCATGACAGATACTCTATAGGGTATATTTTACATGTTGCACCCTATGTCTTGGGTAAATTGCACTTTACACCAAAACTAGGTCTTAAAGCACAAGGATTGCTCTACAAGCTATATCTTGGTGCCCAAGCTTGGATAATCCATATCACCACATCATATTCATTCTTATGATGTCTCAAAATTAGAGTAACATCTTAAAATGTGCAATTTGCAAGTTAATCCCTCTAATTGGGTAATTTGCACATAGGTCCACTTTTAACAAAACAATATTACAACATTGTTAAAAAAGAATAGAAATGGAAATATATGTTCCTCAGGAACTTTAATTACATATCGAAGGATAACCACAAGCATCTAATCACATGTCTTAAGCAAAACACCTAGGATTAGTTCATAACCCAGGTCTGGGATGTTACACTTCTCATGGGACTCTAAGGCCGACGTTGTATGTGCCAACTCAATGTTCAAACCTCATGACTTTATCCTTATTTGTGGCTGCCATATGTTGACAAAACCTCAAAATCTCCATGATTTTTTCCTTGTAGTCATTAATATACCACATTCCCCTAGCATAACAGCTCTAAATGAGCCATCTTCTCTTCCACATATGTCAATAGCAAGTAACGCCTTACAAACTCCCATTGGAACCCCTCCCAGTCGATCATCTCTCCAGGTCTCTTCTCATCCCCAATGGCTCACCAATGGCAAACACTACTCTTTAGAAGGTAGACTGCGTGCTTCACCATTTTCTCATCAGAGATGTTCAGAATCCTGAATGCATTCTCCAGCTCTGTAAACCACATGCCAGCATCTACCAGGTCTGTTATACCCACATATTATGTGTCTCCCACACACTCTTTCCAATACCTTGAGATTCAACATTGGAGGAAGGTGGGTTGAGGTGCAGGTGCCCTATTCGACAAATGTGTGATCATCATTACAAGATGTCCAAACACTGACGAAAATGCTGGATCATCTATGGTTGAAGGATCAAACAAAGTCAGAACGGGCTTCTCTGGCCCCGCTAAGGTACTCCTCCATCTGGTACTCGTCTCCTTCTGCCACCTCTATCTCCATAAAGATACTTTCTACATGTTCTTGAGGTTCCCCTAACATATCTACATAACCATAAACCATGGTCATATATGTTGGATTATGTAAGAACAGACACAACCTAACTCCTATGTCCCTGTAGACTCAGCAAACCTAGAGCTCCAATACCAACCAAATTGTGGCAACCTGCTACACTAAATGAGATTACTCAAAACCTGAACACCAATCAAATAATTATCAATCACATTACTAAAAAGATGTAGAAATAAAACATGATAAAATTCCAACATTCCTTAAGAAACATTTGCACCAGGGTCCAACTACATTGTCTCTCCATACCACGTATCTTTACATAAGTTCCATGGACTCAATCAAAACCTATTTACAAAAGAAGTTGTCCACATAATTACATAATTTACATACTTGGAGCATACAACCAAAAACTTGAGTTGGTATACTCGATATACAAAACTCTCTGACCGGACCTAAGACTACATGGACGACTCTAGGACCCTCTAAGAACCCCACCAACATTCATCACTACAGGTCTCCAAACTGCGCCTCCTTGTCACTCTGCGTCTATCGGCGCTATCGATAATCTTAAAAGATGTGGTCACCACATGGTGAGACCCATGTCCCAATGAGAGATATAACTCCAAAACATCTATTGCTTACTAGAGATATGACTGTAAATAGTTAAAGTATATAATATTACAAAATTGGAATATTAAAAAACTTGCATCATAATAGATGTAGCTAGGGGCATTTGTACAGTTGAATTATCCAAACTCATTATAAACCATCTATGATTTAAAGAAAACATGACAAGGGTTATTGTTATGTGTGTTTTATATCAACTTTTTGTACATTATTACACAAAATTTCAGCTAATTCTATCCCAATTTAGCCTCTATTCACATTCATTTTGTCACACTTTTTGGTTTCTTTGCTTATCACATGATGTTGATTGCAGATATGAATATTAAAGGTCTTATTGGAGATAACCTAACTCAAATCCAACCTCAAATGGACTTCTCCAAGTTTTGCAGCTAACTCAAAGCAAATTCCTAAAGAAACGACAGAAGACACGACGTGTTCTCTTAAGAACACGACATGTTCACTTACAGGCAGTCTTACGAGACAAAGAACACGTCGTGTGTTATTAAACACATAACGTGTGATTCTCCAGGAGCATCTAGCCTAGATTAGAGGAAGTGGTGACACGACGTGTCCGTCAACAGACACAACATGTTCCTTGTACATGAAGATAGTCTGCACCTTTCTGCCAAAGCACATGGCGTGTGTTTATTTAAATACGCCGTGTGCTCTTCACTTGATTCACCTCCTGAAGGCAGAAACATGGCGTGTCTAATTCCAACAAACCATGTACCTCAATGCAGTGACAACACTGAGCAAGCACAAATGATGACACAACATGTTCATCAAAAGACACACCGTGTTGTTGTCAGTTTCTACAAAAATGAAAACGACCACCTTTTGTTTTAAAAGAAAATGGGAGCCCATGAGGCAGTTATGCTCAGTCATTTTGAAGTGTTTTACTCCCAAGAGAAGTTCTAGAGTAGAGGAAGGTGATTTCGAGGTAGAAGAAGGTGATTTCTTGGAAGAGAACCCTCATTCTACTTCATTTATTCATCGTTTTTCTTCTCCAAAGGTGAAATAGAGTTACTCTCTTCATTCTATCTTTTCAGGAGGGAAGTTGGTCTGAGTTGGAGATTTCTAAGTGGTCAAACTTCATCCTCTAGCTAGATTTCTCTCCCCTAAGCCTGCATCTGTGGTTCCTCGAGCTTTTCCTTCTCTTAAGCATGCAAAACTCTGAAATTACTATCATGTATCTACATATCTTCACTATGGATGAGTAGAGCTCTTTTCTTGAGCATGGGAGAGTAGCTCCCATGCCATTGTTCATGTGAACTTGAAATTTATACTTATTGCTGTTTAATTTGCTTTCTTCTATGGATGCCTATGGTGTTTTCTTGCTTGTATGCTTGTCTGGCCACCTTTTATACATGTTTTATGCTTGCCTTGTGCTTCGGGAGAATGCATTAGGAAGTATGGAGTAGGATCTATGGAAATATTCTCTTAACCACGGGAGTGGCTAGGGATTATTGAGGGTTTTGATTGTGTTTGATACTAAACATAGATGTGGGAGTGTTATGTGAAGTTGAGAGACATCTCATGGAATTGGGAAATTCATGACGATTACAACCTCCTTGCTTATTAAAAAATGATCTTATTTCATACGTTAATGTGATATAATGGTAATGGTAGTGAAATCTTATGCTCAAGTTTCTAAAATTAATCAATACTGTTGTTTAAAACTTTTGCGTTGGTTTCCTTTTCTTTGGTCTATAATCAATCAAACTTTTGCAATCCGATTTAGATTAGTGAAAATTAACATGTTTGCGCCTAACTAGCCTAGCTCATCGTGTTCGACACTCGACTACATTGACTCCCATATACTTGCGGGTGATTAATGAGTTGAATTCTTTTCCTTTCTAAAACTGTCAACAAGTTTTTGGTGCCATTGCTGGGGAGCTACGGTAGTTTTTAGTTAGAGTAAAAGTGTTAACTAGTAATTGAGACTAAATCACCATTATCACATTTTACTTTGTGATATCTCTTAGTCTTGTGAATCTCACTCAAATCTTAATTTTTAGGTTGCATGCGTCATTCTAAGAGAGGCCTACAAACCTCCATCTTCCTAGATCTAGAGATTGATTGAACTTTTAGTAGCTGTAGACAAGCAAGGAGGAGTGAGAACTCTTCAAATTTGAAGGGATCACAACCATAACGACCACCACCATCCACTTCATCCCTTGAAGAAGTCATAAAAGAAGGTCCAACCATGGAGGACAACCGTCCTTTAAAGGACTTCACCATGTTGGCTGCTACAAAACACTTGTGGAGACATTGATTTACCTGCGATAGAAGCAAACAATTTCTCCATTAGTCCTTCTATGATGCAGATGATCCAAGAAACCCGTTTTGTGGGTACCGCCACCGATGATCCAAACCTTCATGTAGCTGAATTCCTGGAGTACATGAACACCTTAAAAATCAATGGTGTATTCACTGATGGAATAAAGCTCCTACTATTTCCCTTCACCTTGAGAGATAGAGCCAAGGCGTGGCTTTTATCTCTTCCTAAGAAGTCCATAAAGAGTTGGGATCAACTATTAAATGCTTTCCTTGCAAAGTATTTTTTTCCAAGAAAAATAGCTCAACTGAGAAACCAGCTCACTAACTTTTCTCAATTAGATGGAGAGACTTTGTATGATACATGGGAGCAGTTCAAGGACCTATAATGCCTTTGCCCGCACCATGGATTAACTAATTGGTTGCTACTTCAAACATTTTATAATGGACTGTTCTACAACACTCGCATGACATTGGATGCCACAGCTAATGGAGCTTTAATGAATAAGTCTTATAGGGAGGCTTATGATATTATTGAAGATATAACACTCAACCACTGCCAATGGGGGTTGGATAGAAAAGCACAATCATATTCTACACTAAGTTCTTCAACCGGAAATCAAGGAGGAAAACATAGTGTTGATGCAGTTGATCTAATTACATCTAAGCTCGATGTCCTTACACAGAAGTTTGAGAAGATGACTACAATGCAGATTCAAGCAGCCGAGGTAACTTGTGAAGCTTGTGGTTTTACCGGACATACTTCTTCTACTTGTTTTGCTCCTAATATGAATCAAGAGAACCAAAGCAAGTGAATGCCATTGGGATGCATTGGAATAAGCAATACAATCCCTATTCCAATACATACAATCCGAGATGGAGAGATCATCCTAATTTCTCTTACCCGAACACTAGAAATGCACAAAACTTTCAACAAGGACCACAACAACCGCATCAACAACAACTCTTTAATCGACAATCAAATGGGAATTCGTCAGGTTTCAATAACAATAGGGGTTACCAACAACAACAACCACCCTAGAAATCTTCTTTGGAGACTATGATGCAGCAATTCATCTCTACTCAAGCACAACAAAATGAAGAGTTCTGGGGCAATGACAAACTGCTAAAAGATGCAATTGCTCAACTCTCTGCTAAAGTGGATGGCATTTCCACCCACACAAGGATGTTGGAAAACCAAATCACCTGGCAAGATTTAGTGCAACAAAATAACACATCGTCCGGTTCCCTTCCTAGCCAACCAGAGGTGAATCCAAGAGGGAAAGTGAATGCTATCAACTTAAGGAGTGGAGATGAAATCCAAAGACCTTCTCCACCCAAGGAGAAGAGCGTTGAGGTTGCTGATGAAGAAAAGATTGACACTACCATTGATGACAAACTAAAAGGTACAACTGAATTACCACCTTATTACAAAGCATGTACACCATTTCCACAAAGACTTGCAAATAAGAAGGAGGATTCAAAGTTCAAAAAATTTATGGAGATTCTAAACAAACTTCATATCAATCTTCCACTGGCTGAGGTCATAGTTGAGATGCCGCCATATGCCAAGTTTATGAAAGCCATCCTCACCAAGAAGAGGAGGATAGACCAAATTGAAACCATCATGCTTTCTGAGAGAATGAGTTCAATAATTCAAAACAGACTTCCTATAAAGCTAGATGATTTGGGAGCATTCACTCTACCCTATAAGATTAGAAACACCACATTTGACAAAGGTCTTGTTGACCTTGGAGCTAGCATTAGCCTCATTCCGTCTACCTTGTGGTAGGAGATGGACCTTGGAGATTTGAAACCTACGAAGATGGCTATCCAGTTAGCTGATCACTCAATCAAATATCCCAAAGGTATCGTGGAGGATGTACCCGTGCAAATGGGTAAATTCTACATTCCTTATGATTTTTTTGTGTTAGACATGCTTGAAATCCTTTCCAATCCCATTCTCTTTGGGATACCTTTCTTGAGGACTGCCAGATGCCTTGTTGATGTCTGAGAAGGAAAGCTTACACTCTAGGTCGGTGAAGAAGCCATGGAGTTTTCTGTGTTTAATGCCATGAAGGCACCTTCACAAGTGAAAGAACTCTGTCTTATCGACTCTATTGACTCTATTGTGGAGGAAGATCATAATGATGCTAAATTGATATTTAACTATTGTGATGATGATGAAGGTACAAATGATAACTTTAAAAATTCTAGAGTATTTTCTATTGCTCAACCAAATGCTATTAATGAACATATTTCATTTCTTGATGATAAAACCAAAGAAAACACAACTAGAAGAAAGGTAGAACTCAAAGCCCTTCCACTAGGGCTAAGGTATGCATTTCTTGACCCCAATTCTACCTCTCCAGTCATAATAAATGATGAGTTAACTAATGAACAAGAAAATAAATTGCTTGCTAAATTACATTTATATAAAGATGTCATTGGTCACTCTATTGATCATTTAAAGGGCATCCATCCTTCCATTTGCATGCATAGAATAAACATGGAAGATGATGCTAAAACCACTATTGAACCACCTAGACTTTTAAATCAAAACATGATGGAAGTGGTTAAAAAGGAAATTTTTAAGTTGAAAGATGCTGGCATCATTTATCCTATAAGTGACAGCCCTTGGGTTAGTGCCATTCATGTGGTATCTAAAAAGGGGGGTGCAACTGTCTCTAAGGGAGATAACGATGAGTTAATACAAACACATATAGTCATAGGTTGGCATTTGTGTATTGATTACCGACACTTGAATAAAGCAACTCACAAAGATCATTTTCCCTCACCTTTAATCGATTTGATGCTTGAGTGACTTGCAAACCATTCTTACTTTTGCTATTTGGATGGGTATTCTGGGTTTTTCCAAATTCCAATATACCCTCCCGATCAAGAGAAAACCACATTTACATGCACCTTTGGGACCTATGCTTACCGTCACATGCATTTCGATCTTTGTAATACCCCAACCACATTTCAAGGTTGCATGATGGCTATTTTTTCTATTTCATTGAGAATATAATGGAAATATTCATGGATGATTTTAGCATTTATGGATATTCCTTTGATCATTGCTTGTGCAATTTATCTAAAGTCTTAGACCATTGCAAAAATGTTAACCTAGTGCTAAACTGGGAAAAGTGCGATTTCATGGTACAATCCGGTGTAGTACTAGACCATATTGTTTCTAATAAGGGTATTGAAGTTGACAGGGCTAAAGTGGAAGCTATAGGGAAGATGTCTACTCCTTCTTCAGTCAAATACATATGTAGTTTCATTAGACATGCAGGGTTCTATAGGAGATTCATCAAAGATTTCTCCAAGATTGTAAAACCATTGTGTTCCTTGCTTGTAAAAGATGCAGAGTTCATATTTGATGATGACTTCCATGCAACCTTCAACAAGCTCAAAGAATCTCTTGTCTCAGCCCCAATCATACAACCACCAGACTGGAGTGCTCATTTTGAATTAATGTGTGATGCGAGTGACTACGTAGTAGGAGCAGTTCTTAGACAGCGGAAGGATAAAAAGCTTCATGCCATACACTATGCAAGCAAAACCTTAGATGAGGCACAAATCAACTATACAACCATCGAGAAGGAGATGCTTTCCATAGTATACACTTTTGACAAGTTCAGACAATATTTGGTAGGATCCGAAGTCATTGTGCATACAGATCATGCTGTAATTAAGTACTTGCTTAACAAGAAAGATGCTAAACCCCATCTCATCCGTTGGATATTACTCCTTCGAGAATTTGATTTTGAAATCTGGGATAGGAAAGGGACATAGAACAACGTCACAAATCACCTATCTAGGTTGACTACAAGTGCTGAAAGTTCATTACCTATTGAGGACCGATTGCCAATTGAGAAACTCTATGCCTTGTCTTCCACACAAGCACCATGGTTTGCAAACTTTGCAAATTTTCTTGCTATATGACAACTACCTCCAGACTTGACGTACCAACAGAAAAAGAAGTTTCTTCATGATGTAAAATTCTACTACTGGGATGATCCATTATTGTTTAAGCAATGCAATGATTGACTCATAAGGAGGTGTATCCCAAACAAGGAAGTTGGTAATGTGATTTCAGATTGTCATTCTGCTTCCTCCAGTGGACACATTGGATCCAACAAAATAGCAACAAAGATCCTACATTCCTGCCTTTATTGGCCAAGTCTATTCTGTGACGCACACACATTTGTCAAGGCTTGTGACAACTGCCAAAGAGGTGGGGGAATTTCAAGGAGAGATGAAATGCCATTAAACTCAATTCTGGAGATAGAAGTTTTTGATGTGTGGGGTATAGATTATATGGGCCCCTTCCCGTCTTCATGTAGCTACAAGTTCATATTGGTGGCCAATGATTACGTGTCCAAATGGGTGGTAGCAATCCCCACTCAAGCTCTAGATGCAAAGTCATTCGTCAAACTTTTTCAAAAGATCATCTTCCCAAGATTTGGAGTTCTAAGAGCAATCATTTCAGATGGTGGCAGCCATTTTAATGAGAGAAACTTCAACAACTTGCTTAGAAAATATGGGGTAAAGCATAAGATATCCACACCCTATCACCCTCAAACATTAGGTCAAGTGGAGATCTCAAATAGGCAACTGAAGGCTATTCTAGAAAAGACTATCTCTAGCTCAAGAAAGGATTGGGTACTTAAGTTGGAAGATGCATTTTGGGCATACATGACAGCTTTCAAAACACCAATTGTAACAACACCTTTCAAGCTAATCTATAGAAAATCATGCCATTTACCCGTAGAATTGGAGCACAAAGCATTATGGGCAATCAAGTTGCTAAATTACAAGAGATGAAATAGGAGTAGGTCCTTCCATGGAACCGGGTAACCATACATGAAGGGGGAATTGTGTGGATTTAGCAAATGCACCAAGGAATAATAGGAAAGCACCTTAAGAAAGAAGGGGACAAGAGGCTACTGCAACTACAAGAGCCAGAGGAGTTGTGGATGGACGCTTATGAGAATGCCAAAATCTACAAGGATAAGACAAAGAGATGGCATGATAAGAGAATCAAGATCAAAGACTGTAAGGAAGGAGACCAAGTTTTACTTTTCAATTCTAAACTCAAGTTGTTTCCAGGAAAGTTGAGATCCAAGTGGTCTGGACCATTCTTAGTCTTACACGTCTTTCCATATGGTACCGTGGAGCTATAAGGGAAACGGTCCTCCTTCAAGGTCAATGGACAACGATGCAAGCTTTACATCACAGTTGGAAACAACTCAGGTCTGCAGTTGTCTTATCTACCTAGTAGAGAAAATTGGAAGAGTTTGCTAGGTGGACACTATAGCCATTAGAAGACTGGATCCGTGTGGCTAACATTCAGATAAAACCAGACCTGTTGACTGAGTTGGTAGTTGCCCAGTTAGCTAGCCCAGAGCTTGACAAAATGAAAGGTTTGTTAGAGAAACATCAGGCCCATCTCTCAATGGGAGTAGATGGTGGAATCTACTACAAGAGTCATATTTGGGTTCTTGAAGATTCACCCTTGCAGAATCCTATCTTGCAAGAAGTGCATGGTTCTAAGTGTACAGTACCCCTAGCATTATGAAGATGTTTAAAGACTCACACCGATGCTTTTGTTCTAGAACAAAGAGAGAGATAATGGCATATTTGGCCAGTTGTCTCACGTTCTAGCTGGTGAAGGTTGAACACTAGTGACCAGGTGGATTGCTACAGTCAATTGAAATTCTTGAGTAGAAATGGGAGCAGATCGCCGTGGATTTTTAGGTGGGTCTCCCCAAGACCAAGAGAGGTCATGATGCAATAGGTCATGATGCAATATGGGTTGTGGTATATTGCATTACCAATTCGGCACATTTCCTAGCCTTAAATATCACTACCAATGTGACAGACCTAGCTGAACTATATATTAGAAAGATAGTTCGACTACATGTTGTTCTGAGTCCGATTATTTGTGACTGTGTTCCTAGGTTCACTTCCAAGTTGTGGAAGGAAGTGCATGAAGAACTCAGTACTAGATTGAAGTTTATCACAACTTATCACCCACCAAATTGATGAATAGTCAGAATGGATGATCCAAACTTTAGAGTATCTATTGAGGGCATGTGTGCTCGATTGGGGTGAATCATGAGGGATCCACTTGCTCCCTCCAAGATGCTTGATCAAAAGACTAAAGAGTCATTTCTAGACTTTAAATGGAGGAACTTGTGGGAGTTGACCCTACATTATATTAGAATTTCCTTCAACAGTTTGAGTCAAGAACAATCTTTAAATTTTCCAAAAATAAGCTTGTCATGGGTGTATGTAATAATTTAAACACTTATATTTGCATCACAATACTTCTGCAGGTGCTGGCGAAAAGCTAAATTCTACAGAAACTCAAAGAGGCACAACATGTCTTTATTTGATACAACGTGTCGCCTCTTACAGTAAGAAAAAGTGAGCAGAAACTTAAAAACACATGACATGTCAGAAAAAGACACGCTGTGTCACTGTCCAGCAGACCAAAGAATACTCAATCTGGAAAAGAACACGACGTGTCTTTATTTGAACACAGTGTGTTGTCATCAGTGAAAAAGGCACAATTTGAATTTCTAGATTTGAACACGTTGTGTGCATAATAGCACACACGATGTGTCTTGTAACGCACAAAGGAAGTTCTGTCAAGAAACACACTGTGTCTTTCGATAGATACACCATGTCTTTTGACGACAATAGGGGTTTTTAACCCTGATCGGCTGCCTCCTTCCTCACTTCCTCACTTCATTCAAATTGTGTTGCCAACCGTGTCTGAGCCTCCTCTGCCGACGACCAGCCATGTGCGATTTGCAGCAAGAAGCCACATCTCCAAGTTGCCATCGACAGTACCAAGGCCATGAAGCTCCCTCTTCTCTGCCGATCTTCTTCTCTGGTGCCGTCAAGATTGGTTCTTATTCTTCTTCTCCTTCTTCTCTCAAGCTCCAAGAAGAAGAACCTTCATTTCTGGTGCCGTTTGGCCCTTTATGAAGTGAAATCCTAGCAAGAAGCTCCATCCATCCCGTCTCCGCCGTTTCTTTCTTTTCCCACACTCAAGACACACCGTGAAAGCCGCAAATCAGACGTGTTCTTTGTGTTCAAGCCGCCACCGTCGCCCAGGTACATGACGTGTCTTTCGACAAACACCTTTTGTCTTTATTTAGGTCGATGAGTTCTACAACAATTAGACATGCCATGTTTGCAAAAAGACATGCCGTGTCTTTTGACACTTCAGCAATGACACCTCTCAAGCAGACGTCTAACCGCAAGCATAGTGCTAGCTCCTCCTCCGCACCAACATACATCTTGACGACCCACTTTCCAGTCACTCCTGAGGAAGACCCAACCTACCAGTTCCTCATAGAAAGGAGGGTGCTCCCTTCACAATTTGCTTGCGAGCAGACTCTCACCACCCTCAGCTTCAAGGATGAAGTCTTCATGCGCCTAGAGGATTTGGGTCTAAGCTGCATATGTTGCACGGTATCAAACACTTACCCCTGCTTACTTTATGAGTTTTTGATGACGCTCACTACAGAGCAAGACCTACACAAGAAGATGGAACCTCATGGTATTCTGCCTTTTGGGTCGTAGTTTTAAGCTTACCTTCAAGCATTTCTGTGAGGTTTTGGATTACCACTATGAGGGGGCAATTACTTATCCGCCAGTTTTTTATAGTAATGAATTCTGGTTTGAGATATTAGATGAGGAACATCATGACGCCCAGCAAGCTAAGGCATCTGCTATTCACAACCCCATTTTCCGATATATGCACCACCTTCTTAGCACATGAGTCTTTGCTAAGAAAGAAACTCAAGGGGTCGTCAGAAAATAAGATCTTTTCTTTTTGTTGGGAATGATGTATGACTATAAGATCAATGCATCCTATTATATCCTTACACGTTTCCTTGACATCAAGAGAGTGAAGAAGAGGGAATCTGGAGTCATAATGTGTGGGGGCTTGATCACTTTGATAGCACAAAAGTTAGATGTTGATCTGACAGGTCTTGAGGCTGCACCAGGTAGAAACCCGGTAGACATTCAATATCTACTTTTTGCAGGATTGATCTCAAGAGTTGCCAACAGTGATACCAAATTTTGGCAATTCTTTGACAAAGATTAGTACATTGACATTCCAGATCCTGAGCATATCACATTGGGGAACAAAGATAATTGGAAATCCATTCTGAACACCGAAGAAGAATTTGATGCAACTAAAGCTACTGATGATACCGAGGCACCCCCTACTGCTTCAACACCCCCCTCCACAAGCACACATACAGAGTACTCCTGGGCCATGCCTAATGTCAGGCATCTATATGGCTATGTGCAACTATAGTTTGACCACATAAACAACCGCATGGACCTGATGGGTCAATAATATTATGCTATGAATGATATGGTTCATTGCATGGATAGTTGGCACCTTTATCAAGGCCACTACTCCATGCCACAACAACACCAGCCTACTCCTCCGCAGTAGCCTAAGTTTGTTCCACATCCCATGTGGGTTGATATTCCAGATGATGATGATCTTGTTATCCAGTTCTTCCCCTCTGGTTACATGGGCCCTGGCCCATCCCACTGATGCCCTGCCCCATGACTGGTACCTGGTTGTTTCCTTTATATGTTTGATTGATGTAGTGAGGACACTACAAATTTCAAGCTTAGGGGGATGCAACCGGCCGGTAATTTAGTGTACTTTTATTGTTTTTCATGTTTTTCATGTTGTCATGTCTTTTCTACTTTCATGTTGTTCTTTTTTTTTGTTTTGTGGAAAATTCATGTATGATGTGAGTCTATCTTGTTGTAATGAACTGATTCTCTACCAAGTTTAAACCATCTTGTCCTCTTGCACCTTAATCTGTCATTGAAATAATTCTAAAGAGCATGCATAGATTAGTTGAAATCCTTTGGCCTCCAACATGCACTTATTTCTGGATTATACTTGTAGCTTGAACACTCACCTTTTTCATCATTGATTGTCTAAAACATGTAATGGTTTCACCTTTGTGAGTAAAGTAACATCACAACATCATTTGGAATATGGGATACCCTTGCCAAGCCCTTAGTGCATTTGTCAACCTTTCTTTCAGTGAAAAATTCTTCAAACAAATGGATGAAATCTAGCTAATGTTTCTATTTACTTGACTCTCCCATATTGTGGAATAAATTTAAATCTCTTTTATCTCATTGCACCCTCTTACCCCATAAAAGATGACTTTACCACCCACATATCATGCTAGCCTAGTGTAAGTCCGATCTGGCCACGATGGTTAGTGGTATGTCTTAAAAAGAGGGTAAAATACCCCAATCGACACTCCACGTGAGCATAAGCCTACATTAGTAGCCGAGTGCCAGAACCCATAAACCATTGCCATATCATTTTTGGGAAAAGAGGAGAGTACAATTAATTATGTTAATGTTAGCTAAGACTTCATCATTTGTATTCTTAATAGCTGAGAAATAGTGTTGTGGATCCACTAGTTGTTTGGCTTGGTTATCCAAATTCTGTTTAATGTTGTTGAGTTGATTGGTTCATTAAATTGAAACCACCCTTGTTGAATTTAAGAATCTCTTTCATTGATGATTAAGTTGAGTTGATGGCCATGAGTATAAACCTGTTGATCATTGCTGGCTAAACCTTGCACGTCTTTCTTTCAGTTAATCTATGCATGAGCTTTAAAATTCTTTCATGTGTGTTTCTGTATTCGTTTTTCTTGAGGACAAGCAACAATTCAAGTTTAGGGGGATTTGTTGTGTGTGTTTTATCAACTTTTTGTACATTATCACACAAAATTTCAGCTCATTCTATCCCAATTTAGCCTCTATTCACATTCATTTTGTCACACTTTTTAGTTTCTTTGCTTATCACATGATGTTGGTTGCAGATATGTATATTAAAGGTCTTATTGGAGATAACCTAACTCAAATCCAACCTCAAATGGAATTCTCCATGTTTTGCGACTGACCCAAAGTAAATTCCTAAAGAAATGATAGAAGACACAAAATGTTCTCTTAAGAACACAGCGTGTTCACTTACAGACAGTCTCACGGGACAAAGAACATGTCGTGTGTTATTAAACACATGGTGTGTGATTCTCCAGCAGCGTCTAGCCCAGATCAGGGGAAGTGGCGACATGATGTGTCTATTAATAGACACAACATGTTTTTGGTACATGAAGACAGTCTGCACCTTTCTACCAAAGCACACGACGTGTTTATTCAAACACGTCGTGTGCTCTTCACTTGATTCACCTCCTGAAGGCACAAACACGACATGTCTAATTCCAACATGCCATGTACCTCAATGTAGTGACAACACTGAGCAAGCACAAATGACATGACACGACATGTTCATCAAAAGACACGCCGTGTCATTGTCAGTTTCTATAAAAATGAAAATGACTGACTTTCATTTTAAAAACAAATGGGAGCCCATGAGGTAGTTATGCTCGGTTATTTTGAAGTGTTTTACTCCCAGGAGATGTTCTAGAGCAGAGGAAGGCAATTTCAAGGTAGAAGAAGGTGGTTTCTTGGAAGAGAACCCTCATTCTACTTCATTTCTTCTCCATTTTTCTTCTCCAAAGGTGAAACATAGTTACTCTCTTCATTCTAGCTTTCTTGGAGGGAAGTTGGTCCAAGTTGGAGCTTTCTAAGTAGAGGAGCTTTGTCCTCTAGCTGGAGTTCTCTCCTCGTAGCCTGAATATATGGTTCCCCTAGATTTTCCTTCTCTTATGCATGCAAAACTCTAAAATTACTATCATGTATCTGCATATCTTCACTATGGACGAGTTGAGCTCTTTTCTTGAGTATGGGAGAGTATTTCCCATTCCATTGTTCATGTGAACTCGAAATTTATGCTTATTACTATTTAATTTGCTTTCTTCCATGGATGCCTATGCTGTTTTATTGCTTGTATGCTTGGCTGGACACCTTTTATACATGTTTTATACTTGCCTTGTGCTTCGAGAGAATGCATTAGGAAGTATGGAGTAGGATCTATGGCAATATTCTCTTGACCATGGGAGTGGCTAGGGATTATTGAGGGTTTCAGTTGTGTTTGATACTAAACATAGAGGCGAGAGCTTTATGTGAAGTTGAGAGCCATCTCATGGCATTGGGAAATGCATGATGATGACAACCTCCTTGCTTATTAAACATCTATCTTGTTTCATACATTCACGTGAAATAATGGTAATGGTAGTGAAATCTTATGCTCAAGATTCTAAAATTAATCAATACTATTGTTTAAAACCTTTGCCTTGGTTTCCTTTTCTTTGGTCTATAATCAATCAAACTTTTACAATATAATTTAGATTAGTGAAAGTTAACATGTTTGCACCTAACTAGCCTAGCTCCTCGTGTTCGACTCTCGACTACATTGACTCCCGTATACTTGCGGGTGATTAATGAGTTGAATTCTTTTCATTTCTAAAACTATCAATAGTTATCATACACAGTGATACATCGAGAGACCTTAACAATTATGCTACACGACTGAGTTACATTTTATTAAGCCCTGGGTAGTTTGAGACGTACCATTCAAACTACTAGCTGACCACTACTAGGTCAAAATCAACTTCTGTATTAGATCTGGGATAACTAGAATGCTAATATCTCTTCCGCTCACTCAATATGAGTAACAACCTTTATGTCTCATCGACTCAACTACTAAGAAAACCTAGTACACCCTGAGTGCACATGCCACAACACTAGAAACTAATGTATACAACCCTCAAATATGAGTTACAACCTCAGTCGTTCTCATTTACTTTCACATCCAAGACACGGCCTCAACTGCTGTCCAAAACCTTAGGATCAGGATGACAATTATATACCCTCCTTGCACCCAATATACTAAACAATATATGAATCCGAGTTCCTTTAAGGATACTCATTTTTCTATCCAACAAATATTGACACTAGAATAGTTCTACAGACTCAAGGCACTACATGATCGAAATTTCACTTGGTTAATTAAGCCAGTTAGGTGCTTTTGTACTGCACCCAATCAAGTTACATATAAACACCAAAATGACTCTTACAAGATCATTGGGATACACAACTCAGAAGATATAAAATGTATGTCAGTAGTTCCATAATGTTCCTTCACAAAAAAAGAAACCACCTTGTTCATAAAAGTGATTAACCACCAAGTAGAGTGTATCAAGCCATAAACATCACTCTATTCAAAACAACATTACTCCATGTAATTGCATCATAAACATTCAACATTTAATAGGGAAAAGTTATCCTTTGCATTAAGGTTTTGATCCAACAATTTCTATACCACATAATAGTAGGAAAAAGCAATAATACTACCATAGATTAACCACAAATCAACAAGTTTCAAAGTATGGGTACTTAAATAACACTTATGTAACACTTTTATAAGTCATTTTTTAAGGAGTGGGACCTGAGAGGGGATCCACTCCCTACCAAAAATTTGAAGAATAAAACATCCATTCCAAACACACTCAAAGGTATGTTGGAATAGGTGTAAATTTTCAAATTTCAATAAAGATGGTATTCAAAACAACCAAAGTGTAGCAGCGGAATTAAAAAAATGACTATATTCAATTTTCACAAAAAATTACAAAAGTACATCATAATCTCCCATAAGGGTTTACATGTATGTACAATATAAGGATCTACATAGATGGAAGTCTAAACTACTTCAAATCTATCTCCAAGCAACATCTCCAAGAGCTAGGTCCATGTTGGAAGCTATGTTCTCCTTGATCATGTTCAACACCTCGATCTATACCTGGGTGGTTGGGAAAACACCCATCAAAAAGGAAAGGAAAACAAAGTATGTGTCAACAAATATGAATAGGATATCAAGGAAAAGAAAACATGTAAATACAGGCTAATTTTCATCATAAGATGAAGATTTCAAGAGTATGAGGCTATTTTTAAGTAGATGCTTGCCATAAATAGAATATAATAAGAGGGTTGCATGCTAGATAATTGTGACTACCCTAACTAAGTAGGGTTGAGGCACCTACCAGACCTCAACCTATAGGTGAGGGGAGAACTAATACATTCCCAGTCACCTACACATATTTTTATGGGGGAGAATAAGAAATTCCCCATGGAAAATTAATACATGCCCTATCTATGGGTGGTTGTACATAAGTACCACTACTATAGCTAAATATTCCATAAAATCAACATGCTAGAAAAGAAATCATGGCAAGTAAAAGCATCATATCAATGAGAGAATGGCAGTGGGTACAAGACCCAAACAAAAGGGAAACAATACTGATTTAGATGCAGATATAACAAAGGATTCAAGAATAGAAGATTTAGGGTTCATTTAAGCCTCATTAGGGAAACTAGGGTTATGGATGCAAATATCCCAACTTGGGGCGAAATATGCACATACCTCTCTTACTGATATCAATAACTAACTTTCACCACTTTAATTGAGTCCAAGATACTCTTTGCCTATTTTCAATGTATTAACATGTATCAAAGTACATAATGCACATTGATGTATAGAAACCCTAATCTTAGAACTTTTAATAAAAACTCATATTTTGACTGTAAAAACCTCACCAATGAACTTAGTAGGTTCTCCTGATCAAGAAAATATATTTTTATGTTGATTTAGGAGTTGTGATGATTAAGATGTAATTTTTATGGATTTTATGCATTAAATTCATTTCCAAAAATAACCCTTCATCAAAACTTGAAATCATACCTCAAAAGCACTTCTATTAGATGGATATTAACTTTATGATTCCAAAACATGTTTATTTATCAAATTTGGATAAGCATATTAAAATATATGAATTTTTCAATTTGAACCAATCAGGAAATGACAAGTCAGAAATCTTCGAGGGGGAGAGAGAGAACACCATTCAACCCAAGATCAGGGTTGGAGTTTCATAGGCAATCAAAAATAGAGCTTCTAGACAAGGTAAAATAGCAAGAACCAAAACCCTAGAAGAACATGGTAAATAGAGATGGAGATCATCGATTTTAAACATAGACACATGAGTTTTAAGCATGTAGTAAGCAATAAATGGGAAGGGGATTATAAAGCTCTCCTCTGGGAAGGTGGAAAGGTTCAATCAGCAAGGTTCCCAAGCTAGAGAGGCCATTTTCTCCAACAAAGCTCCTATCTTGAGCAAGAATTACCTTCTCCACTTTAGAGATGAAAAACCCTAGCAAAAGAACACAGAGATGAGGTGTTTGAGGGTTCTAGGTGGGGTTTCACAATGGAAGGCCATAGTTTCGACCTGGAAGAAGGTGGGAGGAAGATGAACATCATGAAAACAGGTAAGGGAAGGAGGAAACTTACTAATTTTGGTCAAAATCACCAAGAAGGAGCTTTAGAAACCCTAAATAGAACAAATTCAGAACCCTAGGAGTTCTCTTCACCAAGGTAGGCACCCTCTTTTACCTTGGGACAGAAACTTCGTGGAAAAATATAGTATGAATGATGCTATAAATTAGAGGAAAGAAAAGGAGAACAATATTTTTTAAATTGAGAGGTGGGAAGGGGTAGATATGGCTTTATAAAGAAGGGGGCAAGCATGAGGTGTCTATGGGACTTTCCATGTGTCCTTAGACTAGGGCTTCATGGCCATGCAAAAGGACAACTCATAGCGGGTTCTTGAATATCAAATGTTGATTTTAAAAGCCCATGAAGACTTCTAGGCCATCCCCACTGACCTCCAATCAAAGAACAACCCCATTGGTTGATAACTTTCAAAGATGAGCTCATTAATGAAGAGGGTAATCCCTAAAATGCCCTTGGAGAGAAAAATACCTTCAAACCAAGGTGCAGCTAGGTGATTCATGGTTCCAAATCTTGAGAATGGTAAGGGAATATCTAAGGATTACAATTAATGTGATAATTTGCAAATAAAACTTCCCAATTGGGTAAATTGCATAAAAGTCTAGAATGTACCTAAAATTGCATAACTTGCACAAACAACATCCAAATTGAACCAAATTTGAAAATTAGTCTCATTTTATGATTTTAAAACACATAACAAAGTTATATTAAGGTTTATAGAACTTAAATATGGTATTTAATCTTGTTCAATACATTAAGCAATGTTTGTGGCCTTACACTTCTAGCATGAATTTATTTACCATTGTTCCACTTAAGTGGTGATTTTGCATTTTAGATCCTTAAATAAGCTTTCACTTATGTACTTCTGCATAAACCCTTCCATTGGTATAATTATTGAACAAATGTTCACCAAACTACTATAAATTCTACAATTTAAACATCAAGGCCAAAAATGATAGAAAGGAAAGGAAAAGCTTAGAAAAGGGCCAAAAAGAGAATATGTCCAAATTTGGTATGTTACAACACTCCACCCATTAAAGAGTATTTCGTACTTCAAATCTCAAGCAAAGAGAGAAGGGTGAGTATGCAACACCTCAACACCAAACTCTAGGTTGTTTCCCTCAAACCATAAAACTTCCACCAAAACTTAACTTGGGAGTTCAGATTCTTCACATGCAACTTATCATAGGTCAGGTTCTCAAGGATCACCAACAATTCCTCTATTAAGATTTATTTTTAACATTTTTGGCTTATTAGCATTATATTTATTAGGATCTTGCATTATCATTATTCTTTTAATCATGTCATGTCATATTCACTTTGTTTCCAAAAGAGTTATATTTCATTATTATGCACAAACCCTATATATTTCTTATTTATATCACTAGGAGTTTTTGTACAATTAGAGGTGTAATTATCTTAATGTCTATTAATATTCTAGATTATTATCCTTAATAATTTGGGTTTAGACTCTATTATCACCTTATTGAATTATAACAAATTATTTTGCATGAAATAAGATATCTTATTCAATTTGTTATTATTAATCCAAATAATGTCACATTAATTACTTATACCTTTTCTTTTACATTAATCCATCATTAATATTTCTCATATTTATTCACTTCTTATTATTGAGTATGCACATTTATGTGAATCCAATTACTTCTTATCCATATTGAAGCTATTATAAGTATTTTAGCGATCAAGGTGGGACATATTACATATTCACATACCAAGTAATGATTAGGTGATTAATTAGGTGTGTATTAGAGAACAAGGTGATATGCATTTCATATTGATGACCTGATTAATATATGATTAGGTGATTATATATATCATTTATGTGTATTAAAGTATGTTATCTGATTATGACACCTATTGTCACTAATGTATCAAGAATGTCATTAAGGATGTGTAGGTTAAGGTTAGATGATTAAAACTTAGGGTTTAGGTCAATATGATCATTATTCTTCACCTACACATTCTTAGTATGCACTAAGTCAAAGATTAGGTTACAATTATCTTGCTCATCATATCAGTAGAGTTTATTTGTCCAATACATGTTTAGCATCATGAGTACCCACTATTAGTATTAATATGTGAGTTACTCATATTATGTGCATTAGATATTCATTAGGGTTCAAACATGTGAACTATTCATTTAATGGAAATTATATGTTCTTTAGGTATAAAAACACCCATGTGGGGTTACAACCATAATTTGTTTGGTCAAAACTAAGGATCCAAGCAAACTATCCTCCTAATCATGGAGTTAGGGATTCTAGGGTCAGTGTAGCTAAATTTTGGTATGTTATGGATCCATAACTTCGAAAAGGATTTCATCCTTGAAATATTGTGGGCTCCGATCTCCAAACCACGAATTAATCTCGATTTAAACATGTGCGGAAGCATTCGGTAAACAGCGGAAGACCAAAAATCACAGGAAATTAAAACTTTTTGAGACAAGAGCTTGAAACCTCAAACCTTTTCCATAGAAAAAGGATTTAACCGTTTACATCACTGACAATTACTTCTTGAGTAATTATATGCGACATGATACAAAACTTCTCAAGAATTCATACTCAAAACACTCCAGGACCTGAGAGTACAGAGGACACATAAGACTGACTCTATACTACACCATGAAGCAGGCTAGATCTCCACCTGAGATAACTACTGCTCCTGATGCTGCTGGGATTGGTCACCTGAGTTCTTGTCCCTCCGTCTTCGACGACCACCTAAAAAGTAGAAGTCTACGGGGTGAGACAATTATACATAATTGCCCCAGCGAGAGTTATAACTCTCCACTAGAAGCTTTATAAGCAAAGAAGGGAATAACTAAAGCAATAAAAGCCTTCAAGGTATTCAATAGCAGTTTGATGGTAAGCAAGAGTTCAACCAATAATAAAATATGAGAACATCTATGCTATTCAAGGTAACATCAATCAAATAACTCGTAGATAACTCTAACAGATATACTACGCTGTTGATTATGTTTTTAAGGGAGTATAGGGATGCATCTCACCTTTTAGACTGTGTGGTGGGGAATGATGGACTACATGAATCTACATCAAATCCTCTCACCATTCCTCTTTTAATGAAGGTATGACGGACTACAAGAATCTACATCAAATACCTACACTAGGATGTAAGGTTCTACACATCCATGTACTCCATATACTCAAAAGTATATGATTCAGGAGTTCCCTGGGGAAAACCTGCTTCACCATCATTTAGACTCTGACAATGATGGATCTATGATCAGGACTCTACATTTCACTTGATTAGTTAGGTACATTCAGTATTCTTATCATCATATAACAACACAGCTATATATGAGAATACTAAAATGTAGTAGGCCTAACTTATCACAAACATTAGTTATTTCATCTCAAGTCATCTGTCAAGCATGACCTTGATAACATTTATGGCTCTTACAGCCCATAAACCACAAAAGATGTCACCTAACAGTGCATTAAGATGATTCATTATTCATAAAGCTTAAGGCATGCTTTTAATGAATATAACATGGCATTCCATTCCTGGATATAACCATCATCTCATAACAACATGCATGGTTCATTAATATAACATGGCATTCCATACCTGGATATGCCCATCATCTCATAACAACCTGCATGGTTCATTAATATAACATGGCATTCCATATCTGGATATGCCGATCATCTCATAACAACATGCATGGTACATTCAACAGACAATAGTAAACAATTCAACAATTAAGGATGCATTCTCAAATTAGGGTTTCCCTTGGAATCCCCCTCAACTAGGAATTCACATGGAATCACTCTTATCTAGGGTTTCACATGGAATCACCTCAACTAGAGATTCACATGGATTTACCCTCAACTAGGGTTGAATTCAATAACCCTGTCAATTAGGGTTTACTATTCATCTTTCATATCTTTACCCTAGACTTAGGATTTACTATTCACTCCATGGTGAATTGTACTCATTACATCATCACGTAAGAGAAACATCATCATTAAGGCTCTCAATTAGGATTAAGATCCATTAGATATTATAAATAGGGTTTCCATGACCTCACATAGGTGGGTCATTCCCTAAACATGCACATTCATATGTAATTGAAGTATCTCACCAGAGTTTCCACCTTAAAAAGGGTACTTTCTCTCTCTAGGATACTTTCTCTCTCTAGAAAATACTTTCTCTCTCCTCTCACTAGTAAATGGTGACAACACCACTCTAGATCAGGTTGAGATAAGTCTCCTTTGACTAACATAAGCAAAAACTTCAACATCATGTGATTAGGGTTTGATTAGAACAAGGTTTTATCCCTTTAGACCCCTCAAGGGTATTTTGGTAATTTGCCACATGATCACCATCATGGGTTAACTCACTAACGACATAGTCCCTTAATGATCTAGGTTACCATTAGGGTTTAGATTGGATCACCATTGAACTGATTACATCATCAAATGGTTAAGTACAAACCATCACCAATCTCCAAACGGTTTCAACCTTCAAACGGTTTCAACCACCCAAACGGTCTTGAGACCGTTTGACCTCAAACGGTCTTGGGACCGTTTGGATCCAAACGGTCTTGAGACCGTTTGGAGGTGAAGACCGTTTGGAAGGGTTGACTTCCAAACCGTTTGGAGCTTCAATCGGTTTTGAGGTCGTTTGGACCAATCGACCTTGAGGTCGTTTGAGCCCAAACGGTCTTGAGGTCATTTGAGCCCAAACGGTCTTGAGGCCATTTGGCCCCAAACGGTCTTGAGACCGTTTGGTCTCAAACGGTCTTGAGACCGTTTGGATCCAAACGGTCTTGAGACCGTTTGGTCCAAATGGGCTCAAACCATTTGAACCTCCAAAGAGGTTCAAAGATCACCAATGTTCATGGATATGTGTGTTGAAGCCCTCAATTGATCAAATCTATGCTAACCACTTATAAATTGAGTCAATTAGGGTTAGCCTTAGCCACTTAGACATCAAATTGACCCTCAATTGCAAGCCGATTAGGGTTCAATCGTTCTCAATTAGGGTTTCAAGCTAATTGGTCATCAATGTTCAACAGTGTGAAACAATTCAAGGTTGAACCTATCAATTGACCTTAAATTGGGCTCAAACTTGGCCCAAACGGTCTTGAGGTCGTTTGGACATCATCCAAACGGTCTTGAGACCGTTTGCCCAAAGTTTGACCAAGATCCAAGTCATTTTGACTAAGGTTGAAGTCCAATTAAGTCAAAATCAGCAATTTTCATCAATTCATCAATTTCCTACAATTGGACCCTCAAACCATTAGATTAACTCAACCCTAGACCTTCAAACGGTCTTGGGTTGTGCCCAAACGGTCTTGAGACCGTTTGGAGGAATCCCCAAACGGTCTTGAGACCGTTTGGGTCCTTCAACCCAAAACTCAACAAGATCTATAGGTCAAATCAGCACTCTTTCACCCGATTAGGGTTTCATGTTGAAGTGCCTTCAACTCTCAATTGGTTAAGAATTAGACTTTGATTCTTTGCAGAGATGAAATTCAATATGTTAGGAACAGACCCTCAAACGGTCGTCCCTTGGTCAACTCTTTTAAACGGTCTTGAGACCGTTTCAATCCAAACGGTCTTGCAAGACCGTTTGAGAGCAAACGGTTTGAAACCGTTTGAACCCAAACGGTTTGCAACCGTTTGGACCAAAAGGGTCCAAGGTCGTTTGAAAAAGTAACATAGGGAATCACGCCCCTCATCTTCAACCTCTAGCAAGGTCGGTTTCCCCACTGTTTTGCTTGCAAACGTGCAAGGAAGAAGGGAGGTAGAAGAAGATTTTACCAAGTAAAATGCAAGAATTAAGCATACATATAAAGCATGAGTTTAGAGTTATAAAACCCGCCTAAAGGTTGATCTTAGAGCTCCAAGCCTTCAAGCTCCAAGCTTTAACAGCGTCCTTGAGCTTCCACAACTCGGTCAGAGGTGAATTCTCCAAGGAAACGTTGCTTTGGTCGGCTAGAACAAGAAGACTAAGTAAGCTAACCATAAAACCAACCTTAGAAAGTGAATTCCTCCATGAATTCGAGCTAGAAGGTGGGGTTCTCTTACCTAGAACAGGTTGGTCGTCCCCCCCTGAGCTCCAGAGCTATCCTTGGTCGTTTGAGCAAGAAAGGAAGAGAAGTGAAGGAAAGAAAGTTCGTTCACTTAATTGCAAGGGAAAAGGGCTTATATACTTTAGCCTCTTTTACACCCTAAGGACCTCACAAGATTGGAAATCACATCTAGGTCCCACCTTGCTCAAAAGCACGACCAAACCTATCTATCCTTATGCAAAACTCATGAAATCTCAAGATCTAGGGGTAAAGGAATCCAACCTTCAACTAGGGTACATACATGAAAGGGTTTCATACCCATTTTAGGTGATTTCTATCACAAAGATCATTTTTCTCATCTGATTATTAAATGATGTATCCCTTTCATCATTTCTACTCTAAATGATGACAAGAGTCATAAAAGATGTTCTAGATATTAAGAATTACAACTTGGACCCCTTAATTTGGGTAAATTGCACTTTACCCCAACTTAGGGTTTCTAAGCATGGGAATTGCTTCCACAGCTGCACCTTGGTGCTCAAGCTTGGGAAATCCCTCAAACTTTACCATAACCATTCTCATGATGTCTCAATATCAAAGGAACATCTTATCTTGTGAATTTTGCAAGTTCAACCCTTAAACTGGGTAATTTGCACATAGGTCCCTGTATACAACACAATGCTACAACTTTATACAAAAAGGAGAAATATTGAAATTAAATGTTCCTGAGGAACTTAATTACATGCCAGGGAGTGTTCACAAGTATATTAATTACATATTTAGGCAAAACTTCCAGGGTTAGTTCATAACCCAGGTCAGGGGTGTTACAAATCATAAACCCCTAACAAGGATTTCGTCTCCGAAATCTCAGACAAAAGGAGAAACAGAGTATTTATTAATCATGCCCTCAAGTCTCCACATATCATCTTAATATCATGGAGGTATCATGAGTTCTGCAATTCCACACAAGGCTCCTTTCACTAATTCAACCTTACCAATGTTTATGCAGAGCATAAACCCCTAACATATGATGTCCATATTATTGGAAAGAAGAAGCATAAAAGAACATATTTCTATCATCACCCAAGAATATTTATCAAAAGGAATAACATATATATCTAACAAGGATAATTTACTCAGTAATCCTTTACAACTCTATGTAATTGGGATAGTTCACACAGTTCTTCTTATTAATTGGAAATGCCACATAGCTTTTCCCTCTTTGATTAGGAATGACACATAGCTCTTCCATTTTTAATTGGGAATGACACATAGCTCTTCCCTTTTTGTTTGTTTGGGAATGACACATAGCTCTTCCCTATTTGTTGGGGATGACACATAGTTTTCCCCTTTTTAATTGGGAATGACACATAGCTCTTCCCTTTTTGTTGGGGATGACACATAGCTTTCCCCTTTTTGTTGGTTTGGGAATGACACATAGCTTTTCCCTATTTGTTGTTTGTTTGGGAATGACACATAGCTCTTCCCTATTTGTTGGGGATGACACATAGCTTTCCCCTTTTTAATTGGGAATGACACATAGCTCTTCCCTTTTTGATTGTTCCATATTTCTTATTTCATAATACTCATTAGATTGTATCAGAATGATTGCTTGATCAGGGCAATCAAAAAGATATCAATTTAGGAGTTTCCATACTTACTTTATCATCAATAGCTGTATACCTGGCCAGGGTATATGATTACTGAGGTAAGAAAATATGTACTTACATTTTTCCATGTTCCTTCTCTTTTCTCTTTCTTACAAACATAAATATTAACTTTACTGAATTCTATATTCAGATCAATCCTTTAGTAACTTACCTTCTCATAGAAGTAAGTATGTCAAGATATAAGACTCACTCAACGGAGTCTCCAACGACAACTACCTGCCCTATGACTAGATGTCATATTGTAGTTACGAATCACTCTTCGAGTGATGAAAGGGTGCGTAGCACCTGGGTCAAACAGAACAGATACCACACAAGATTTAGACATATCAGAATATAAAAGTTTCATCTGACCTGTCACCACTTGTGGATCTTCCATTTCCTTTGGTGGGTTCATAGCATAGAACCTTGCCGTAGCTTGTTGTTGAGGTGGTGCTGATGATCCATCTTGAGACGCTTGCCCGCGTCCTCGACCTATTCCTTGAGATTGTCCTCCCTGTGATCCCTGATGTCCTTGTCTCGGAGGCTGTGTCACACTGACAGGCTTAGACCAACAGTCCTTCATCAAATGTCCTACCTTACCACAGTTATAACAGCTTCTTTCTTGTGGTCTTGGTGGTCCAGTAACGGACATTGATGCAAAGCTGTGAGTCTCCTGAGGTAGTTGTCCTTGTCCTTTACCTCTACTTGGAGACCACTCAGTCTGAGAACTAGGTCTAGATGGTGGAGGGTTAGGTGTAGAGGATCTAGGCTTCTTAAAGTCCATAGATGAAGAACCCTGGAATTGTAGATATCTTTTCTGGGTTTGCTTCTTCTCAACCACAGATCTCTCTATCCTTCGGACTGATTCAACGAAGGTAGAGAATCTCTCTCGGTTCTCTAAGGCAGACACTGGGGTAGACATGTCAGCATTCAAACCCCTCTCGAATCTTCTGATTCTCTCTTCTTCTGTGGCAGCCATGTGCGGACAAAACCGCAACAGCTCCATGAACTTAGCTTCATACTCGCTAATGTTCATCATGCCCTGTCTCGGTCTCTCAAACTGAGAGATCTTCTCGTCTAGGAAGGTCTTTGGGAAATATCGTTGGACAAATTCCCGCCGAAAGTCTTCCCACGAGATCTCTATTCCAGGTCTCTTTAGCTCTTCCATGGTCCACCAGTGACCAGCACTTCCTTTGAGGAGATAGACAGCATGTCTAACCTTCTCAACTTCAGGGATATTGAGGATCCTGAAAGCCTTCTCTAGCTCTGTCACCCACAGATCAGCATCTGCGGGGTCAGCAGTCCCATGGTACTCGGTAGCTCTGACACGACGTAGTCGCTCGAACGTCTTTCCGATACCTTGCCCCTCTGGTTGGACAGGTGCCCTATGTGCAGGCATAGGAAACCTGTCGGTTATATGTGTCATGGCAGTCATGAACTTCCCAAACATAGTCTGGACTGCTGGGTTACCCATGTCAGCTGGGTCAAACTGGGGTGGCTCTCTAGGTTGTTCTGGTACAGGCTGTTCCACCTCTGGTACTCCTGCACCGCCTTGAGGTGCACTGGCACTACTTTCTTCCACATTCTCATCATGTGGCTCTGACATCTTAAGTATCTTCTTCTCCTGAGGAGTAGAAGATTCTATTAGATAAGGAAGGAATACTAAAGATAGACTCAACCTCCTAAGTCCTATGCCTCTGTAGACTCGGCGAACCTAGAGCTCTGATACCACTTAATTGTGGGCTCCGATCTCCAAACCACGAATTAATCTCGATTTAAACATGTGCGGAAGCATTCGGTAAACAGCGGAAGACCAAAAATCACAGGAAATTAAAACTTTTTGAGACAAGAGCTTGAAACCTCAAACCTTTTCCATAGAAAAAGGATTTAACCGTTTACATCACTAACAATTACTTCTTGAGTAATTATATGCGACATGATACAAAACTTCTCAAGAATTCATACTCAAAACACTCCAGGACCTGAGAGTACAGAGGACACATAAGACTGACTCTATACTACACCATGAAGCAGGCTAGATCTCCACCTGAGATAACTACTGCTCCTGATGCTGCTGGGATTGGTCACCTGAGTTCTTGTCCCTCCGTCTTCGACGACCACCTAAAAAGTAGAAGTCTACGGGGTGAGACAATTATACATAATTGCCCCAGTGAGAGTTATAACTCTCCACTAGAAGCTTTATAAGCAAAGCAGGGAATAACTAAAGCAATAAAAGCCTTCAAGGTATTCACTAGCAGTTTGATGGTAAGCAAGAGTTCAACCAATAATAAAATATGAGAACATCTATGCTATTCAAGGTAACATCAATCAAATAACTCGTAGATAACTCTAACAGATATACTACGCTGTTGATTATGTTTTTAAGGGAGTATAGGGATGCATCTCACCTTTTAGACTGTGTGGTGGGGAATGATGGACTACATGAATCTACATCAAATCCTCTCACCATTTCTCTTTTAATGAAGGTATGACGGACTACAAGAATCTACATCAAATACCTACACTAGGATGTAAGGTTCTACACATCCATGTACTCAATATACTCAAAAGTATATGATTCAGGAGTTCCCTGGGGAAAACCTGCTTCACCATCATTTAGACTCTGACAATGATGGATCTATGATCATGACTCTACATTTCACTTGATTAGTTAGGTACATTCAGTATTCTTATCATCATATAACAACACAGCTATATATGAGAATACTAAAATGTAGCAGGCCTAACTTATCACAAACATTAGTTATTTCATCTCAAGTCATCTGTCAAGCATGACCTTGATAACATTTATGGCTTTTACAGCCCATAAACCACAAAAGATGTCACCTAACAGTGCATTAAGATGATTCATTATTCATAAAGCTTAAGGCATGCTTTTAATGAATATAACATGGCATTCCATTTCTGGATATAACCATCATCTCATAACAACATGCATGGTTCATTAATATAACATGGCATTCCATACCTGGATATGCCCATCATCTCATAACAACCTGCATGGTTCATTAATATAACATGGCATTCCATATCTGGATATGCCCATCATCTCATAACAACCTGCATGGTACATTCAACAGACAATAGTAAACAATTCAACAATTAAGGATGCATTCTCAAATTAGGGTTTCCCTTGGAATCCCCCTCAACTAGGAATTCACATGGAATCACTCTTATCTAGGGTTTCACATGGTATCACCTCAACTAGAGATTCACATGGATTTACCCTCAATTAGGGTTGAATTCAATAACCCTGTCAATTAGGGTTTACTATTCATCTTTCATATCTTTACCCTAGACTTAGGATTTACTATTCACTCCATGGTGAATTGTACTCATTACATCATCACGTAAGAGAAACATCATCATTAAGGCTCTCAATTAGGATTAAGATCCATTAGATATTATAAATAGGGTTTCCATGACCTCACATAGGTGGGTCATTCCCTAAACATGCACATTCATATGTAATTGAAGTATCTCACCAGAGTTTCCACCTTAAAAAGGGCACTTTCTCTCTCTAGGATACTTTCTCTCTCTAGAAAATACTTTCTCTCTCCTCTCACTAGTAAATGGTGACAACACCACTCTAGATCAGGTTGAGATAAGTCTCCTTTGACTAACATAAGCAAAAACTTCAACATCATGTGATTAGGGTTTGATTAGAACAAGGTTTTATCCCTTTAGACCCCTCAAGGGTATTTTGGTAATTTGCCACATGATCACCATCATGGGTTAACTCACTAACCACATAGTCCCTTAATGATCTAGGTTACCATTAGGGTTTAGATTGGATCACCATTGAACTGATTACATCATCAAATGGTTAAGTACAAACCATCACCAATCTCCAAACGGTTTCAACCTTCAAACGGTTTCAACCACCCAAACGGTCTTGAGACCGTTTGACCTCAAACGGTCTTGGGACCGTTTGGATCCGAACGGTCTTGAGACCGTTTGGAGGTGAAGACCGTTTGGAAGGGTTGACTTCCAAACCGTTTGGAGCTTCAATCGGTTTTGAGGTCGTTTGGACCAATCGACCTTGAGGTCGTTTGAGCCCAAACGGTCTTGAGACCATTTGGTCTCAAACGGTCTTGAGACCGTTTGGATCCAAACGGTCTTGAGACCGTTTGGTCCAAATGGGCTCAAACCATTTGGACCTCCAAAGAGGTTCAAAGATCACCAATGTTCATGGATATGTGTGTTGAAGCCCTCAATTGATCAAAGCTATGCTAACCACTTATAAATTGAGTCAATTAGGGTTAGCCTTAGCCACTTAGACATCAAATTGACCCTCAATTTCAAGCCGATTAGGGTTCAATCGTTCTCAATTAGGGTTTCAAGCTAATTGGTCATCAATGTTCAACAGTGTGAAACAATTCAAGGTTGAACCTATCAATTGACCTTCAATTGGGCTCAAACTTGGCCCAAACGGTCTTGAGGTCGTTTGGACATCATCCAAATGGTCTTGAGACCGTTTGCCCAAAGTTTGACCAAGATCCAAGTCGTTTTGACTAAGGTTGAAGTCCAATTAGGTCAAAATCAGCAATTTTCATCAATTCATCAATTTCCTACAATTGGACCCTCAAACCATTAGATTAACTCAACCCTAGACCTTCAAACGGTCTTGGGTTGTGCCCAAACGGTCTTGGGACCGTTTGGAGGAATCCCCAAATGGTTTTGAGACCGTTTGGCTCCTTCAACCCAAAACTCAACAAGATCTATAGGTCAAATCAGCACTTTTTCACCCGATTAGGGTTTCATGTTGAAGTGCCTTCAACTCTCAATTGGTTAAGAATTAGACTTTGATTCTTTGCAGAGATGAAATTCAATATGTTAGGAACAGACCCTCAAACGGTCGTCCCTTGGTCAACTCTTTTAAACGGTCTTGAGACCGTTTCAATCCAAACGGTCTTGCAAGACCGTTTGAGAGCAAACGGTTTGAAACCGTTTGAACCCAAACGGTTTGCAACCGTTTGGACCAAAAGGGTCCAAGGTCGTTTGAAAAAGTAACATAGGGAATCACGCCCCTCATCTTCAACCTCTAGCAAGGTCGGTTTCCCCACTGTTTTGCTTGCAAACGTGCAAGGAAGAAGGGAGGTAGAAGAAGATTTTACCAAGTAAAATGCAAGAATTAAGCATACATATAAAGCATGAGTTTAGAGTTATAAAACCCGCCTAAAGGTTGATCTTAGAGCTCCAAGCCTTCAAGCTCCAAGCTTTAACGGCGTCCTTGAGCTTCCACAACTCGGTCAGAGGTGAATTCTCCAAGGAAATGTTGCTTTGGTCGGCTAGAACAAGAAGACTAAGTAAGCTAACCATAAAACCAACCTTAGAAAGTGAATTCCTCCATGAATTCGAGCTAGAAGGTGGGGTTCTCTTACCTAGAACAGGTTGGTCGTCCCCCCCTGAGCTCCAGAGCTATCCTTGGTCGTTTGAGCAAGAAAGGAAGAGAAGTGAAGGAAAGAAAGTTCGTTCACTTAATTGCAAGGGAAAAGGGCTTATATACTTTAGCCTCTTTTACACCCTAAGGACCTCACAAGATTGGAAATCACATCTAGGTCCCTCCTTGCTCAAAAGCACGACCAAACCTATCTATCCTTATGCAAAACTCATGAAATCTCAAGATCTAGGGGTAAAGGAATCCAACCTTCAACTAGGGTACATACATGAAAGGGTTTCATACCCATTTTAGGTGATTTCTATCACAAAGATCATTTTTCTCATCTGATTATTAAATGATGTATCCCTTTCATCATTTCTACTCTAAATGATGACAAGAGTCATAAAAGATGTTCTAGATATTAAGAATTACAACTTGGACCCCTTAATTTGGGTAAATTGCACTTTACCCCAACTTAGGGTTTCTAAGCATGGGAATTGCTTCCACAGCTGCACCTTGGTGCTCAAGCTTGGGAAATCCCTCAAACTTTACCATAACCATTCTCATGATGTCTCAATATCAAAGGAACATCTTATCTTGTGAATTTTGCAAGTTCAACCCTTAAATTGGGTAATTTGCACATAGGTCCTTGTATACAACACAATGCTACAACTTTATACAAAAAGGAGCAATATTGAAATTAAATGTTCCTGAGGAACTTAATTACATGCCAGGGAGTGTTCACAAGTATATTAATTACATATTTAGGCAAAACTTCCAGGGTTAGTTCATAACCCAGGTCAGGGGTGTTACAAATATAATTACCAAACATCATCAAACCAAGTACTCTTGACCCCTTAAAAGGTTTGACCTACAAATACAACTAATATTGAGGTAAAATGGTGAGTCTAACTAAACCATGTACAAGATCCATCACGCTTCCACTCCACACTCTGATTGCTTACTAAACACCAAACTTCAAAGTCTAGGTTATCAGGGATAGACTATCCAAACATGTGGTCCTAGGGGGCATAAGGGAACTATATTTGGTATCCATCCTCAAACAAGTCATTACACCTAAAAGATAAAGTCAACATATTGGGTTCTCAGGAGTATCCAACTGAGGTGCCTATGTCTACTACTATCTATATGCATGCTATTTTGGACAATCAGTATCAACTTAGGCCAGACATGCATCGTATGGATCTGAGAGTCCTCATAAACCAAGCTAGTGGCGTGGAGGAAAATCTTGCCAGCCCCTGAACCCTAATCCTTTGTAGACACCTTTGCTTTCAACTTATGCCCTAATAACTATCTAACAGGCGCGTCACTTTATGGTAAACAAAACATGTTTCTAATGTGAAACACTTATGATCCTAAACCAATCTTTCATCATATTAAGTGTAGCATAGATCAATTTTAGGGCCAAAATGTCACTTAAAGAGGAAATATATGAAGCAAAGTTTCTAATTAGGGAGACAAAATTGAAATAGTAAGATTCCAACTACCATGGGATCTGATACCATGCTGTAAGGAGTGGGACCCAAGAGGGGATCCACTCCCTACTAAAAATATGAAGAATAAAACATCCATTCCAAACACACTCAAAGGTATGCTTGAATAGGTGTAAATTTTCAAATTTCAATAAAGAAGGTATTCAAAACAACCAAAGTGTAGCAACGGAATTAAACAAATGACTATATTCAATTTTCACAAAAAATTACACAACTACATCATAATCTCCCATAAGGGTTTACATGTATGATACAACATAAGGATCAAGTAGAGGGAAGTCTAAACTACTTCAAATCTATCTCCAAGCAACATCTCCAAGAGCTAGGTCCATGTTGGAAGCTATGTTCTCCTTGGTCATGTTCAACACCTTGATCTAAACCTAGGTGGTTGGGAAAACACTCAGAAAAAGGGAAAGGAAAAAAAAGTACGTGTCAACAAATATGAATAGGATATCAAAGAAAAGAAAACATGTAAATAAAGGCTAATTTTCATCATAAGATGAAAATTTCTAGAGTATGAGGCTATTTTTAAATAGATGCTTGCCATAAACAGAATATAATAAAAGGGTTGCATGCATGATAATTATGACCACCTTAACTAAGTAGGGTTGAGGCACCTACCAGATCTCAACCTATAGGTGAGGGGAGAATTAGTACATTCCCAATCACCTACACATATTTTTATGGGGGAGAATAATACCTTCCCTAGGGTGAATTAATACATGCCCTATCTATGGGTGGTTGTACATAAGTACCTCTACTATAGCTAAATAGTCCATAAAATCAACATGCTAGAAAAGAAATCATGGAAACGAAAAGCATCATATCGATTCGAACATGGCAGTGGGGTACAAGACCCAAAAAAAAGAGAAACAATACTGAGTTAGAGGCATATATAACAAAGGATTCAAGAATAGAAAATTTAGGGTTCATTTAAGCCTCAATAGGGAAACTAGGGTTATGGATGCAAATATCCCAACTTAGGGTGAAATATGTACATACCTCTCTTACTGATATCAATTACTAACTTTCACCACTTTAATTGAGTCGAAGTTCCTCTTTGCCCATTTCCAATGTATTAACATGTATTAGAATACATAATGCACATTAATGTATAGAAACCATAATTTTAGACCTTTTAAGCAAAACTCAGATTTCGACTCTAAAAAACCTCGCCAATGAACATATTAGGTTCTCTTGATCAAGAAAATATATTTTTATGTTGATATTGGAGTTGTGGTGATTAAGATATAATTTTTATGGATTTTATACATTCAATTCGTTTTCAAAAAATCACCCTTCAGACCTCAAAATAATTTCTATTAGATAGAGATAATTTTCTGATTCCAAAACATGTTTATTTGTCAAATTTGGATAAGAAGATTAAAAGATAAGAATTTTTCAATTTAGACCAATCAGGAAATGACAAGTTAGAAATATTTGAGAGAGAGGAAGAGAGAGAGAGAGAGAACACCATTAAAAAAAAAATTAGGGTTGGAGTTGCATAGGTAACCAAACTAGAGCTTCCACACAAGGTAAAAAGCAAGAAACCAAAACCCTAGAAGAACATGGTAAATAGAGATGGAGATCATCGATTTTAAACATAGAAGCATGCGTTTTAAGCATGTAGTAAGAAATAAATGGGAAGAGGGTTATAAAACTCACCTCTAGGAAGGTGTACATGTTCAATCAACAATGTTCCCAGGCTAGAGAGGCTGGTTTCTTCAACAAAGCTCCTATCTCAAGCAAGAAGTACCTTCTCCACTTTAAAGGTGAAATCCTTCGCAAAAGAACATGAAGATGAGATATTTGAGGGTTCTAGGTGGGGTTTCACCATGGAAAGCCATAGTTCCAACTTAGAAGAAGGTGGGACAAAGATGAACAACATGAAAATAGGGAAGGGAAGGAGGAAACTTACTAGTTTTGGTCGAAATCACCAAGAAGGAGCTTTAGAAAGCCTAAATATAGCAAATTCAGAACCCTAAGAGTTTTCTTCACCAAGGTAGGCACCCTCTTTTACCTTGGGACAACAACTTCGTGGCAAAAAATAGTAGGAATTATGCTCTAAGCTAGAGGAAAGAGAAGGAGAACAAGATTTTTTGAATTGGGAGGTGGGAAGGGGTAGATATGGCTTTATAAAGAAGGGGACACGCATGGGGTGTCTATGGGACTCTCCATGTGTCCTTGGCCTAGGGCTTCATGACCATGCAAGAGGACATCCCCACTGACCTCCAATCAAAGAAATAGCCCCATAGGTTGATATCTTTTAAAGATAAGCTCATTTATAAAGAGGCTAACCCTAACAATGCCCTTGGAGAGAAACACCTTCAAACCAAGGTGCAACTAGGTGCCCCATGGTTCAAAATCTTGAGAATGGTAAGGGAATATCTAAGGATTATAATTCATGTGATAGTTTGTAAAGAAAACCTCGCAATTGGGTAAGTTGCATGAAAGCCCAGAATGTACCTAAAATTGCATAACTTGCACAAATAATATCCAAACAAATAAAGTTTAAATATTAAGTAGGGTTAGGTTCCTTATAATTTGATCCCTAAGAGAGATTTATTTTAAAATCAATCTAGTTCCTGGAATACATCCCAAGTGCAAGCACCTTATAGGATGGCTTCAATTGAGATGAAGGAGTTAAAGAAGCAGTTGTAGGAGTTGTTGAAGAAGGATTTCATACAGATGAGCATGCCCCATTGGGTGTTCCAGTGTTGTTTGTAAAGAAGAAGGATGGTTCTATGATTCTTTGCATAGACCCCGATAGATATTTGAACCTTCATAAGTTTATCTAGTTAATACAATAGGTTCATCAAGAAATGAAATGCATTAGATTTACCTGTTGGTGCTTCTAGAACCTAGAAAAGAATACATCATTTTTCTATGATGCTTCAAAGAATGGGTGGACATGTGTGCTGATGCTGGAAAATAATGTGATTTCTTTTGAGTTTTGATGGCTTGAGATGCACAAGGAGAACTAACCTACTCATGATCTGGAGTTAGTAGTTGTGGTTCTTACTTTAAAGATTTTGAGGCACTACCTATATGGAGAAAAGTGTCAAATCTTCTCAGACCACAAGAATCTTTAGCACATCATCTTGAAGTAGGAGTTGAACATGAGGAAGAGGGAATGCATGGTGTTTCTTTACTGCGGTCACAGAACGGCCTTTGTTTACTTATCGCCAACCACGGGTGTGGTGCTTCTTTGCTGCGGTCACGGTATGCCTTATGCTTGCTAAATACTTTGATTCTGTGATGCTGTGGTCACAACACCTTCCTCGACCATGGTACTTCTTTATGACTAAGCTGCGGTCGCGAGACTTTGAGCTGTATAAGAAAATAAAAAAAGTGATGATGAATTAAATGCTAATGCATTAAATAAAATATAAAATACAATTATGCTAACAACAAAATTAATGTTGAAACTTTCAGAATGTCGACTTCGACCGAAGACACGTTGATGAAAAAGGCAAACTCATTGAAGGGAGTAGAGGAAATCTTAGAGAAGATAACCAAAGCATTGAGGGATAACCCAGACCTCTCCCCAACGAAAAGGCTTCAATTACAACTAATGAAGAAGAAGTATGACTACATTCTGGCCCACAAGATGCCAAAAGAGTCAGAGGAGTCCCTAGAGACATAACAGACAAAAACTTCTGAGTACCAGCCTCCTGAGGCCAAGCTGAAGAAGCTAAAGAAGAGGAAATCTAAAGCCAAGGAAGTGAAAAGCGGAAAAAAGAGGAAAGTGACAACCACAAAAAAGTCAAAGGGGCAGGAGAAAGAAGCAACCCTTGAAGAGGTCAAAGAGAAAGAACAGATGGCCCTCGACCAGTAGAGGCCAACATTCGTGCCAAGAGATCCAACACACCATCACAGTTTGACTGGATACTGAAGACGAAGGGGTTCAAGACGATGAGACACTTTGACATCGATGACTTAAAAAAAATGGGGATCTGCGACAAGGTGATCAACTTCCTAGAAGGTGCAAATTTTGCACCCTATGTACCTCAGAAGCCCCTTCCCTAACACAGTTGACGACATAGTTCATGTTGTTGTTGGAGAAGTTCCCAGTCCGTGACAATGAATGCAAGAAGGGCAACAAAGACTTCAAACTGGAAGTGAGAATAGGAGGAAAGTGCCACATGATCATCGAGGCTATGCTTAACACAATATTCACTAGAACAATTGAAGAAGCACAAACCCAATTTGCCACACTAGGAGAAAAAGACACTGTCAGATACAACAATCATAGGATGGGGGAGAAGCTGACCGGAGAACAAGAGCATAACTCAAAGAAATCGAAGGCGGCTCTCATCACCTCCTACTTCATCAGAGTGGTGTAGAAGATAACAACCAACACAATATTTATGAGATCAAAAACCAGCAGTGTAACCAAAGGAGACCTATTTATAATATGGTCAATGCTAAATAATAAGCCTGTGAACATAGGAAGGATTTTGATTGAAAGGCTATCAACCACAATAGGAGGGGAAGAAAAACAAATGAAGGAGTTCTGCATGGAAGCCAGATTACTAAAATTGCATACCACTTCATGGATGCATACTTGTTGATGAAGTATAAGAAAACTAAGGGATATACAAAGATTGATATAAAGTCCCTCATCAACACGGGGATTCTAGCACAAAAAGGGAACAAACTCTTTTACAAACAAAGCTTCTCCAAGATACTTATCCCCCTCCTAGAGATGGCATACTATGATGCCCACAAGTTGTGGCCCTCCCAAGAAGATGTCGATAAGACGTACTCGAGAGCCATCCACACTACTGTAGACCAATCGCCAACTACTGGCGAGAAGGATGTGAGAGATATAACTTTGAAAATGAAGATGAAGAAGCCAGAGGAAAGAAAGAAGCTGGCAATAAGAAAGGAAAAGAAAAAAAATGTCAGACAAGTCCACCGCCCCAAACCCACCCTCACCATGCATTCCATCTAAGATGGCAATAAGTGAAGGATGCCAGCCTGAAGCGGAAATCACAGAAGGAGGGGACCGGGTGATTCTTGAAGCCAACATGAGGGAACACCATTTTGAGGTAGAGAAAGAAACCAATCAAACATGAAAGGACCCCGAGGCTGTACATGACTCTGTGATACCGAAAGTGATTCTACAAGTGCCAGGGCAACCAGAGGCGAGCACTTCTGCTCTAACAACACATGCTGACCTAACAAGTAGCAAGTCAGCTCCATGATTGAAGGATCCCACAACATCCACAACACCCACAACAACACCCGTAGAGCAGCAACAACACAAAATGTTCGATGGTGTATTAGGAAATAAGTTTGATGCCATGTGGCAACACATGCAAGAAACATCTAAACTAAATTTAAATATTACATCTAGCCTTTGTAGACTAACTACACAAGTACAAAGTTTAAATGAGAGAATTGAGGCACTCCCACAGTTCATGCAAGCGGTAATCAACACCCAGAATGTGATGATGGGAGCTCTAAAGGCTCTAACTGAGGAAATGGCGAACCTCAGGAAGGAGCATGATGCCATGAGAACAGACAAGGAGCCAATGCAGAAAGGGTATGAGGAAGTGTTAGATGACCTAAAGAAGGAGCGTCAACACTTAGATGACGAACGCCAACAACTAGATGCTGAATGCCAAGAAATAGACAGTTGGCGGCAGAGAAAGAAGACAAAGTGTCTAACAAGCCCTTCCACATCTCATGCTTTCTCAAGCCCCTCAAGCCTAGACAAAGACGATGATGATGTGGGAGGAACCGGTGCTGGAGCATCCTTGAAGGACAAAAGTGCCAATGTGAAGACCTCTCCAAGAGCAGACCATAGGCAAAGGAAGCACCACCACAGTCAGACTCTCATCGGGACAAAGAAATGAGGAAGACAAATGCGTTGCCAAGGACGTTCGACTTAAATATCAGCCCAAAAGAAGATAAGGCTGCACCAGAAGACCCTAAACAAGTTGTTGTCACTAGAGCTGAAAGAATTGCAATAGGAGATCTCGCATCACAAGAAATAAGAGATCCCAACAAATTCTTGGATGACCCGACATTCAGGATGGATATTTGCAACGACTTTCTCAAAGATCCAGAGCAGTATGAACAAGACAATTCCTTTTATGACGGGAAAATGGTTGTGACGTTAGCCACACTCAACGCTGTAGAATTAGAGCAACCATCGGAAGTGAACCAACCAATAAAAGATGTAATTGTAGAGATATCAATGAATGATGAATGCAAGGCAACAACCCAAAAACCGATGGAAACAAGGGTTCAACCTCCAACCATAGAAACACCACACACAACAAAGCAGGCAGTAGGAGACGACACCCCAAAAGATGAAGAAGTTGGGCTCACCTCTTCCTTCACAAATGAGCCAGTCAGAAAGTGGAGTGTGCTAGTCCATAAAGTACAATTAGGTGTGGCTCCTCCTCTACCCTGCAATGTGGTGGGTATGGACATGACCACATTATCAAGAATCACATACAGAGATTTCCATATCCAGGCAGACATACTAGATGACAACCTTCCTAGAACTAATATTCTCTATCACAACAAGGGTATGCCACTTAATAGAGATCACTTTAGAGGGATTTTTCTAAAATGAGCTTGAGTACATAAGAATCTATTCAAAGTACTGTGTGCAACTCTACTCAAAGAATTATTGCATCTCGACAAAGTGCAACCAGTATTCAAAGGAACCACACATCTAGTAGGGCTTCTGTTCTATAACAATGACAAAGCTACTGATGTGATAGAGCTACAACAAGCAGTGAGTAGGGATGAAACAAAATTTGTGGTCCTGCCCATAGGGACTATAAAGAACTGGGTATTGATTGTTGTCAACTTATACGAGAGATGGACAACAATGTTCAACTGCTGCACAACTAAATTGGACAACACCTCCCTGATATACAAAAATAAGGAAACAAGGCATATTTTAAAGGTGCCACTACATCTGCAACGAGCTATACAAATGGCAGAAAATAGACATGAAGAGATGTGGAAGCAATTCTCTATCTAAAAAAAAGTCCCTCAAGAAAAGGCTAGAACAGTGGACTACACCTTTATAGTTCTCCGAATGATGGAAGCCATCAATAAGGGAGTCATGCTGGAAGACCTCTGCACGAAAGATATGTATGGGTTGCGTGGTATTCATGCAATGGAGGTTATCTTTGATTGCCACTTCTTTAATGACCCGACGATGCATTCAGACGCATTACCATGACGACTTCACCAAGAAATCCCTCTACCTTAAAAGAAAACATGGAGAGAGGAACTTAAAACCATGTGGATCAATCTTGAAGAGCCCACTAGAGTGTCTGCTTGGAAGGAGGGCTGGGAAGATGACACACCCAACAGAGTAGAAAGAAAACCTAAAAATGAAACAAAGCAATCTCTAGTGGCAGAAGATAAGAACGAACAACCTTTAGTGAGCCAGCCAAAAGAAGGAGAGTTAGAGGAAGAGGATATGCCTAAAATTAAACCAGATGGGTCGGCTGGAGAAATAGTGCCTACCTTCAAGCCTGTCACTAGAATCCTTGCATCTAATAATGAAATCCTTTAAGGAAGATGACACACCTATAGAGGCAATCTTTGAAAGGGATGGGATTTGTGTGCTAAAGGACAACCTCCAAGATACGTTGAAAATAAGAGGGTACCTCTCAGTTAGCACCATGTCAGCTTATCAAGCACTGCTAAATGACAACATGCTGAACGTGTACATGGACTACTTCCTCCTAGTAGATGACATCCTGAAAGATAAAAGGTTAGGGGAAAAGAACGCCTCCAACAATGCCTGGAGACATCTCTTCTAGATTACATATTTCTTCCTATTCTACATGATAGTCATTGAACTTTGTTAGTAGTAAATGTTATAACAAGGACTGCAACACTTTATAATAGCTCAGATGCAGCCTTTGCACTCAATAAAAGAATGAACATGACTACTGCAAAGACACCTATAGAAGAAAAGGCAGTCACATGTGCTGAGGTAATTGTTGAGATGCTCAAGAGTCATGGGAAAGGGTACGAGCACAAAGAGGACAAAGACTTCAAGAAGACACCGTTCTGCCACAGAATCCCTCAACAAGTGCCTCTGTCAAATGACTACAACTTCTATTATCTATCCTGGATGATGGCCCTAGCTACGATGAATATGAAGGTGGAGGGTATGCAATATGAGAAATACCACCCACTACACAGAGTGTATGCCAACATGCTCCTCGAATCAAAGTGGACCACTAAAACCAATCAGCAGAAATAAAGAAAGCCCATTTATACATCTAACTCCAATTTTGACACCCCAGGCTAGAGTGAATGATAAGTTTGGGGGAGAGTCATAAATGGGCATAAGAGGTACAATTTTATACCAAAATTTAAAAAAAATACTTGTACATATTCTCGTTTCTACCAAACTAATTTTGTAAAAAAATATTTTAAGAAATTTTGTTATAAGTCACAATTTTGTTTAGCCGCCTCCTGAGTTTGTCAGTTTCCTAGCTAAATGTTGTAGTGCTATCATTTCTAGAGAGGAATAAAGAGCAACTAACACATATGACAGTAATACGAGTAGCATAAAAATATAGTTTTATCTCATTCTTTTAGTAAAACATTGTGTGTGGAACAATCCTAAGTCTATGGAATCCCTAGAAACTAGAGGACTTCACCGAGCCATACTCCCGACTAACCACCCTAATTTGACAGTTCTAGCTAGAAAATCCTCACATCCCTCGAGAAGGAAACAACTACCCCTTTTGAGTTTAATCATCCCCATTTTGGGATGAAAAGAGGCTTGGCCGCCCAAAAGACCATATAAAACCCCCCTCACCCAAACCTGTGAGGAGATATGAAAAGCCAAAAAGAAAAAAAAGAAAAAATATAATGAGAGTTGTGCCCAAAAGATGATAAAGGGTCCCACCGGCCGATGTATTGCTGCACTCATGAATGCAAATATGTCGTGCACGTAAGTGAAATCCTGAAGCCAAATTCATCCACCTAAAATCCTAAATGACCCTCACAAAACCACCTGACTTAATGTTAGGAGCCCTCGAGACAACACTATCCTTATGACAACTTGTGGGTGAGGGAGATTTAGGAGAGCAGGAAAACACTTAAAGCCTGAAACCTCCCCGAGCACACTAGCATAGGCCCAACTAAAAATAAAAGGAAGGGTGTGAAGGCTACCCCTCTATGGGATGTTGTATTAGTATGGCTAATAACCTAATGTAGAAAGGGGCAAGTCATTGAGACAGAGAGACCTTTACTACCAAAAGGCATTGGTAAGGATTCAAAGTCACGCAACTCTAGTTATGAAGGGGAAGAAATAAGATTTTAGGATTGAATGAACATACCATAAGAGTTTTGCTGTAAGAATGAGATAACTCAAATATGTTAAGATTTTTGCAAAAAATGTATCACTTTTCTCATCTCTCTATGATTTTGGGCCTTGCCGACAAGGAGTGGCTCAAGTGGTCAAGCACATTGTCCCCTAATAAAGAGACCCGGGTTCAAATCCCACTTTCCGCCTTGATTTACCACCCTCCTAGGCATTCAGCCTCCACCACGGCCATGGGAGAGGGGGAGAGAAATCTTTCTCTCTTAATCCCATATGATTTTGGGTCTACCCTTAGCCTAAGGACAAGCTTGATTCTAAGTTTGGGGGAGTTGATATCATCTCATTTTTTGCACTTTTTGCATATGTTTCATGCTTCCCCTAGCATATATTTTATAGATTTTTTATTCTTATTTTAGTACTTTATGCTAAAATATCAATTGTACACATTTTTCACCTTTGCAGGGTCATGCCAAGACATGGTCATGGTTAACAGCTCGACCGTGGCTACATCATCCACTAAGGGCCCTATGACAGTCAAAGCTCCTTATCACCATATCTACACCGTGACCACGGTCCTGTCATGACTGAGACTTCCCCTTGGTCGTGACCTACAACTTGCACACCCCAATCACGTGGGAGTCTCGACCAAGATCAAGCCACGATTGAGGTCATGCCTTGACTGTGGCTTACATCCAGGACTCGATTGAGGCTCTACCTCGACTGAGGCTCTACCTCGACCGCGGTCCAGATAGTTAAGTCAGTGGGCAACACCTATAAATAGGCCACCCACCTCAACTTGTCACATCATCAGATCATCAAGGACCACGAAGTGCTGCCAAATTCCATAGCCACTCACATCAATCTGGGATCTCTAAAGGTGGAAGTTGGAGGAGAGAGAAGATTGACCACCCTCTTCTTTAAAGGAAGGAGAGTCCCATGCATCACCCATTCCAGATGTAGATTCTAAGGAGTATATTGGTGTATCACCATCTTCCCTCTCTATCTAGATATATCTTCTCCTTACATTGTACCCCACCTCCTCTTCGTGGTAGTTGATGTATCTATCATTTTGTAATGCCATTATACTACTTGTCAACATGTGTGGCTAAACATATAACTTGGGTTGGGAGTAGCCACTAAGGCTCTCCTAACATGTACATTCTTGCTCCCTTTTGAATATATATATATATATATATATATATATATATATATACTCTTATCAAGATTATCTCCATACACTTGTTCTTAATGCTTCATTTGTATGCTTAGCTACCTTCTTGTGATGTTTGATTGTTGGTATCTCGAAAGAGTAGTACCTTCCTTATATAGTGTTATGGAGTAGTATGAATGCATGAAAGTGTTGGAATGCTAAATCTTACAGTCATATGGCTTATTTTGTGATTGTAGGGTGGTTATCTTGAGACAGAGGTTACCTTAGATCCTAGATCTATCCTTATCTCGAGAGAGGAAGGAATAGGCATTTTTATGACTTCTTGTAATCTTGATAGGAGTATATGAAGGGGTGAGAGTTTTTCATGTTGGTGAGAGATCTTAGTAGGTGAAACCCGATCCAAGTTTCCTCCCCTATCCTCGTTTCCTACCGCTCATAATTGTTTTTCTCTTGTTATTATTCTTCTTTCCTTTAGTTTTATTTGTTTTGGCTGGAGTAGTTTTATTTGTTTTGGCTGGAGTACCATCGTTCCTTAGGGAACAACCTTTTAAGCCCATATGTTCATCCAGAGTGTATGAGTGTGTGACCCTACGTGCTTAACGCCTGTCGACCTTGTCCCTGTGGTTCGACCTCGATTACTACATCAGAGCCTGTATAATAGTTGTGGGGGCTTGAGTGTCAGGTTATGAACTTAAAAGTCCGACTACTCAGGATCCGCTACAATTTGGATGCATGATTTAGGCCGGTCACACATGTATCACATATCATACCATTAAGGTATATACATCACTGTATAATGTCATCTTACCACAAACCTGTTATAAAGATGGCATGTTCATACATTCAAGTCATACACGTACAACCATGGCATACTGCCAAGAGTCTCGTATTGATGTACAACACCTACAAAACAACCCTACAGATCTGAGAGTACAGGGACACCACATAGGACTCTACTACAAACACTAGCAGGTATATCCAACCTTCAAAAACTACTTCTCTCCTTGATGCTCTTCCTCAACCGCACAATCTCTACCTCATTATTCATGACCACCTAAAAGATGTGGAAACCCATGGGGTGAGACCAACATCCCAGTGAGAGATATAACTCTACACCAATAACTATTGTTAACACATGTAGATTATAGAACATAAAAGTAATACTAATAGCAGGATGAGCAGATTCAACTAAATGAATAATTAAAACTGATAACACATATTAAGTAGTTTATGCAACTACAACTAGATAGTAGAACATCATATACTTTCAGAAGGAATAGGAAGAACACGTATAACTGTACTCAACTAAACAATATAAGAAACAAGGCAAAATAATCATCTATTGTGAAGCGTGTTTAACCTTAACAAATATACTCGACAGTTGTATTATGTCTTTTATTATGTTTTGTGGAGATGAGGTATACCACTCATACTCCAACTGACCATTACTAAGTAAAAATCAGTGCCATACAAGATGTAGGAGAGATGGATTCCTACGATCTCCCACATCCTCAGTCAATATGAGTCTATCACAGTGACAGATAGAGTCAAACTGCAAATCAGCCTAGCCCGCCTTGGTATATAGGCACGACACAATGAGATACGACTGCAACCGTTCTCCTACTAGGGTATGACCGCAACCATACCTAAAAACATATCATTTAAGATACAACCTCAGCCGTTCTTCTGCCGAGGTATGACCACAACCATCCTCAAAAACAATAATTGTGGATGTAAGGATATATCCTCAACTTGCACCCCCACATATTCAATAATATGCACTGTGAGTTTCCTACAGGATTACTCGTTTCACCATACAACAAGTATTGACACTGAAGATGGATCTACGACCCAGGGAAACCAACATGATTAGGGTTCCACTTGATTAATTATGCCAATCAGGTATCTTTTAGTGCATCAATCAAGTTACAACATACAAACCCAAAACAAATTCTACAAAATTTCAATGTCAGAAGATATCAAATGTATGAGGTATAAATTTGTCACGTCATCACACAATGCCACTGTCATACAAGTCCATCATCATTATGATATCATCAGGGGATAACCATCCCTCATCACATCACTAGAGAATTTTACCTCACATTAGGCATTAAGCCTCTGCTAGGTCATAAGACCCAATCACCTAATTCATGCACATCATCATTATCTCATCATGTCTCATGAAGGCTCATAATCATCATCATGTATCATATAAGAGATACCATAGCAATCACAAGCTATGATGTGTCTTCAACCTGCAACATTAGGGTTAGATAAGTAGGAGAGAGAAAATACTTTATTGCATGCTAATTGTTCAAGCAAGATAAATAATTACATCATATTCCCAAATTAGGGTTAGGATTTCCATAGATAGCTGATTAGGGCTTCCATAACGACATTCAACATCAAACTCTAGGTACATGACTTCCCACATTCTTGGAGTACATAGACCAAACGTCATCATGACCAGTTAAAGCATTCAAAATAGCAACATGTAGCGAACAAACCAGGGTGTAGTGACCGACACCCTCACATGTGTAGCGACCGACATCCTCACATGTGTAGAAACCACTATGGTCACACCATGTGTATCGACCATTAGGGCTAGAACATGTGTAGCAACTGATACACGTCGTTTAGCACACCAATTCACTAAGATAAATTATCCTAGAGTTTAACCTTTTTTTTACTTTTCGATTAAGGATGGTATAGAAGGGTCGATCCCACATGACAACTTTTTCAGATCATTTCTTTAAAATTGATTGATTTTTGAACTTTATTTCTTTTTGGAGGATTTTTGAATAATTGAACAAGAAAGGAAATTTTGAGATTGGAGGGTGATTACACTAACAACGAGAATGTAAATTGCAATGGAATAAAATATTACACTAATAGCAATGAAATGAAAGGATTATGATAAGGCAAGAAGAAAAGAAGAAGATTGTCAACACAAAATAAAAGAGAATTATCTACGACCAAGAATTAAATTGCAGAATTGAATGGAAAGTGATTGGAAATGAGTGGTTGAAGGAAAATGGATTGAACCAGATGGGAAAAGTATCGAGGCTTAGGGGTTTCACCACCTTATCCAATGTGAATCAAAACTGAAGAAATCATAAAATAAGTAAGATAATGGAAGGCATGCGAAACATTCGTAAATGAATCACAAAAGATGAACTCCCCATGAACCCACTGGTCTTGGCATTCATGGATCATAGTTCAATCATCCTAATGGTGATTTTTCTAAGCTATCATCCAAATCCCCATGTAATCAGTTTAGTCATTCTAAATCTTGGGTTCCACGGTCGCATCCACCAAGATTAACAAGCAATAGAAATGAGAGATCATTTCATTAAAATCATCGATTTCCAAACTAAAAACCATTTATCTCAATGAATAATATAATTTGATCAATAAACACATGGATAAGGGGATACTCCCCTTGCCTCGATAATTGAACTACTCGCTTGTCATAATGAAGAAAAGGGAGGAAACGGAAGAAAGTGAGGAGGCCATAGACAAGAACATAAAATATCGAAGGACCGTATGCTAGTGACAATTAAACGGTCGCAACTCTTAGTTCCTTGCTCCCAAAGAAGAATGAGAATGAAAGATGAGAATTAGAGATCTTGAAACAAAAGACCAATTTTATTAAAGAACTAGAGTGTTACACAAACAAGAATGGAAATAACAATGCTCAAAATAAATGTTCAAGTATAAACTTTTGGATCCTTATCTTAGTGGAGTCCCCCCTCCTTTATAGGGGAAGGAGAGGTGGAAACCCTAAAAGGGGGAGAACAAATGGGAGAGGTGGCTTCTAACTTTTGTTGTTCGTAAGACACAAAATGGTCATCTCGTTTGACCAAAACACTCGTCTCGCTTGTGATGTGGCATGGCTGAAGGGGGCAGTTAAAACCCTAATCGAGGGGGTGGCGGAACCCTTTGATTTGGATTCTTGGTCTCGAAGAAATGTATTGTGAGAACCTGTTTCACTAAACGAGATTACCCAAAACATAAAAAAAAGATTACTCATTAATTAGCACAAACCCAAAAAATAGGGTAAACTAAAACCGATTTCAATATTTCCCAATTGCTCAGAAGCATTTACATAAAAGCCCAACAACTTGCTTTGTTTCACATAATGCTCAAAATATTTTACAATTGTTCCATGACCTCAACCACAACGTAAACTTTACAAGGAATACTATCCACATATTTCACATATACATGCATCAACATGCTATTGAAAGCTCGATTAAATGAAAACATTGTATACAAACTTTTCACCTGGACCAGAGAGTACATCGACAACTCTAGGACACACTAGACAACTAAACTACCATCTCTAGGGTTCATCACCTCAGATTCTCTTTGTTTCTATGGTTCTTCTTCCACTACTGTTGATCACCTGAAAAGATGTAGTGACCCACAAGTTGAGACCTAGTCCCAGTGAGAGATATAACTCTCTCCAACATATATTGATTACGTCAGATTAAACAGTGGATAACTGAGCAGTTGGAGTATTTAATAATCAATTGAACAGTTCAAGTATACTAAACAAATTAAGCAAATAAGCTTAGCAACACATATGATTATCAATGTATATAGATCTAATAGGTAAATCCATTTTTGGATAGATATCTACTCAAATTTCATCAAATTGCATCTAATAACAATCATCATCATTAATTGATTATCATCACATGCCTTGCTAACAACACAACCAATTTAGTAGCATAAGCATCCCTGACATCATGAATATGTCTAGTAATATAACATGGCTATCAATATTGGCATGCCAAATAAAGGGAATAGATCTATATCATAAGTAGAACTAACATCATAACACAATTAACTGCATATACATGATTAGTAGTTTAAGGATTTCTAATTACACAGGCATGGCTAGCAATATTAAACATAGCTAGCTAGTAGCATCATCTTAACTATCAATGTCAGTATATCTGACAACATAAGCATGTTTACAACATGAGCATAACTACAACATAAGCATATCTATCATCTCTTATTGTACTATACATGATCTCAGTGAAAAGAAAGCAAACAAGGGTTATCATCCAATATGAAGCGTTGTGTATAACCCTATGCTACACGATTGTCTTACATCTTTTGTTACACCCTCGTGAGTTTGAGTCGTACCACTCAAAGTCCAACTAACCACCGCTTGGTCGCAATCAGTTCCATATAAGATCTAGGAAGAGCCATACTCTAAGATCTTCTCCATACTCAGTCAGTAAGAGTATGCACCATAGTGACATATAGTCAAAATGCAAAACAATGACATATAGTCCTGTAACTAGCCCACCTTGGTATGTCACAACGCTAGCATCCAGGGTATTCAAACCCAATTACTGAGGTACAACCACAGTTGTCCTCTAATAACATCATGTTATGATTACTAAGACCTGACCACAGTTGTTCTCAAAAAGTGTGCTAGGTATGACCGCAGCCATCCTCCCGAAACACTTGGTGTCAGGATGACAAGCACCCCGCATACTCAACAGTATGCTATCTGAGTTTCCCTTAGGAATATTTGTTTCACCATATAGTAAGTTCTCACACTGAATATGGTTCTATAGCACATGGAACTACATGGTTAGGGTTTCACTTGATTATTTATCTCCAATTGGGTGAATTAAGGTGCATCAAACAAGTGGACAAACAAACCCTAATTCAACTCTAGCAAACATTGCTATATAACAACTTCAGAAGATATAAAATGCAGGAGACATAATTTCATCTCTATATTACGGGACACTATTCACTTGTCAATCAAAAGACTATACTTGTCATCACATCATCATCACATGGTAGTGTTAATTGCCATTTAAGAGACTACTTTTGTCATCACACTATCACATAATATAAATCCTTCACAATATCATAGGGTATCAACCCTTGTCATCATAAGAGGATTACACCTCATTTAGGGATCAACCATGCCCAAAGGTCATTAAGATCATCACATCATTCCTTACTAGTTCATCATTATCTTTCCATGCCTTACAACAAGGATCAACAAACATCATCACATATGTAATGCACAATCTCAACATGATATTACATTTAATAACTAAAAGATGTTTGCAATATAACATTGTAGGGTTATCTTAGCATTTAAGAGCATTCCTTTACTATATCACATATAAGGAAGATATATAATTGGTCATCATTATACTTACAGTGTACACGTTTATTATAATAAAACATAAATCATAAAGCTATGATGACCACTAGTTAACACATTAGAGTTTCAATCATTCATTAGGAAGGATATTCCATCATTATATTAATCATTCAAAGAAAGATAACATGATTCACGATCATTCTCTACTTGCATTAGGGTTAGGTTTAGCAAGGTAAGTTACATTGAAGTTATATTTCAACATCCATTCACAAACCTTAATCCATAGCATCCCCATAAAATCTTGGATGCATAAGGCACAACATCATCATCACATTCCATACTATTCTCAAGTATGGATCCACACATATCTCAAGGTGTAACCATTAGGTTATAGTATACTAGAGATCTACAACAATAAGAGAGACTCCATTGTTCTATTATTCCACTAAGGAAGGCTGACCATATCTAATCACCATCACATGAGTTCATTAGGAATTACGTGTAACAAACTATATCCCATTAGGGTCACATATAAACACAATATGTTCATTATCCATTCTATTAATATGAGGGAAAAGGTATGAATACCTTATTTAGGGAAAACCTCCATTGGTTCCATCATCATTCAACCCATATCACCATACCGCAACATCATCCAGAACTATTGGATGTTAAAAAGATAAGACCATTGGTTATTTACATAAGTAAACACCGTAAACCAACCATATGTAAATCCATCGAGTTGTGACCTAGAAAGAGTCACAATCAAACCCTAAACATCCTTTATTTAACAACCTAAAGGGGACATCATAGGTTGTGGGATTAAAACCCATCATTGAGTGTAAATTTTAATCAAGCCATCATATCAACATTCAAGCTCCTTTAATTGATCACATAAGGGAAACCATCAAATTCAGATTTATTGGAAAACATATGTAATACTATTGGTTTCAATCCAAACCATTGGATGTTGAAGAATCCAATCTCAACCTTTGGATCAAGTCCATTATTCAAAACTATTAGATGAAGAAGTGTTAGACCCTAACCATTGGATCAGGTTCATATTTCAAAACCATCCATTGTAATATAAGTCTAACCATGAGATCAATTGAACCAAGGAACCATTGGTTTAGAGCTTAATTGAAGCTAAATTTAAAGATTTGACTCACCATAGGTTGTGGTGACCTGATCCACCATCGTTTATGAGATATTGTGTCACCATTGGTTGATAGGATCAACTCTACTACCATTTTCTCATTTGGATGTTGAATTAATGTTACCATTGATTGATACCATCATTAGAGAATCAAACCATTGCTCATTGAGATTCCAAGAGAGCCTAACACTGACCTAAAGTGTGACTATAAGTTCACACCATCGTTCATCACCCTTGGTCATCACATTTGGTTGTCATGAAGACCACACCATTAGGTCTTGTGTTTAGTGAAGAAAACAACTTAGAAACCCTAATATGGACCATTGGTTGATAGGTGCTTAGCACCATAGGTGGTTATACAAACCTAAAATAAATCATAATCTTCCTTAGTAAGAACATGCACATGATTATAGGTTCAAATAGGACTGGAAACAAACTAGGAAACACCATAAAAATCAAATTCCCAAACAAGCTTATCTTCGTAATGCTTAAATCACCATTTTTAAGAAAGAACATGAGCTAACAAGCTTATAGTAAGCAATATAAGTAAAGAGGGTTATAAAACTCGCCTCTACTGAGAAGAAAAGACTTCTAGCAGTAAGAAACTTGAGCCAAGAAGGTAGAAAACCCAAGAAGAAGCTCTAATCTTGTCCAAGTATGCACCCTTCTTCACAAGGAATCAAAACCCTAGAAGAAGAAGAAGAAGCAAGAAAGGTAGGATATTGAGCTCTAAAGCAACTTTTACCATGGAACAATAGAGTTCCAACCTGGAGGAAGGTCTAAGGAAGGAGATGAGTAAGAAAAATGGATAAGGAATGAAGAAAACAACTTGCCTTGGTCAAAATTCCTAGAAGATGACCTTGGAAACGGTTCTTAGACATCGTTTGTTAAATTTTCAAGCCAAGCAAATAAACCATTGGTTGATAGCTCCTAAAGGTAGCTCATCCATAAAGGAGTAAACCCTAAAATACCCTTGAAAAAAACACCTCCAAACCAAGGTTCAACTAGGCACCCCATGGATCAAAAAGCTCAATAATAATAAGAGAACATTCAAGGACCATAATTCAAGTGATACATTACAAAGAAAACCTCTCAATTGGGTAAACTGCATAAAAGTCCAAAATGTGCATAAAATGGCATAACTTGCACAAACAATGTCTAAATTGGACCAAAATTGAAATTTAAGCTTGTCACATGATGCCAAAACATATCACAAGGTTAGATTAGGGTTATAAGAATTCAATTATGGTAATTAAGAATGTTAAACCATTTAAGCAAGGCTAGGGGTCTCACATGTATGAACCGATCATCTAAATGTGAGACGACCGGTTGGATCTGCCTTGTACGTGGCAAAGGGTTGAAAACCCTAACATGATTGAAAACGATCCTTTAGATCTAATTTGGTCTTTGAGTTGGCTCGATACGACCATCTGGGCTATGTGAGTCAAGCGTCTAGTGCGCCTCTGACGAGCGCCTGGTGAGTGAAATGCTCGGTTGAATCTTCTTGAGTATTAGATTAGAAGATTGAGCTGAAGACCAAAATGGCCATCTGGCTCTAAAATGTGGAGTACTTTGGAGACAAACCGTCTGTTTGGCACTATGAAATAGTCATCTCATGTGCTCAAGAGGTCAGAATCTTGCTCTAAAGATAAAACCTACAAAAGTGTGAGGGAAAAGATGAATATTTGCACTATTAATTGAAATGTGGGTAAGTTACAAATTGACCTAAGAAATTAATGAAAAAGAGAAAAGTTCTAATAAAAAAGACTACAGAATTCATGCAAAAATATAAATGAATATACATTCATCAAAATACCGCAGACTTAAATCTTAGCTTGTCCTCATGCAATTAAAATCACAAATAAATCCAATTTATACTAGCAACATGTCTATCCTCACCCTTGTAGCATCACTTTATTCCTTACCTCCAAATTTGGCCAAGCATCCCAATCTCCTAGAACCACATAACACAAAGTTCTATATTCCCTATTAAAACAAATATCATAACTTGTTTCTAAATCAAGATTTTTTAGAGAAATAGGCTTCATCTTACTTATACTTTGACAGTCTTATTATTATTTTTTTCTTTTTGTGAGTTATTCACAAGAACAAGACAAAGGTGGGTGCAGAAGATGATGATTCCTCCTCTATTTGACTCAGGATATATTTAATTGATAGAGTTTTGGTTACATTGGTGATAATTTTTTTCATGTGCTCTTTGCCATCTTTTAATGGTACACCCTGACATGACCAAACTGTACGTGTAAAATGTAATGGTACATTAAAGTAATATAGGCCAATGAGGCCAGGATATCAAACACATGGAATCGTAATTCAAGAAACTACCGCTATCTACTTTTGATTAGCTAAGTTGAAGAAAACTTTGATTTGAGAATTATCAAAACTAATTATAAGAAAGAAAACTAATTTAATGGTTTATGATCACAATGACAAAAAATTCTCTAGAACTTTGGTTTCACCATGATCGAAACTACAAATTTTACCTAAGATTAATATATATTCCTCCCCTCATGGACAAAGATCATGTAGCAAGAACTACCCACTTCTGCAGTGTAGTTCACTACCTATTCTAATGCAAATCCCATTTCCATAGTAATTTGTTAATTAGTTAGGTGATCTAACAAATCCTCTGAGTAATCTCTTTGCATTCGTAAGCCACCTTTCCCAAAGGGCGATATAAAACATGTATCACTATGGATTTCCTATCCTTAATCCTCCTCCTGAAGTTACCAAGGATCCAATTAATCACCTGTGGTGCACAACATAGATAATTCAATATGATTTCATAGCAACATACCCAAGAATAAGTAGAAAACAATATACTAATGCAAAAGATCCATATACAATGCACAATCAGGCTACTCTCGGGTCCTAGAGAACATGGGGATTAGCCCCTCATGGTTTCTATGGACAAAAACATACTAGGAAGAAGGAAAAATGTGGAGAACATAGAAAAATAGATGAACCCCCTGGAGAAACATGACTGGGACGCTCCATGCTGATGATCAGATCTGTGAACCGCAAATTATGGCCACCGAACGTGCCTGGAATCTCCCAAATGTGCGGTTCTCCTTCTTGTTCTCTGCTCCCGTGCTATAGCCTTTGTGCAATGGAATAGAACATGATAGATTAGGTATGGTCGAACTCTCCTTAAGTCATAGAAGTGACTTAAGGTGAAATAAATCCTCAATCGTCGGATTAAACTTGATTTTTGGATCTACCTGATTGAGAAGACTCGGTAGTGTTGATTCTGTAAGTCGATAGTATCGAGTCTGGAATTTGACCCTGCTCTGTCTCTCTGATGCAATCTCGGTACTACCGACTTACATAGTTGATGGTACTGAGTCTGGGTGGTCCTTGAGTCTTATACTAATGTGATCTCAATACTACCGACTTGTAAAGTCAGTAGTACCAAATATGTGCTTCTCTTGTGGTACCTGAAGGGCACAAAAACATATATAAGTACTTTGAAATATAATAAATCATCTGAAAGCATTAAATATATATTTGTTTGATGCAATTGAGTAACATATGCTAATATTAACAAGTCATGCACAAATTAATATGAAAATGAATAGTAAGTGCACAAAAATCAATATAAAATACCCAGTGAAAAATGACAAATATCCAGTGCATCAAACTCCCCTAACCTTAAATGTTTCTCGTCCTTGAGAAACACACTTTTAGATCTATTTGAGACAAGCCAACAAAAGGACAAGGAACATGAACTTCATTTCTCAACTATCCCCACTTGGCGATCCCAATTTCACAGATCACTAAACAATCGACTGCTCTTCAGCGACCAAAATTTTCCATAAAAGCTATCCACCCTTAGATTAATGAATACTATCAAGAGAGCAGTTAACATCATAATCAATCAGGAATTCACTTGGTGCGTTATGTGATTCTCTGTTCTACATTGCTCTTTCCTAACTACCAATTTACTTAGAAGGGAGATCTAGTGTTTTAAAAGATAGATCTGAGGTTCACCTTGTTTCCCCCCCCTAAATTAGGTTACCAATTTCAGAGAAGATGCACTCTGGAGACAAAGAAGGTGAGAGGAGGGGTGACACCAGTGCGTCACCCACGACAGGGGTGAAGATCTGGGGTAACAATCCCTCTCGAGTGCCGGTGCAGAGTGCACGTGTTGTCACCGGAGTGAAAGGGAGAAATGGGGTTCCAGTTGCAAAGGAAACGAAGACCTGGGTGGATCTGTTCTGTCACCAGAGTTCTGCAAATGAAATAGTGTTGAGGCAATGTTCGATCGAGTTTGTTGACGGTGCTATTAGATACTCGAATGTCATTATATAGAGAAATTTATCCAAGTGGGAAAACACGATCGCTGGCTATGTGATTGGGTTGAAACCTCATTGGCCAACCTTACACAAGCATCTGTCGATGATCTGGAAGATTAAAGGAAGCATGGAGATCCTGTCAAGAGGCAACAATTTCTTTGTGATTATATTCTCAGATCTAAGTGAAATGAAGGTAGCTCTGGAGAATGGATCATGGTTTGTTGTAGGGAAACCATTTATAATTAAGAAATGGAAAAGGGGGGAGCCGCTAGAGAAAGTGAAGCTGACTGAGGTTCCGATCTAGGTTAAGCTTTTCGAGCTTCCACTGGAGATGTGGGATGAAGAAGTTTTTAGCATGATTGGTAGTTATTTGGGGTCTTCGTTGAGGCTTGCTTCATTGATAAAGGAGATGCAGAGGTTGGAATATTCCAGGATCCAGGTCCTTGTCCCTACTTCTTCTTCATTCCCTATAGAACTAAACCTGTTAAGTGATGATGGGGTTTTGGACGTGGTTAAAGTAGAGTATGAATGGTTTCCGGCCTATTGCAAAGTTTGTGGTATGTTTGGGCATGGACAAGGAGATTGTTAGAAGATTGATGATAAGAAAAGGAAGGTCAAGAAAATATGGGTGGAAAAGTCTAGCAATGACGCTGATATTTTTTTCAACTGTCCTCCTATTGATGTACATGTGAATGATAAAATGCCAGAGACAATTCCAATGCAAATAGTTGATAATGTGTCTATGACTAATGTAAATGAAGTGTAGAGAATGGAGGCAAATGAGGTGGATATACAACCTGCTACACCTTTTAATGGGCAGAGCCTTGTTGGAGCCAGTACCCCTTCCTCTTCAAATTGGAGTGAAGGGAGAAGGAAACATCAGTCTTCTCCAAGGAATATATCTAAAGTTCCTCAACAAAAGGCAGTAGGGATTCCAGTCTCTCCGAACAGCTTCAGGATGTTGGAATTCATGGATGGGTTTGAGAACTCTAGAAATGAAGGTGCTAGGACTGATGCTGGCAGGGCTCTAGTAGGAAAAATGCCAAACGGTTAGCTCATTCACCGTAGTTTCCTGGAACGTCTGAGGTTTGAATAAACCTGGGCGTCAGAGGGATGTCCTGGAGGCAGTGTTGAGTAATAAATCAACTATTACTTGTTTGTTTGAAATGAAAATTAGAAGAAGGAAGATGGATAGAGTTATGAACAATGTTCATTGTGGATGTAGTTGGGTTTATAATCATTTGAGCCACCCACTTGGGAGAGTGGTGGTTATGTGGATGAAGAATGATGTTGATGTTCAAGTCATTGTGGAAACTGATCAATTTATTATGTGTGGAGTAAGCTATAGTAATAAAAGCTTTGTGTTGATTGCTGTTTATGGACATAACCCATATGTGAAAAGGTGTGCGCTTTGGTTGGATCTTACTAATGCTCTGAATATGGTGAGTTGTCATCCAATTATTATGATTGGTGACTTTAATGCTATACGGTTTGCTACTGATAGATTTGGGAGAGCAGAAGGTTCCTATAACTCTATGCAGGAGTTTAATCATTTTTTGAATCAGAATAGTTTGGTTGAGTTGGAATTCAATGGTTCTAAGTATACTTGGGATAACAGGAAACAAGGGCTAAAGCTAGTTATGTCAAGAATTTACAGGGGCTTTTTCAATAGTGAGTTCTTGAATGAATTTCCTAGAACATGGGGTGTTAATTTGGCTTCTGTTCACAGTGATCATAAGGTGCTGGTGACTGATGTGGATGATACAAGTTCAAGAAGAAGACACCATTCAGATTTATTAACTCCTGGGTGGACCATCCAGATTTCATGGATGTGGTCAGGAGTGCTTGGAAAATTGAAATTAGCGGTAATCCTATGTACATGTTATGTAGGAAGTTAGATAGTGTGAGAACTACACTATGTGAATGGAATACATGCACAGTGGGGAATATTCATGATAACATGAAATGTTTGGAAGTGGAATATGCTATTCTTACTGATATGCTTGATAATGATCCAAATAATGCTGAAATGAGTGAGAAAGTTATGAAAAAAAATAAAGGAAGCATGTTTGTCTTATGAGGCAAAGGAATCACTTTGAGATAGAAATCTAGAGTTCAATGGTTGAAGTTGGGGGATAAGAACTCCAATTTTTTTATGCTTCTCTTAAAACCTGGAGGATGAAGAATGCTATTCGGGGTTTGCTGATTGATAACCAGATGTGTTTTGAGGAGGACAAGATTAGTAGTCACATTAACTCTTTCTATGAAGGTCTTTTCATGAAGAGAACTTGTAGCTTAAAGGCTGAAGATGTGATCATGAATTTGCCCACGTTGTCTGCTCATCATTTTGATAGTTTATGTGCTATTGTTACTGATAAGTATATTGATGATATTATTGAAGTGGCTAATGCTGATAAAGAGCTAGGGACAGATAGTTTTAACTATGTTTTCTATAAAAGGTGTTGGAGCATTATTAGGGAAGATGTTATTAAGGCTGTGAAGATTTTTTCTTGAGTTGTAAACTGCTTAAGGAGGTGAATAGATCATTTATAACCTCGACTCCTAAGGTTAATGGTGCTTCTGATGTGAAAGATTAGAGACCGATATACTTTGTAATGCATGCTACAATATCATATCTAAGGTTTTGGCAAATAGGCTTCGTCATATTCTTCCAGAGGTAATTGACAAAGCTCAATTTGCTTTTCTTAAAGAGAGGAACATTACTGATGCTACTTTGCTTGTCAATGAATTAATCAATAATATGATGAAAAGTAACTCTCCAAAGTTTTGCTTGAAGATGGGATATCAAGAAAGCATATGACTATTAATTGGGAGTATATGGTGTCTGTTCTATTCAAGATGAATTTTCTTGGGTGTTTAATTGAATGGGTGAAGGAAATTTTTAGAACTATGAACCATCAAGTGCTTGTTAATGGGGTTCCTTCGACACAGTTGTACCCATCTAGGGGAATCTGTCAAGGTGATCCCTTGGCTCCCTTTCCTTTTGTTATTGCCATGTAGGGGCTATCTTCTATGCTGTTTACCACTGAAGATAGAGGGGATTTGAGAGCTTTCAAGGATTCTCATGATCTATCTGTCTCCCATGTGCTGTTTGCAGATGATGTAGTTATTTTTGCTGATGCTGATGATAAGTCTGTTGGGATTGTTGCTAAGATCATTTCTTAGTTTGGCGAGGTTTCTGGGATGGAAGTCAGTAAGGAAAAAAGTTCTACTTTCTTTAATACTACTACCAATGCAGTGAAGTTAGTGGAGATACTGGGTATTCAAGTTGATCATCTTCTGAAAAAATACTTAGGCTTACCTCTTTTCAAAGGGAGATTAACAAGAAGTTTGTGTTCATTGATCTTGGATAAGATGAAGACCAGGCTTGAAGGGTGGAAATCTAGGTTCCTTTCTTTTGCTGGGAGATTAGAATTGATTATCTCTACTTTATCATCCTTTCACCTATACTGGGTTGCAACATTCCCTTTTCCCTTGAGCGTGACAGCTGAGATTGATAATCTATGCAAGGATTTTCTGTGGGGAGGACCAATCCTTGAGAAGAAAATCCACACTATTGAATGGGGAAGCATCTGTGTTCCAAAAAGTGAAGGCAGTTTGGGTATCCGGCATACCAGTGATATTATTAAAGCTTGTATGGCAAAGAATATATGGGACATTGCCAAGAACAAGGATTCATTGTGGGTTTGATGGGTACATGAAAGGTACCTTAAAGGGGATTTTGTTTGGAGTGTCAGATTCCAATCCAATGCGACTTGGATTTGGAAAAGACTTATTCTGTTTAGGGATAAGATGGTTCAAGGAGTTTTTTACTCAATTGGTAAGGGTGATAACACCATGTTATAGTGTGATCCCTGGATAGGGGAAGGGATGTTTTTGAACAACATCCTCTCTTCTAAGTGCTATATCAAATGTGGAGTTGGGAAGTTTGCGAAGGTGAACTGCTATATTAATGATGATGGAGACCGGTTGGTTTCTAGATCAAGACATGTTAATGTGGTTCTAAATGCTATCAGGGATAGAGTTGACTTCTCGGCTGATAAGGAGGATAATATTTTGTTCAAAGGGAAGGTTGTTAATAAGATGAAGGATTTTTGGAATGTGATGAGGGAGAGTCATCCATCCTGCTCCTGGGTTAATTGGCTATGGAGGACTAAAGCACCTATGAAAACCATCTGGACTATATGAATGTGTTTGAAGGGTGGTTTGTTAATAGTTGGCTACCTTAAAAAAAGGGGTGTTTAGTGTGCATCTAGATGCATTTTGTGTCTGGAGAGTGAAGAGTCTATCTGTCATATTATGTTTGAATGTAGTTTTGGAGAAAAGCTATGAAGCAAAGTTACGGAAGATGAGTTAGTGTGGTGCAGGCCTGTGAACTTTACTAAGTTAACTGGTCTAAAGAGTATGAGAGCTAGAACCTTTGTTATGTTTTTTGTTCATGAAGTTTGGAAAGAAAGGAATGGTAGGATTTTTGAAGAGAAAGTCAGTAGTTTTGATACAGTTTGGAATCATGTAAAGATAGGGCTAGATACCTTTTTCTAGCTTGTTGCTTTCTTTGTTATATACATAGTTCTCGCTATGCCTGTATAGAAAATTTTCTTCTAATAGTAAATAGAGAAACAAGCTTTGAAGGACCAGAAAAAACTCTACTTGGAAGCAATTCTTCATATATAAATTAATGAGGAAAAAATCATATAAGTGACCTACCAATAAGAGCAATGGATGGAATGAATTGAGTGGATAATAAAGAATCACAAGTAACATCCAAATAATTTATGCCAAAAATAAAACATGATGAACCTATATGGTGAAAAGAATGAAAAATGCATGAATCCTAATGCCAACTTTATTGGTAGAATGTTGCATGAGTCAAAAGATATCATCAATTCAATAGATAAAAATTTAAAGAAAAGAATGCATCATGTGTATATTTCCCTCATTTTTGTGAAGAATTGAGGGCATCCTTTCTCCCTCTTAACTTTGAAACATTATCAATTTTTTCCCTCATTGCCCCATTGTTCTAGCATGTTGGAATGTTATGCTTGGGCTTTACTACATATCTTTCATTTATTCATTTTTTATGAGGGTATGGATGTGTATCCCTACACTCAAATTTTGAAGGAAAATGATACCCACATGATATAGAAATGAATGATGAGAAAAATGCATGCAATCTACATGTAATTGTTTATGCAACTCAAATGATGTGTACATAAATTGTTGAAATACACAACTTGGTATTTTTTCATTTTTGTAACGAATGCAATAAAAGCAAACTAACTATCATGTCACCTACTATGCCATGCAATGCAATATGAGAAAATAATTCGAAGTACTTGTTCATATTAAGGCGGTGAGTCAATAATGAGTGGAGGATGGGTGGAATCACATAATTAAGAGACAAAGCCTTTCATGAAGTTATGATATGTCCCTCTCCAATGACCTGTGTACAGGGTAACCTTAGGATTTCTTTTTTAAACTTCAATTTAAGGTCCCATTAACTATTTGATCAATTCAAACTCAAACCCCATCTTCATCCACATTTCATGAAATATTAAGATGTCTATTCATATTAGATGTCCTTAAGCTGACTAACCCATACACTTCCTCTAAGTGAGATTACTCAAGTACTCACAACTAAGCCCACAAAAATATTCTCAAATTCCATAGCAAACTTGAAAGCACACATGATAATTCCCAGGAACAAACAAACTTTAAACTCCACATTACACTAGATAGATTGTGAATCCTAAAATTACCAAAATAAAAGATAAAAACAAGTAAAAAGGGAAGATAAAGTCATTCCAACACCCCCTAAGCTTGAACTTGACCATATCCTCGTAGTTAAAAATCCAAACCTAGAGGTGGAACTCGATATTATCGACTTTTTGTAGAATTTTAACTGATAAGGAGTTGGTAGTACCGACTTGGGGGTCAGTAGTACCGACTTTTACCCTGTATGCACACCAAACAAAAGCATCAAGGTACCTTCTTTACATTAAACAAAATTCTAACAAAATAAATGCACAAATTACACAACAAAAGTCCTACAAAGTGTAGATGACCAAAATGAAATTGGGTGCCTCTCAAGAAGCGCCCTTGTTTAATGTCCTAGGCTCGACATGAATGGTCCTCCTCAACCTGGGTTGTCATGGTGGTAAAGATTAGGGGAGTGATGAATGTGCATTCATCATGGTTTAGTCGCCTCGTCTGGCCCATTTTTTCTTACATTCTCGTGTTTATTGATCATATCTTCTAACATTTGACTTGTTTTGGTTTAATCAGAATTATCCCTATTTTTATGGAATTTTTTGCACCTTTGTGCAGGTCATTTTGGACAAGTGGGCCTGGTCTTCTCGGCCCAATACTCCATTTTGGGCCTTGGTCTATTTGAGCCTGCTTGGGCAAGCATCGGTCAGTGACTCCCTTCTCCCCCCCACCAACTCGGTTGCCCTAACCACGGACAACTCTCTGCGATCTCTCTGCCTCATGCAATGCCCGTGACCTCTCCCCCTCGGCTACTCTACATCGCAACCAGCCCAAGAACCGCATACACCTATCTACGATACCTAGATCACTACCGCCTCACGCCATCACCTCGACCTACTGCTACCTAGCTGCGACCCGCGATCAACCGCCAAACCACCACCGCGACCAGTCTGTGAACTGCGATTGGTGAAAAGCCTAGCAACTGTGAACACCTATCCGTGGTTCCACAGATCATGACCACCTCCTCCCTCACCACAAACCGCGACCAACGCTACATAGCAAACTGTGACCATGCCGTCATGAGCACACAACTGTGACCTCAGGCATATACACCACGACCGGTCCTCGTCTTCACCCTAACCGTGGGCACTACTGCCCTAATCGCGACCCCGCTCACGATCCAACAGACACCATGACCCAAGGTTTCTCCACCAACATCACGAACTCCCCTCTTCTTAACCACGACCATGGTTAGGTGAAGAAGAACCTTGACCCGCGCACGAGACCGTGACCTGCAGTGTGTAAGGCCGTGACATGGGGGAACCTTCTTCCCAATCGCAGTAGTGTCAACCATCACAGCAATGCCAGTACCTCCTCAGCCTCGATCGCCTTATCACAGTAAGATCGCCATCCATGGCTCCTCTGCCAAGCATCCACTAAACCACCAGCCCACACCTTCTCTTCCTCTCTGCCATAAATGCGACCACCTACACCCCCAACCTCCACTCTTCAACACCTGCAACGGCGCAACCTCCACCTCCTATCCTCATCCACAAACTGCAATCACCAAGAACCGTGACCTATAAAATGGAACCGTGACTTTCTGGAAAAGACAGAAGATCACGACCAAAGAACCGTGACCAGACAATCATGACATGCTGCAAATAACTAGGTCGTGAAAGTAAGGCGGTGCCCAGCCTGCCTATAAATCAAACGTGACCCATAGCCATTTGAGGGGCCTCTCCAGATACCATTAGGCTGTAGGTCTGTCCTCAGCCTAAGGAGATAGTCTCCTCTCAGCTAGGCTATGCCCAAGAAGCGTTTGACTCCTGGTGCAAGCCACTCCATATAGATCTAGATCTAGATCTAGATCCAGATTTAGATCTGTTGCATCCATGCCGTGCCTACACCGCCATCACATCCACAGACTGCTCCTCCTACTGGGAGCAAGGACTACGAGAAGAGAGATAAGGTGGAGAAAGAAGATCTACCCCGTCTGCTGTGGTTTTCTTCCCTCATCCAAATCTACCCCGACATTGTATAGAAGACCGTCTCTCCACCGAGCTGTGATCATCTTCTTTAGCATGCTTATGGCAGAATCTTCTCTCTCTCTTATTCTTCTTATTTCTCTCATCATGAGAGAGTAGTTTCCTATCGCTGGGGTGCGGGGATTAGCCTTGCTTCCCATGCTTACATATTCTTTTTTTAAACATTCCATGGCATGTATATAACTTTTCATTTAGTTGTTAATCGTCGGTGTGTGCTTGTGGATTGATCACCTACTTGCATTTATCTTATTCGTTCCTATGTTGCGAGAACTTCAATATGTAGGATTTGAATGTCGATTAACGTGGTTGACTCCCTGATGAGAAATCAAATGGGATTCCCTGAGGTCGTAAGTGTATGATCCGTGAGGGGACGAGCCATCTAGCCCACAATGGTGCTTCTATGTGCCTAAACATCCTAACGGAGGGCCACAACTTCAGTTGGATATCTGTATCTTTGGAACTGTAAGTGCATGATCCGGATGGCGATGAGAAATCTGATGCCTAAGGTGATGCTTACACGAACCTAAACATCCCTCCGGGAGGGTTCACAACAGTTCTATTTGGACAGTTAGATCTTGCCTGGATGTTTGTGATTGGATATGTTTGCGTGAGTAGTGGTGGTGAAACCAGGGACCACCCCAGTGATCCCTATCATTAATCTTTAATCAACTTTTAATCCTGCTCTTTACTTTCCTCACATTTAGTTTAATTAACTTCAACGCAACCTTTGTTCTAAATATTAGTCTTGATTCAACTAGATTCGACTAGTAAAAGATTCATAAAAATGTTGTCCCTTGGGATTCGATCCTCAACTATAATGCGATAAGACCCGTTCGCTTGCGGGTGGTATTATTGCACAAGGTTTTGGTAAAACTCTGGGATTTCAACCCCGTGTGAATTTGTTAGTGCGATAATAGACAACGTCAAATTCTAGCGCCGTTTTTGAGGACAACATAATCATCTAGTTGAATCTAGTTCTATTGTGGCTAACTTAGGATTTTTCTTTTAATTTTGATACAATCAAGCATCTACTTGAATTTGACACTACTCTGCCCATCTTACTCCCGAAAGATCTTTCCATCCTAGGTACCCTCAAAGACTAGTGTATGCACCGTTCGAATAGTTCCGGCCTTGCTGCTAGCTTTGACCCTAAGATAGAAAGAACCTTTCGTCGTTAGAGTAGAGAAAACCAAGCAAGGATGGCACAAGAGGTGGAAATTGTCAAAAGGGTAGATCAAGCCCTTAATGCACAAAGAGAAATGCTTATGCAAGAAGCCCGAGCTACAGTTCAAGAAGAAATCCAAGCAGCTCAAGCAACATCTCAACAAGCTGAGTTACAAGAAGACCTTCAAGAATCCTCAATCCCTAAAGCTGCTGACGTTCATCACCCAGTACAACCTCCTCCCATCAACACTCCAAATTTTGAGATACAGGCACATTGGATCACCTTGCTTCTGAACAACCCTTTCTATGGTAAGCAACAAGAAGATAGTTAAGAACATCTTCTAAGTTTTATAGATCTATGTGCTATGACAAAATAGAATGGAGTCACAAATGATGCCATCAGACTCCGTATTTTCAAATACTCTCTTGCTGACAGAGCCATGAGTTGGTACAACTCTCTGCAATGTGAACCCATCACCATGTGGGAACAACTTCAAAATGTTTTTCTAGATAAATTCTATACCCCTTCTCTCACCTACAAAATCAGGGGCAAAATAACTCAATTCACTCAATTCCCCAGAGAATCCCTTACTGAGGCATGGGTTAGATACAATGAGCTCATGCACAGATGTCCATACAATGGGATCCCCAAGAATCAACTCATCAAGATATTATATAGGGGTGTGGATGACGATATCAAGAAGTTCTCAGACTCCTCATCTAGAGGAAACTTCATGCGTCAAAGCTATGATAGCGCATGGAAGGTTGTCACCCTTGGAGCTGAAAATCAAGCCAAATGGGGTAGACCCACAAGTAAAGGAGTGCTAAAGGTTGCTTTGGCATAAGCTACTCCCAAGTACAAGTCTATCACCGAGTCTCTAAAGCTTCTAGTTGCCAAGCAAGACCAACTTGAATCATCTTTTTCTGCCTATGAAAGAAGACGTTTGCCCCCTCGACAACAAGAACAGGTCAAGTCAGCTTCACTATTCTGTGAAGCATGCAAAGTCATCAATCATTCTATGCTAGCCTGTAATATCCTCTATGATGTCATTCTGGAAATACTTGTGCCCAAGGAGATAATGGTCAAATGGAAAATCTGAATGCTATCAACACTATCCCTGATCAAGGGTATTATAATCTGAATCAGAATAGGAACCATCTAGGTTTTCAATATGGAAATCCTTATGGAGAGGAAAATGCGTGACCACTTGGTTCGAATAATCAACAACGAGCCCCCCAGGATATCAATATAACCAACAACAAAATTTTGGGGATCAAGGGAACTTCAGAGGGAACTTCCAGAATAGAAACTACAACAATTATCAGAACAATTCTCAGTTGCAGAATCCCAACCAAGTCCCTTACCAACAATAAGGACAGCAAGCCAGTCCCATCTCTCCTGATGACAAACTCTCAGCCATTGAAAGGATGTTGCAGTCGCAAAAAACTATGATAGCAAACCAGCAAGCCCATTAGAAGGCTATTGAATCTCAACTAGCTCAACTTTCAGCTAGCCTCAAGCCACCTGTTGGAGCTTTTACTGGCCAACCAGAGAACAATCCTAAACATCCAGAACAAGTGAAGGCTGTCATCACCAGGTCTGGAAAAGACTATTCTGACCCTCATGTCAAGACACCTATGATTATTACAGACGATGATGATCTTGTGATTGCCCAAGACTCTATAGTACATGAATCTCAACCGAAAGAACCACCAACCGCTGACAAGACAGATAAAGCAAGTTCATAAGAACCTGTTGCTACTAAAGCGGAAGAAACTCCTGAGCCAGATGTGCCAGTGTACAATCCTCATCCTCCTTTCCCAGCTCGTTTGAAGTAGACAAAGATTGACACACGTTTCAATAAGTTCAAGGAAGCAATGAAGAAGCTTCATGTTGATATACCTTTTCTTGATGCTCTGGATGAAATACCAGCTTCGACAAAGTACTCAAAGTCTCTCCTCACAAGGAAGTATATAACCGAAGAATACAAGGCAATCAAGTTAGCAACAACAACTTCCAATATCATCCAGAGCAAGATGCCCAAGAAGTAGAAAGATCCAAGATCCTTTGGGATTTCATGCCATATCGGTGACTCTTCATGTAAGAAGGGATTAGCCGATCTTGGTGCTAGCATCTCTATCATGCCACTTAGCCTTTGGAAGAGGCAAGGGTTTGCAGAACTGCTTCCAACTGGCATGACTATACAGCTTGCATACAATTCTGTGTTTCCCCTTTTGAGAATCATCGAGGATGTCCCAGTCAAGGTAGGAAAAGACTCTTATGTCCCATGTGACTTTGTCATCATGGACATAAAAGAAGACGCCAGATACCCTCTTATCTTTGGCTGTCCATTCCTTGCCACTGCAAGATCTTTGATTGATGTAGAAGCAGGAACCTTGCTCCTCAGACTAGGTAAAGAAACTCTCGAGTTCAAATTTTTTGAAAGTATGCGAAGACTAAGCATGCAAGAAGAAGTCTATTTGATTGATTGCATTGAGCAAATGTCACTGCTTACACAAGAAGATTATGAACAAGACAATCCGTTAGAAGTGGCTCTAACAAACCCATATGCTGGTAACTCTATTGACGAACAAGTGAAGAATTGCACTCTCACCCTCAACACAATTGAAGAAGATCCTGAAGCCAAATTTGAGGAACTCAAGGCTGTAAAAATAGATAAAAACCTATGTGGGAAACCAGAAGCTCCTGAAATGAATCCCCTACCCGAGGGATTAAAGTACATGTTTCTGGATGATCTCAAGGTTTGCCCAGTAATTATAAATTTCGATCTAACAACTGAGTAAGAAGATAAACTCCTGAAAAAATTAAAGGAAAAAAGGAAAGCCATCGACTACAAGATGAGTGATCTCACCGGGGTCAGTCGAGCACTTTGCATGCACAAAATCCCCATGGTGGAAGACCACTGACTGTTGAACACCAACGAAAGTTGAATCCAAATATGAAGGAAGTAGTCTGTCATGAAGTCATTAAACTGCTCACTACTGGAATCCTCTATCCGATATCTGACTCGCCATGGGTGAGTCCTGTACATGTTGTCCTAAAGAAAGGTGGCACTACTGTGATACAGAATGAAGATAATGAATTCATTCCCACTCGAACAGTTACCGTATGGAGGATGTGTATCGATTACAGAAAGTTGAACGAGGTGACATGTAAGGATCATTTCCCTATGCCTTTTCTTGATCAGGTTTTAGAGAAATTGGCTCACCAAGAATATTTCTGCTATCTCGATGGTTACTCTGGATTCTATAAAATTCCTATACATCTAGATGACCAAGAGAAAACTACTTTCACTTTCCCCTTTGGATCATACACTTTAGAAGGATGCAATTCGGGCTATGTAATGCACCTACAACCTTCTAACGATGCATGGCAGCCATATTCACTGGTCTAACTGAAACTATCATGGAAGTTTTTATGGATAATTTTTCCGTATATGGGGATTCATATGACTCATACCTAAAACACCTCTCCCTGGTCCTCAAACGATGAGAAGAAGCACATCTAGTGCTAAATTAGGAGAAGTGTCACTTTATGGTAAAAGAAGGCATAGTCCTTGGCCATAGGGCCAGTAATCGAGGAATTGAAGTGGATAAGGAAAAGATCAAAGTGATATCCAAACTCTCTATCCCAACCAATGTAAGAGAGGTTCACACGTTCCTTGGTCATGCAGGCTTTTACATAAGATTTATCAAAGATTTCTCCAAGATAACCAAGCCTATGACCAACTTGTTACTAAAGGATGCTGATTTCCATTTTGATGAAGAATGCATCAAGAGTTTCAACAACCTGAAGCATGCTCTTACAACAACACCCATCATCCGAGATCCAGATTGGGGACACCCATTTGAAATAATGTGTGAAGCCAGTGATTACACAGTTGATGCCGTATTAGGCCAATGTATAGAGAAGAAACATCATGTCATCTACTATGCATCTAAGACCCTTGACGAATCTCAAAGGAATTATGCAACTACCGAGAAGGAACTCTTGGCAGTTGTGTATGCCTTTGACAAGTTTAGATCCTACCTCACTGGTTCCAATATGGTTGTCTACACAGATCATGCTGCTATCCGCTACCTCCTAAAAAAGAAAGATGCAAAACCCATGTTGATCAGATGGATTCTCCTCTTGCAAGAATTTGATCTGGAGATAAGAGATAAGAAAGGTACAAAGAATGTTGTGGAAGACCACTTGAGTCACATCGACACCATGGACATTAAAAAGATCCCAATTAATGACTCTCTTCCAGATGACCAACTCATAAAAGTCTCAGAAGCTACTCCTTGGTACTCGGACTATGTAAACTACCTCACCGCTGTCGTCATCCACCCTGAATGTACCGGAAATGCATTGAAGAAATTCATGCATGATGTGAGGCAATATCACTGGGATGAACCATACCTCTTCAAGCTCTGTTCTGATGGTCTCTACATACGTTGCATCGCTGAGGAAGAAGCCCAACTTGTTTTAGAGCAATGCCACTCAGGCCCAGTTGGAGGCCATATGAGTTCTAAGAAAACTTCTTTGAAGGTTTTGATATGTGGTTTATTTTGGCCAACCATATTCAGAGATGCATACAATTTTGTTCTATCATGTGACAAGTGTCAGAGAGCGGGTAACATTACAAAAAGAGATGAGATGCCACTTAAGCTATGACAAGAAGTAGAGATTTTTGATGTTTGGGGAGTGGACTACATGGGCCCATTCCCATCCTCACTTGGATTTTGCTACATTCTAGTTACAGTGGATTATGTCTCTAAATGGATAGAGGCATACCAACAGTCACTAGCGATTCAAAACCTATCATCAAAATGTTCAAAGACATTATATTTCCCCATTTTGGAGTCCCACGCACTGTGATATTCGACAGAGGTTCTCATTTTCTAGAAAGAAGCTTTGAAGCGTTGTTAAGAAGATATGGTGTAACACACAAGGTAGCTTCCCCCTGCCATCCGCAGATAAGTGGACAAGTAGAGGTGTCAAATCGTCAACTCAAGGCTATCCTAGAAAAGACAATAGGACGCAACCGTAAAGATTGGTAAGTGAAAATCAATGACACCTTGTGGGCCTACCGAACTGCTTTCAAGGATCCTCTTGGAACAACACCCTTCAGACTCATCTATGGAAAATCGTGTCACCTATACGTAGAACTCAAACACAAAGCTTGGTGGGCAATCAAACAGCTGAATTTTGACATGAAGAAAGCTGACCAAGCCAGGATTGTGCAACTTCAAGAGCTGGAAGAACTCCAAATGACAGCTTATGAAAATGTCAAAATATATAAAGAACGCATAAAGTTGTGGCACGATGGTCATCTGAAAAGGAAGGACATTCAAGTGGGAGACCAAGTTATGCTGTTCAACTCAAGACTGAGGTTATCCCAGGGAAGCTCCGTTCTGGATGGACCGGACCATACATTGTCAAAAGAATCTATCCAAATGGCGCATTCACTTTATGGAGTTAAAAGTTAGGCAATTTTCTAGCAAATGGCCAATGCTTAAAGAGATATTTCACCATAGCCGACACTAGCACTGAGGAATTGATAAATCTGTCCAAACCAACTTATCTACCAGAAAATTGAAGGAATCAAGTTGAGCCAACGACATAAAACAAAGGTGCTTTTCGGGAGGCAACCCGATCCTTAGCTTAGTTTTCTTATTTTCAGTTTCGAATTACATAATTTTTCCCCTAGTAGATAATGCATCGCAAGATGCAATCTTAAGTCTTGATAATTTTCATTTTTGAGATTTCAGATGGAGGACATGTCTCCGAAAGGAATGCAACTACATCTGGTGGACCAACCAGCATGATTTTTCCCCTCCATCTCAGATTTAGAGTTTGCTCGGGATGAGTAAATTTCTAAGTTTGGGGTGGAGGGTGGGTGGTACGTACTTCACTTTCCACCCACTCCTATCTATTTTAGACTTAAGATTTCATCATTGCAATTTTGAGCAAAATTTTCAAAAATTTTCAAAATCTTAAAGTTTTCAAAGTAGTTTGTATAGAAACTTGATGAAGTTTTGACACTTTTGTTTCAATCAAAGCCATTACCTAGTCGGATATCTCATTTTTCCTTGCAGTTTTGATTCATTATACCCTCCTTATCTGAAGCGAAGCCTCAAGGACAACAATTTCTAAAACTAGCCCACGGTTAGAAATCACCGTGTGAAGCTTATGAATCCTAACATCATGTTCAGTGAAAATGGCAAGTATGTGTCGAACTGAGAGGGATCAAACACATTGTGCTTCCTAACTGACTAGTGGAACAATAGCATGAAATCTTCACCAAATCCACATCAAGTCATTATTTGAGCACAATATGATAAGGAGAACGACCCAGTGCACTGAATTGTAAATCAAGTTGCATTCTGATATGAACTCTCCTATACACTTCTTCTACCATCTTCTTACCCCTCCATCCATCAAAAAGAAACAAAAATAACTGAAATAGTGCCAAACCCTAAGTTCGTGGTGGCACACCTCCTCCCTCTTTATTCACTTCTTCCATACCCCTCACTATGTAATAGAGACGTACCACCAAGAAAAGATGCCAATGTGCACACAATATATGCAATCTCGAGTCGAATAGAGGAGAGATTCACAAAAAAAATAAAATAAAATAAAAAATAATATAATAAGAGTTGCAGTCAATGAAAATGCAACCACAAAATAAAAATCTCGAGTTGAATAGAGGAGATATTTATTTTCTTCCTTCCATACCACCCTTCACTCCCTTTTCCACCTACTGGCACAATGAATGCCTACTTTGCCAATACCTTGAAAAACACCAGTGTCAGATCAGGTGCACACTTGTTGTTCTGTGGGTGTCTCTGGACTCTTATGAAATTCTTAGACATGCTTGATGTTGGAAAAAGTAGGGAGGAAGTGATGTTGGGAAACGAACTCAGGAACGAAGATATTGTAAGATGTGTTTAGTGGTCTCAGGAAGTTGAGATGCTTAGTCATGCAGAGTAGAGAAGAAACAATCATGATGTGAAGATGAAGCAGTCACACGAGATGAAAGTATTCATTTGGCGACTGTTTTAGATTTTGTGTTACTTGAGGACGAGCAACATTTAAGTTCGAAGTGTTTTGATGAATGTCCATTCATCAGGGTTTAGTCGCCTCGTCTGGCCCAATTTTGCTTACATTCTCATATTTATTGACCATATCTTCTAACATTTGACTTGTTTTGGTTTAATCGGAATTATCCCTATTTTTATGGAATTTTTTGCACCTTTGTGAAGGTCATTTTGGATAAGTGGGCCTTGTCTTCTTGGCCCAATACTCCATTTTGGGCCTTAGTCTGTTCGAGCCTGCTTGGACAAGCAGCAGTCAACGGCTCCCTTCTTCCCCCCCACCAACTCGGTTGCCTTAACCATGGACAGCTATCCGCGATCTCTCCGCCTCATGCAACGCCCGTGACCTCTCCCCCTCGGCTACTCTACATCGCGACCAGCCCAAGAAATGCAAACACATGTCCATGATTCTTAGATCGCGATTGCCTCACGTCTTCACCTCGACCTGCTGCTACGTAGCCGCAACCCATGATCAACCGCCAAACCACCACCGTGATCAATCTGTGAACCGCGATTGATGGAGCACAGAGAAGAACCACGATCGGTAAAAAGCCTAGCAACCGTGGACACCTGTCTGTGGTTTCACATACTGCGAACACCTCCTCCCTCACCGCAGACCCCGACCAGTGCTGCATAGAAGACTGTGACCATGCCATCATGAGAGCAAAACCATGACCTCAGGAATCTACTCCATGACCAGTCCTCATCTTCACCATAACCGTGGGCACTCCTACCCTAATCGCGACCCCACTTGTGATCCAACAGACACCGCGAACTGAGGTTTCTCCACCAACATCGTGACCTCCCCTCCACTTAACTGCGACCACGGTCAGGTGCAGAAGAACCTCGACCCGTGCATGAGATCACGACTTGTGGTGTGCAAGGCCGTGACATGGGGGAACCTTCTTCCCACTCGCAACAACATCAACCATCACAACAATGCCGATACCTCCTTAGCCTCGATCACCTTGTCACAGGAAGATCGCCATCCGCAGATCCTCCGCCAAGCATCCACTGAAACACCATCCCACACCTTCTCTTCCTCTCTGCCATGACCGCGACCACCTGCACCCCCAACCTCCGCTCTTCAACACCTACAATGGTGCAACCTCCACCTCCTATCCTCATCCACAAACCACGATCACCAAGAGCCATGACCTGCAAAATGGAACCGTGACCTGCTGGAAAAGATAGAAGATCACGACCAAAGAACCATGACCAGACAATCATGACCTGCTACAAATAATCGGGTCGTGAAAGTAAGGCGGTGCCCAGCCTGCCTATAAATAGAATGCGACCCCAGCCATTTGAGGGGCCTCTCCAGACGCCGTAAGGCTACAGGTCTATCCTCATCCTAAGGAGACAATATCCTCCACAGCCAGGCTGTTCCCTAGAAGCATTCGACCCCTGGTGCAAGCCACTCCATCCAAATCTAGATCTAGATCTAGATCTAGATCTGTTGCATCCACGACGTGCCTATGCCTCCATCACATCCATGAGATGCTCCTCCTATTGGGAGCAAGGACTATGAGAAGAGAGAGAAGGTGGAGAAAGAAGATCTGCCCCGTCTGCTGTGGTGTTCTTCCCTCCTCATCTAGATCTGCCCCAACATTGTGTAGAAGACTGTCTCTCCACCGATCTGCGACCATCTTCTTCACCATGCTTATGTCACAATCTTCTCTCTATCTTGTTCTTCTTCTTTCTCTCACCATGAGCGAGTAGTTTCCTTTTGCTAGGGTGCGGGGTCTAGCCCCACTACCCATGCTTACATGTTATTTTGTTAAACATTCCATGGCATGTATATAAATTTTCATTTTGTTGTTAATCGTTGACGTGTGCTTGTAGATTGATCACCTGTTTGCATTTATCTTGTTCGTTCCTATGTTGCGAGAACTTCAATATGTAGGATTTGAATGTCGATTAATGCGGTTGACTCCCTGATGAGAAATCATATGGGATTCCCTGAGGTCGTAAGTGTATGATCCGTGAGGGGACGAGCCATCTAGCCCACAGTGACACTTCTATGTGCCTAAACATCCTAACGAAGGGCACACCTTCAGTTGGATATCTGTATCTTCGGAACCGTAAGTGCATGATCCGGATGGCGATGAGAAATCTGGTGCCTAAGGTGATGCTTACGCAAACCTAAACATCCCTCTGGGAGGGTTCACAGTAGTTCTATTTGGATAGTTAGATCTTGACTGGATGTTTGTGATTGGATATGTTTGCATGAGTAGTGGTGTTGAAACCTGGGACCACCCCAGTGATCCCTATCATTAATATTTAATCAACTTTTAATCCTACTCTTTACTATCCTCACATTTAGTTTAATTAACTTCAACCCAACCTTTTTTCTAAATATTAGTCTTGATTCAACTAGATTCGACTGGTAAAAGATTCTTAAAAATGTTGTCCCTTGGGATTCGATCCTCAACTATACTGCAATAAGACCCGTCCGCTTGCGGGTGGTATTATTGCATAAGGTTTTGGTAAAACTTTGGGATTTCAGCCCCGAGTGAATTTGTTAGTGTGATAATAGACCACATTAGGGAGTCATGGGATGGTGGTGAAGATTCATTCGGTAGTCTGAACTCCACTCTATCATCATCTATCTTGAGTGTCAAATAACCTCTCCTAATGGTAGTGATCACATCGGTCATAGTTTAGAATGACCTTCCTAACAACATTTTATATCCTTATATCTCAGGCATGTCCATGACCAAAAAATCAGCAAGAAAGATAAATTTGTCAACTTTGACTAGGACATCCTCACATATCCCATACAGCCTCGCAATAGATCCGTCCTCTAGCTCGATTGTCATAGATGTCCTTGTTGGTTCTTTCAATCCTAACTTTTGGAAGGTAGTAAGCTTGAAGTGTTTGCCACCTATAAAACATGGGATATAGAAACATCTTGGATTCTTCCTCTTGCTTGGAAACTTCCCGTTGATGAGTGCACTCATCACCTCATCAACCAGTATAATATTTGTGTCTTTAATCATCCGCCTTTTGTTGATGATATCTTTTAAAAATCTCCCATAAGCAGGAATTTGCTCAGTCACCTCCACTAATGGAAAATTGATGTGGAGTTTTCAGAAGATGTCCAAGAACTTCCGGGGATGGCATATCAAACTTCTCTACTCGCTTATGTGGGGGAACATATGGTACTTGACAAACTTCCACCCCTAAGCTTGCTTCAACACCACCTTATAAAATAGAAATTGGCACATCCTCTGTGGGTGGTGTTATCGGTGGCTGCTCCTTATGAATTGTGGATACCCCTTTATTGACTATGACTGTTCTACTGCATAGTAAAACCTTCACCTGCACTTGTTGAATAGGTACCCTTTTAGGAACTGTAGCTAGTGATTTAACACGAATGGGACCTTGAAGTTCACTATCCACTGGCATTTTGCATTCTTCTGGTAATCCCAATAGACTATGAGGAAATGGGACTTTAGGCACATACACCCAATCAGAATCCTGAGTGTGTTGCTTGGGTGCCTCCTTAGTATGATGTTCTCTCTCTTTGACAACAGAGATGAATTGTTGTTGGTGATGTTGATGGACTACAACTACATTTTGAGGTGCTCCTTGCTGACTAAACTTCTTCAAGGAAGCTACTTCTACTAGTAACTGAGAAATTTGATATTCAATGATGTAGATTTGGGCACCATGGCTTTGCAACTCCCTCTATGTCTGACCTATAATTTCTTCATTTCGGCTCACCAAATTTCCTAACATGTTCTCAATTTTGTCAATCTTGCTGGGGCCTCTGTCTTGTTGGTACTGCTGGTGCATGTACACACAATCCTCTTCTTCACCTATAGATGATGTTACATCCTTCTGGTATAATTTCATGGTGATGAGGGCAAGCTTCTCATTCAATGCCGAGATGACTTTAGATTCTTCAACACTTTTAATGGTTGTTGGGCATTCTCTTTCTTCACTGCACGTCTGGTTCTTAGCCATGTTCTTCAGGATCTCATGGCATCTAGAAGGTTTATTGTTCAAGAAAAATATAGATCTTGCACTGTCTAGGGTGGTCCTCTCACCCTGATGTAGGCCATAATAGAAAGTTTTTGCTTGGCCATATAAATATATACCATGATGAGGCCCCTTCCACAGCATGTTTTGAAATTGGTTCCAACCCTCTGAGTATGATTCTTCAGCATGTTGCTTGAAGTTGTAAATCTTCCATGTCAATTCATTCGTCTTCTATGGCTGGAAATAATGCTCAAAGAATGCGTCAATCATCTGGTCCCATGTCTCAATGGATTCCATCTTGAGGTTACAACACCAAGACTTAGCATTGTCTACCAAGGATGATGAAAACAACTTCATGTATATCATTGTGGCATGAACTTTGTCTATCTTCACCATGTCACAACTTTCTACAAAATTGCTGATGTGAATCATTGGGTCTTTAGTACTGTGGCCATGGAAAGCCTGTTGCTTAACTAATGCCACCAGCCCATGATCGATCTTGTAGCTTCCCACATTTATCGCTTGTCACTTGATTGGCCCAAGCTGAGCTGTAGAGGACGACACCTTGATCTTCTCCCAGATGGTCTATTTTTCTTCTGCGTCACCCATACCTTCCGATTGTGGATTTTCTATGGGACTGTAATCAGTGGTTTACATTTGAACCATGCTCTAGTACCTAAAATTTGTGAATTTAATGAGAGAACAAGATACTAGTGATCAAATCAAAAGATATTTGTAATTCAACTTTTGAAAGAAAAAAAGAAAAATATTTTGGGTGGCCTAGAGTGGCCGATTACAGCACTCGTAGTGCATGAATATGCTATTTTCCCAACAATGATGCCAAAAACTTGACACAACAAAACTGTACATGTAAAACGCAAGTGTACACATCGAAGTAATACAGGCCAATGAGGCCCATATATCAAACATTGGGAAATGTAATTAAAAATACTACTACTAACTGCTTTCAATCATCTAAGCCAAAGGAAACTTTGATTTGATAATTATCAAAACTGATTACAAGAAAGAAAACTAATTTAATGGTTTTTGATCACAATGAGAAGAAATTTTCTAGGACTGTGGTTTCACCATGATCGACACTGCATATTTTACCTAAGATTAATAAATATTCCTCCCACTCCTGGACAATGAGCCAGTAGTAAGAACTACCCACTCCCACAATATAGTTCACTATCTATTATAATGCCAATCCCATTTCCATAGTAATTGGTTAATTAGTTAGTCTCTTTAACGAATCCTCTAGGTAATCTCTTCACGTTTGTAAGCAACCTTTCCTAAAGGTCGATATAAAATGTGTGTTACTATGGATTTCTAATCCTTAATCCTCTTCTCGAAGTTATCAAGGATCCAATTAATCACCTATGGTGCACAACATAGATAATTCAATATGATTTCATTGCAACATGCCCAAAATAAGGAGAAAATAATATACTAATGCAAAAGATCCATGTACAGTGTACAACTGGGCTACTCCCGAGTCCCAAAGAGCACGGGGATTAGCCCCTCATGGTTTCCATGGACAAAACATGCTAGCAAGAAGGAAAAATATGGAGAACATAGAAAAACTGATGAACCTCCTGGAGAAACATGACTAGGATGCTCCATGCTGATGAACGAATCCATGAACTGTGAATTCTACCAACCGAACGTGCCTGAAACCTCCCAAACGTGCAATTTTCCTTCTCGTTCTCCACTCCCATGCCATAGCCATCATGCAATGGAATAGAACGTGATAGATTAGGTCTAGACAAACTCCCTTTAAGTAATAGAAGTGACTTAGGGTGAAATAAATCCTCAATCATCGAATTAAACTTGATTTTTGAATCTTCCTGATCAGGCTGACTTGGTAGTATCGATTCTACAAGTCGATAGTATCGAGTCTAGAATTCAAACCTACTCTGTCTCTCTAATGCAATCTCGATACTACTGACTTACAGAGTCAGTAGCATCGAGTCTGTGCTTCTCTTGTGGTACCTGAAAGGCACAAAAATGTACACAAGTACTTTGAAATATAATAAATCATCTGGAAACATTAAAATTATATTCATTTGATGCAGTTTAGTAACACATGCTAATATTAACAAATCATGCACAAATTAATATGAAAATGAATAATAAGTGCACAAAAATCAATATAAAATATCCTGTGAAAAATGACAAATGTCCGTGCATCACACCTCTTTTGAGGGGTATGGAAATTATGATGTGGGAAGCAAGCTACCCAAACTTGATTTTTGTCCAGATGTGATTCTTTGCTTCTCTTTTTTGAGAAGGAAAATAAAGGGGGAAAGGTGTCATTGTGCTTATAGCTTCAATTATTTCCTTTTTTTCTTCGAAAGTGTCATTGCATCAGATAGAATACTCATGTCAATCACATTGTACATGAGTTATATCAAATTAATACATAGTTTAAAATAGAGAAAAATTTTGTTTGATTTTGATTGATTCCATACGACTTGCCAACTTTTCCAAGGAGTGATGCTATTTTGGGGTCCTAGGTAACATGGTGATTTCAGACATAGTAATTTGTAAACATTTTTGCAAAAGGTTTACTAAATTCAAAAAGGGGTACAATGATGGACATCCATTCATGTTGTCTGACTAGATAATGTCCATTATTCAACCAAGGATATAAAAACATGGCCGACTAGTTAATGGCCATAAGAGAGAAAATTATAAAAACAACTACATGCAAAACATAAAATAAAAGATGATGTAGAAAAGGAAAGATAAGGGGGATAGAATAGAAACATACCACCCACCTCCACCCCATACTTAGTTTTTGCTCGTCCCAAGAAAATCCAAATTTGGAAATGGAGAGAAGAAGATCACTTTGGCGGTAGGTAATGTGGTGGTGGATGAGGGGAAGATGGGGTATTGTAGTAGTAGTTCCCCCAGTATGGGGGTTGGGTCAGGGTAGGCCGGATGAGCTCCATAGTCCTCGTACTGGGGATGACTGGAGATGTAGTGACCTACGTCCACATTTCAAGACTGCCATGAGTTCTGCATCAAGTACATATGATTAAGATGGTGACCCTGGCACTACTTCTCACGTTGGATCTCATCCAACCGATCTCAGATCTCGTAAAAGCCAAAGGGCTCATTGGGTCCTTCTTCAATGCCTGTTCATCTCCTGGTGTGACATCAAGAAGGGTGAGAAGGAGGACCAATCACATCATCATGCGTCTTCAAAGAGACACTCCACATGTGTGTCATGGGCATGGGGACGTCTTCTAGGTCAGGATACTCTAGAAGGAACCACACAAGCACAAACATATCAATCAAACCAAAGACTAGATTGGCGACTGTAAACCTAGCATGTTAGGGGAGTTCGAGGATGCCATGGGTGTCTTTAAATAGAAGATAGTAGACATCAGTGGCACCAAGGAAGATGAACCTGCACCCCTTCAAGTATTGGAGGTCAATCATGTGTTTTTTGAGCTCAAGCGGCAGGAAGGAGATGTGAGTGTAGCCCAGAAAATACACTATGTAGGTGATTATATGACCGATGCAAAAAGAGGAAGAAGTATTATGGGTGGCTTGATAGTTGAGATGATCGATCATAACACTTCCCCAGTTGTAAGGCCCGTTATTCAGGAGACACCATAAAGTGTAGAGCTCGAAAGAAGTGCAAGCTAAAATGTCGTGAAGGTAGTGAATCACTGGGTTGTGGGTGTTGGATTCCTTGGAACCAGGGGGAATCTTGGGTAGAAGGCCAATAATATCTTCCCAAAACTTCTCCACATTGTAATTGTCAGATTAGATGTCATGTGGGTTCCCCATGCAATGAGAGAACCAGTAGTCATACCCTCCATCAAGTATCATGGATGTAAGCTGCATGGCAGAGATCTCAAAATCTTCACCAAAAACTCAGGCTTTACAACTGGGATTGTCCCACGAACTATGGAACCAATGGTAAATGGTGATAAACTCCAGGGTGAGCTCATTATACACTGAAGTGACACGGTAGGGGAAAAGGAGAATATGATTCTTGTACAAGATGTTGTCGACAATGTCCCTGATGCCAAGTGCATTAAGGGTAACACTGCAAGCCCACTGAGGAAGTGAGACACCAAGTGCAACCGTCCCCTTGAATTTGTCAAAATGTTTGGCGTTGACAAACTAAGCATAGCTCCCTAGAATTAGGGCTATGTAAGATGGATGAGGAAGAATGGATTCTAGATCATGTTGAGATGAAGATTTTCCCACCTTAGTCTTCTAGATGAATCTTTTGACCTTGTCGATGTCATGTTGCATCTCCTCATTTATCTTGAGGGAGGATTTTCTGTTAGACTCCTATATACGAATGTATTGGCCTAAGGTATGAGACGGCTCACAAGAGATGGTCTTTTTTATGCGGGTTGCTTGCCCTTACGGAGGCGGTCAAAGAGGCTACAACGAGATTCATCTTCAAACATGTTGCAGCTGAAGCTGTAAGACGGGCGTCTGGTGAATCGAAACAGTTGGCTCAAGTAATAGAGACACCTTGTTGGAGTGCTCTAAACAGTCAGGTCGCTTGGATGAGGGAGACAATCTTCTGGCAGATGATCTAGGAAGAACCAGACGAGCATTTGAAATGGCAAAATTTTTTACGTCTGTGGTGATTGAAGCATTCAATTGGCGTCCAAATGCTCATCTTATATGGGCGTGCGAGAGCACCTGAACTTGGTGAAAAGGGTAGCGGGGTAGGTGGTTGATGGTGAAATGGGCATTTCATATGGTGAGATGGCCTCCTAGGCTTTCACTGAAAGGGAAATGGTGGCAGCCAAATGGCCGTCTGGGCCGATGAGATAGCCAACTCGGTGATGGTCAGTGGATGAAGCAAGGAGGAAGGAGTTTGGACTGGTTGTTGGTGAAGAATGACTGCTCTGCATCAGAGACAACCATCATGATATTTGAGATGCCTGGCTGGCTCTGGGGGAGTTGGTGATGGTTGTCCTCATGGAATAGGCATCTCAGCGGCGAGACAATCGTCGGGGCAGTGTTAGAGGAGAAGCACCAGTCTACTCTAGTGAGGCAGTCAGCTGGGGGTGGGGAACATGTGGCCGGGGGCAGAGTCGTCGCTAGTGGAGGCAAGGTGAAAACTTATGGTTGGGGCTGGGGGGAGAATGCTCAGTGAAGGTATGAGCCATCTTCCCCCAATTCGGCCTGTCTTATAGGCCATTTTGAGCAGCGAGATGATTGTCTCGTTAGTTCCAAATGCTCAATTGGCTTTTGGGGGGGGGGTACCGATGATGGTTTGCATCTGGAGGTGGGTGTGCACATTTGAATGCACCCCTTGGTAGACGAGATGATTTTTTTGTAGGTGCCAAGTGACCATTTGGCGTGGATGGGGGCAGTCTTTCAAATTTCAAAATTCAAACGAACACTGAAAGGAATGGTTGCTTTAAAGGCCTAGATGATCATTTCATCTTTGCCAGGTAGGTGGTTCACTCGACGGGGAGACTTGCTTTCATCAAAATGAGACATCAGGTTGGGTGGCCAACCACATTAACTGAATTAAATATAAAATTAATATGAAATTGAAAAAACCAAAGTTAGCTATAAAAAATATAAAGAAAATGCAAAAATAAATATAAGATCGGGATGCCTCCCAATAAGTGCCTAGTTTAATGTCAAAGGTCGGACAAGGATGTATAATGGATCCAATTCAGGCTTAGTGTAGGTGAAGGTGGAGGGTCTTTCAAGTCAAGGTCTTCAAGTAATGAAAGTTGATGTGCCTCAGAAGTCAAAAAGTCCTCAACGGTAATTTAACATTTTAACCTATGTCCATTGACTTTGAACTCACCTAACACCTTGTCTCAAAGCAGAATTTTCACGTTTGACAAGATATGGTCCATACCATCTAGATTTGATTTTTCTAGGAAAAAGCCTTAACCTAGAGTTATAGATAAGGACTTGGTCACCCTATTGAATATCCTTCTGCCTAATGTGGCCATCATGCCAGAATTTGGTTTTTTCTTTGTATATTCTAGCATTCTCATAGGCTGTCATCCTGAGCTCATCTAACTCCTACATTTGAAGAATTTTTTTTTCACCTGGTGTAGATAAATCAAAATTTAGAGTTTTGATAACCCAATCATCCTTATGTTCCAATTCTATGGGTAGATGGCAAGATTCTTCATAAATCAACTTGAAAGGAGTGGTGCCTATTGGAGTTTTGTAGGCAGTTCTGTATGCCCACAATGCATCATTAAGTTTCAAAGCCCAATCTGTCCTAGTGCGATTGACTATTTTCTCTAGGATGGACTTCATTTGACTATTCGAAACCTCCACCTGAACACTAATTTGAAGGTGGTAAGGGGAGACGACCTTATGATGGAATTCATATCATTTCAACAAGGATTCAAAACTTTTTTCTAAGAAATGGAAGCCTCCATCAGAAACCATGGTATGAGGTACCCCGAATCTAGCAAAAATAATGTCTTTGAAAAGTTTTCTTACTGGTTTGGAGTCACATGTATTGGTGGGGATGGCTTTGACCATTTTGAAAGATAGTCTACAACCACAAGGATATATTTGTACCCACAAGAAGAAGGGAATGGGCCCATATAATCTACTCCTAAAACGTCAAAGTTTTCAATCTCCTGCCAAGAAGTCATGGGCATTTGGTCTCTCTTAGAAATGTTTTCAATTCTCTGTCATTCATCACAAGTAAGAATGAACTTATAGGAATCCTTGAATAATGTGGATGAAAAGAATCCATACTACAACACTTTCCTATCAATTTTCTGAGAGCTCATATGCCCTCCACTGGGGCCGAAATAGCACTGCTCAAGAATGTCATGAGCGTATTCCTCAGTAAACACCTACAATAAATTCCATTGGAACATAGCCTAAAAATGTAGGGATCATCCCAATAGTGTTTCTTTACATCATGCAAAAATTTAGCCTTAGAATGTCCCTTATATTCAAGGTGAAATACACCTATAGCTCGATAACTGACATAATCTACGGACCAAGGATATTGGGTTTCCATTTTAGCAACTTGTCATCAGGAAGAGAATCATTGACAGATATACCATAATCAACAAATAAGTAAAGGCGGTTATCATGGTGGGAACTACATTCTCACAACCTTTCTTATCAAGCATTTCTAAGTCAAACTCTCAAAGTAAAAGGATCCAATGAAGAAGACAAGGTTTAGCATCCTTTTTGGTCATCAAATATCTAATGGCCGCATGGTCCATGTAAACAATCACTTTGGACCCAAATAAGTAAGAGAGAAACTTGTTGAAGGCATAGAATATGGATAAAATTTCCTTCTCTATAGTAGTGTAATTCTGCTGGGCATCATCTAAAGTTTTGGATGCATAGTAGATCACATGGTGCTTTTTTTAAGCACACAGTTTAAGAATAGCACCAACAACAAAGTCGCTTTCATCACACATTAAATCAAAAGGAAAAGACCAATCAGGGGCCCGAATGATGGGGGTGGAGGTGAGAGAAGCTTTCAAACACAAAAACTAGCCATGCAAGTCTTGTCAAACACAAAGGGGGTGTCTTTTTTGGAGGAGGTTGAATAGGGGTTTGGTGATTGTTGAAAAGTAACAAATGAACCGCCAATAAAATCATGCATTCCCAAGGAAGGCACTAATGTATTTGATAGAAGAAGGGGGTGGGGGCTTGGAGATGACCTCAATCTTGGCTCTGTCAACTTCTATGCATAGTTGCTAACTCTATGGCCTAAGATGATTCCTTCTGTCACCATAAAGAGACATTTTCCACAATTTAGAATTAAGTGTGCTTCCTCAGACTTTTCCAAAACAAGAGCTAAATGTTTGAGGCAAGAGTCAAAGAACTCTCCATAATGGAGAAGTCATCCATAAACACCTCCACCACAGTCTCACTCAACCCAACAAAGATAGCAGACATGCAACATTGAAAGGTGACTGGGGCATTTCACAACCCAAAAGGCATTCTCCTGAATGTGTATGTGCTAAATGGGAAGATGAAGGTTGTTTTATTCTGATTGTCAGGATGAATGAGAATTTGATAAAATATGAATATCCATCAAGACAACAGATATATTGTTGATAGGCAAGGTGATCTAGTACTTGATCCTAAAAGGAAAGAGGAAAGTGATCCTTCCTAGTGGACTTATTCAGTTTTGTATAATCAATACATATCCTCCATCCTATAAAAGTATGGTTGGGGATGAGCTCATCCTTATCATTTCTTGCAATAGTGGTTCTGCCTTTCTTGGGGACAACATGGATAGAACTACCCATGGTGAATCAGAGATGGGGTAGATGATTCCTGAAGTCAAAAGTTTGATAACATCTAGGCACAACTTCTTTCATGTTTGGATTTAATTTCCTTTGAGGGTCTCGAAATGACTTGTATTTGTAGGAATCTTATGCATGCATATAGCTTCATTGATCCCTATCAAACCAACCAATTTATATCCTAGTAAAGCTTTCCTCTTCCTAAGTTTAGTCATGAGCTTGGATCCCTATTCATGGGTAAGATCTAAGTTAATGACAATAGAATAAATTTGTTTCTCATCAAGGAAAACATATTTGAGTCCTTCTGGGAGGGGCGTCATCTCAGGTGCTTTGGGGGTTCACATTTTTCATCCACGAGAGAGATCATTTTGAGGTCCTCAAATTCTTCATCATGGATCTCCTCAAAGGAGCCTAGATGCAATCTATATTGATCCAATTGCTCATCATCAAAGACACATTCAATAGGGGTCATGAGGGCATTCTAAAGGGGATCCTCAATGAGCTCCCATTCTTGTCTTAATTGATGGAACTTCTCAATACAATCGAGGTGATAAACCTCTTCTTGGAGGCTTGGTCCTTGCATACTTCTGAACACCCTAAACTGGAGGGTTTGTTTTCCTAGATGCAAAAAGATGGTTCCAACCTTGACATCAATCAAGGCTCGGGCAGTGACTAAAAAGGGATGATGAAAGATGATGGGGTAGCATAATTGTTCTTTTATGTCAATGATGACAAAGTCACATGGGACATAAGCTTCTTTCCCAACCCTTACAGGTATGTATTCAATGATACCCATTGGTTTTGTCATGGATGATATGTTAATTGGATTGTCACGGTAGTAGGAAGCATGTCAACAAATCCTAACCTCCTACAGAGACTATAGGGCATGATAGAAATACTAGAACTCAAATATGCAAGTCCTTCCTGCAAGCATTATCACCTAGGTAACATCCAAATCCAAAGGAACCAAAATCTTTATTCTTTTTAGGCATTTTGCTTTGAATAATATCTGAATTGGTTCTAGAAAGCATTTCCATTTCATGCTCCTCAGTTGTATACTTCCTAGTCAATAAAGTTTTCATGTACTTGAACTAGGTAGGCATATTAGCTAAAGCATCTAGGAAAGGAATATCCACATGCAACTTTTTCATGGCATCCCTAAATTTCATGAAATGAGTATCAAACCTAGTTTGCTAGGTGGGCTTGGTATGGAGGGCATGATTTGTAGACAGGGATTTCTGGCTCGTCAACCTCCATTGGTGGCACTATCAGAGCAGGGACAGTAGGTTCTGGTGAGGGTGGAGTTTCAATGACTACAATGTCTTCATCCTCAAAATCCAAAGGTATAACTGTAGGTTTCTTTGGAGGAAGGGGAGGGGTGTGAGTCTTTCTTGAATGAGTGGAGATAACCTTAAGTTGTTCAGGGTGTTTTGGGTTGTTTTTAGGCTGTCCAGCAAAGGTGCTGGCAGGTGGCTTTTTGTTGATCAATGAGGTGAGCTAACTGAGCGCCAATCACCTTCTGATGGGCTTGTTGAGCAAGAATGATTTACTCCAAGGCAGATACCCTATCATTGATTGAGGGGGTGGGGGAATTTTGTTGTGCTTGAGGTTGAGGTGGTGGCTGGTTAAGATTTGCCGTTGGTAGAGGCCACAGTTTGGAAATTTCCCATGTAATTTCCTTGATTCCCAAAGTTCCTCTGATTGTTGTTGTATTGGAAGCCTGGTGGTGGCCAATTGTTGGTTTTAGGATAAGATGATCTTTGCAGGAGATGGAGTTGGGAAGAGTTTTCAACTCTTAAAATATAACCAAATTGGAATCCGCGATGATTCCTGGCTTGGTTGGGATTGTAGTAAGCATGACCTGGGATACTATGGATGGAGTTTAGGTCCTCCATTTGCTAACCAACTTCTGGCTGCATGGGAGCGTTATAGAGGCATTGACATTGAAGGGTAGCATAATCATACCCTTGGAAAATCCTGCATAGAGACTCTTCAACTCTAGCTTGTTAAGGCTGCCTCTCATAGGAGTTGAGGGAGGACTCTAGGCGATCCCATTTTAAAGAAATTAGCTTAAGGGCTTCAACTATGTTCTTGATGTTGGGGGTCTCCATTGACCTTATCTACCTTGAGGACCCCACTGATTCCTCATCTTTATTGGGTTTCAAAGGCATATTTCACAACTCCCCATGCACTATCTAGGCTTTGCAACATAAAATTTCCTCCATATGAGGAATTAAGGAATTTTTTGGTGTCATTATCAACACCACGATAGAATATCTCAATGATTAGGTAATGTTGTGGTGCTGGAAACATCGAAGAACCTCCCTAAACTATTCCCAACCTTCTCCTAGAGTTTCACCTAGGACCATATATAAGAGAAGAATTTGTCCCCTAATTTCATAGGTGAGGGAAGGGGGGAAATATTTCTCCAAGAACTTAGTTTGAAGTGCCTCCCAGGCGGTGACACATTCTTCACCCTCCATGGCATTATACCAAGTGCAAGCTTGCCTTGAGAGAGAGTATTTGAACAACCTAAGTCTAATGGCATCTTCAAAAATGCCTGGGATCTTGTACAAAGAACAAAGGTCAGAAAAACATTAGAGGTGATCTTGGCAAGTCTCGCCTTTGTTTTAAAAAAATGGGTTAGCTTGAAGTATGGTGATCCATTGGGTGCAGATATAAATTGGGGGGTTGTGATTTCAAGTGGCACAACAAGATGTTGTGCATATCCTATTTTGGGTGCAGCAAAGTCTTTCAATTGTTTTTTTCTTTCTTCCTCCCTCTGAGTGGCTTCTAAGGCCTCTTGTTCGACCATAAAAGTCACACATAAAGAAGATTCTTGAGCTACACACTCGACCATCATGTCCTCTCTTTAAGTAGCCAGTGTATCCTATGCATAACTTCCTCCTCATTCATCCTAACTCGATTTTGTTGGTTCAAATGATGGAAGATTCTATTCTGGTTCTAGGTCAAAAATTGGTGGCGCGAAATCAACGTTCAACGGGCATCACATGCACAATTGATATTTGAATAGATATAACGAGTGCAGAAAAAATGCACTCCTGGAATGGAAACTCAGCAAAAAGAGGAGTTCGTAGTTCCATAATTGTACTCAGAAGGCATAAAAAAATAAAAAAGAATTTTGTTCAAAAAGCTTTTTGGGGTTTGAGAAAATAATATGTTGTTCCCGACAACGATGCCAAAATTGATACACGTCATTTAGCACACCAATTCACTAAGATAAATTATCCTAGAGTTTAACCTTTTTTCAACTTTCTAATTAAGGATAGTATAGAAGGATCGATCCCACATGACAACTTTTTAAGATCGTTTCTTTAAACCCAATTGATTTTTGAACTTTATTTCTTTTTGGAAGATTTTGATAATTGAACAAGAAAGTAGATAATGAGATTGGAGGGTGATTACACTAACAATGAGAATGTAAATTGTAATGGAATAATAAATTACACTAATAGCAATGAAATGAAAGGATTATGATAAGGCAAGAAAAATAAGAAGAAGATTGTCAACACAAAATAAAATAGGATTATCTAAGAGTAAGAATTAAATTGTAGAATTGAAAGGAAAGCGGTTGGAAACGAGTGGTTGAAGGAAAACAATTGAATCATATGGGAAAAGTATTGAGGTTTAGGGGTTTCACCACCTTAGCTGATGTGAATCTAAACTGAAGAAATCATACAATAAGTAAGATAAAGGAAGGCATGTGAAACATTTGTAAATGAGTCGGAAAAGATGAACTCCCTGTGATCCCATTGGTCTTCGAATTCATGGATCCTAGTTCAATCATCTGATTGGAGATTTTTTTGAGGTCTCATCCAAATACCCATGTAATCGGTTTGGTCATTCTAAATCTTGGGTTCCATGGTCGCATCCACCAAGATTAATAAGTGATAAAAACGAGAGATCACTTTGTTAAAATTGTCAATTTCCAAACCAAAAACCATTTATCTAAAAGAATTGTATAAAATTTTGATCAAGAAACACATGGCTAAGGGGCTAGTCCCCTTGCTTCAATAATGGAACTACTCACTAGTCATAAGAAAGAGAAGGGAGGCAATGGAAGAAAGTGAAGAGGCCATAGACTAGAGCGTAGAATCCTAAAGGACCATATGCTAGTGACAATTAAACAACTGCAACTCTAAGTTCCTTGCTCCCAAAGAAGAATGAGATGAAAGATGAGAAATGGAGATCTTGAAACAAAAAGCAACTTTATTATAGAACTAGAGTGTTACACAAGCAAGAATGGGAATAAAAATTCTCAAAATAAATGTGCAAGTACAAAATTTTGGATCCTTTTCTTAATGGAGTCCCCCCTCCTTTTATAGGGGAAGGAGGGTTGAAACCCTGAAAGGGAGGAGAACAAATGGGAGAGGTGGCTGTTGACTTTTTCTATCCATGAGCCGAAAAATGACCATCTCGTCTGGACAAAATTCCCATCTTGCTTGTGATGTGGCATGGATGAAGGGGAAGTGGTCAAAAACCTAATGGAGAGGGTGGTGGCGCCCTTTGATTCCGATTCTTGGTATTGATGAAATGTATGAACTGATCGTATGAATGCAAGATGCCCGGTTGGCTCCGCCTTGTTCATGGCCAAGGGTTGAAAACCCTAACATGATTGGAAGTAGTCATTTAGATCTGATTTGGTCTTTGAGTCGGCTTGATATGACTGTATGGGCTATGTGAGCCAAGCGTCTGGCACGACTCAGACAAGCACCTGGTGAGCGAAATGCTTGGTTGAATCTTCTTGAGTATTAGAGTAGAAGGTTGAGACAAAGACCAAAATGGCCATTTGGCTCTAAAATGTGGATTACTTTGGAGACAAATCGAGCATTTGGCATTGCAAAATGGTCGTCTCGTGTGCTCAGGAGGTCAGAATCTTGCTCTGAAGATAAAACCTACAAAAGTATGGAGGAAAAGATGAATATTTGCATAATTAATCGAAATGTGAGTATATTACAAATTGACCTAAGAAATTAATGAAAAAGAGATAGGTTATAATAAAAAAGACTATGAAATTTATGCAAAAAGATAGATGAATATACATTCATTAGAGACCATTAGGGTTACACCATGTATAGCGACCATTAGGGTTACACCATGTATAGCAACCACTAGGGTTACACCATCAACTTATGATCACATTTTAGAGATTAAAATAGTAGCATGCAAGCAAGATAAAGGTGTAATAATAGAAGAGGGGAAAGGTATATAACCAACCTTGAGGTGAAGATCAACTCCAAAAGACACGAAGCTATAAGAGAGAGGAGAAACACCAAGCTTGGATCAAATCCAACTCCAGGCAAGATCATATCAAGAGAAGAAAAGAAAACCAAGGTAAAAGGATGCTTAAGAGAGAGTTTATGAACCCTAGGTCAAAAAACAAAGAAGAAAGCAGAGAGCTTCATCTCACTCTAGTACTACGATTGTCAAACCATAGTCTCGACCTCTATGGAGAGAAGTTCCTTAAGATAGCCACCATGGAGAACCATAGTCTAATGGCCAAGAGAAGAAGGAAAAGGGATAGGGTTCAAGAAAAATGAGATAAAAGAGAAATAAACCACTTATTAAGATCAAAGATCACAAAGAACCACCATAAGGGAGATGATCAAGCCCTAGATCACCACAAGCAATAGGGGAAAGGGGAAACTGCTACCTTCTCTAATATGAACACCTCCACTTGCACCACCAAGATCAAGTCTGAATACAAGCAATAAGAGAGAAAGAATAGAGCTAAAAGGGTTACTTGCATGTGAAAGAAGGGATATAAGTACCCAAGCATAGGAGAGAGGTGAGAGATATGAGATGTCAAGATGTTAGAGCACCTAAGGACACATGTCTCTCAAAAAGTCAAGCATGCAAGCACTCTAGATATGCATGCATCAAAGGGTGACAAAAATAAGGATTGGTAGTGACCACTAGGTCCACTACCTACCTTCATTTGAAACAAAACTAAGTGATCACCATGTAGCGACCACAACACTATGCCAACCAAGGCAAATGTCACTACAACAAAAGCACAACTCAAAACCTCTTCGACCAAGATCAAGAACAAGGTGTATGAGCTGCTACAAAACACAACCAAAAGCATATTGATCACAACACCTACTAAAAAACAACACACATAGGTCACTAGAAAGATCTGACCAACATGGTCGACACAAACAAGTCAAGCATCCATGCAAATCATGCAAACCCTAGCTCAACACACATAATGCCACCTCATCATCCAAGGTCCAAAAAGGTGACCCTAAGCATCATTTTCTCTCTCATGATGCCAAAACACAAGAGACACATCCAGCATGTAATAAATTGCAAGATAAACCCTCAATATGGGTAAATTGCTACTTGGTCCTAAACAAACATACATATAGCATAACTAGCTCAAACATCATGTAAATTAGACCAAACTGAATACATAAACATGTCACATGTTATTAAGGTACATCACATGACTAGATTGAGGTTTAAACACCTAATTAAGTAAAGCAATCAAGATCAAGCACTAAGCTAGGTCGGGGGTCTTACACAATCAATGGTCGTTCTAGGTGTGACAACCAATGGTTATTTGGGTGTGTCAACCTATGATTGTTCTAGGTGGTTGACAACCAATGGAAGTTTTAGAATTTGTTGGTAATCAACCAATAGAAGTTCTTAACCCACAAGCTGATGGAAAAACTGACCCTTTGACCGATGGAGACACTACTTTAGACCTTTGACCCTACCCACTCCCACCAAACAAATCTTTTACCAAACTCATTGGTTCTTCTAGAGACCAACAAGAAACCATTAGTAGATGAAAAGAAGGCCTAAAATAGACGAGATCTTACAAGATCATGGATGCAAGTTAGTGCATGCCTTGGATCTAGCCTCCCTAGGACAAATCTAAATCTTCTAGTCTAGTTTCTTGCTCCATACCTTTAAGATCTTATCTTCTAACCCCCCTTTTCAATCTATTTTCTCCTTCTCCCATCTATAATGAACGATATTTTTTAGTTCTACAAGCTAAAAACTTGTGCATATGGTTAAAGAACCTTTGTTTCTTCTGTCCATTCTCTAGATACACCCATGTTCTTGGAGAAAGGAGCTTTCTTGGAGCATTTAGAGGATAAAAATGGGATCTTTGCTTCTCCTTGTCGTGGTTCCTTGATGTTTGGACATTTCTCTTCACCCTTGATGTGGGTGATATAACCTTGATGCATTTCTTGCCTACTTGTTACATGATAACACTAACCTTTCTCTTAAAACCCTTAATATGTTAAAATATGATCTTTTATGTACTTTTTGGTGTAAGTTATACAGAGATATGAAATTTCATGCCTTCTTAACCTCGAAATAAATTTTCCTATTGTACAGTGAGCATTTCTTTTGAGCATGCAAGAATTAAAATGCGAAATACAAGTGTAAACGTCCCTAAAGATGTTGTTTTTATGATGTTTCTAAGCCATAATATGGGAAATAGACCTATATACCTTTCCTTACTATATTTAGAAAGTTCTACTATAATTTTAAGGCTTTTCCTATCCATTATGCTGTTGAAATTTTGATTGGACGAAATCATAGTATCAAAAGTATCTCATCTATGCTAGGTTTTGATCATTCTATACTCAAATCATAAATATAACATAAATCTAACATATGTTGGAGTTTTAAATTAAAATATTGGGTGATGTTTTTTTATTCCTTATAAAGATACTTGAAAAAATTCAAATTCTACTGAATTCCCTATGAGGAGTTATCACTATTAAGGTCTTAACAACATGTTGGGTTTTCATGTGCCCTAATTAATGGGTTGGTCATATTTATGGCCAAGGATGTTTTGAAACACCATGAATTAGTGACATGGAACTATTTTATACATGATTTATTTCACAAATACATTTATATTCCTTGTACGTAATTTGATTATGGATGTCAAAAAATATGGAACTATCTTAATTAAGTAGGTGTAACCTAATCATGTAGTGCCATGTGATGGTAGGACTATTTGAATGTCAGGACTTTGCTGGACAGTGATAATAGCAATTCTAAATTGTGAGAAGGAGCTCATAGTTGTATATTTGTTGAGTTCATTGGGAGAGGGGAGGGTTTATCTCTATCATCCAGAATTCAAGGTAATATAGAGTGTTTGAGTTCGTGCCTCAAATTATGTGCTATAGAATTCATAGCTCAGATTTGAGAGTTGTATATTTTGGTTTTCTAATGTCACAGCATGTGTATCCAAGATGGATCATGTTCTTAGTGGGATGGTTGTTGTGCCCCTACTTGTAGGTTTGGCCATTGTGCCATTACAATTTGTCTCTTATACTAACTCAAGGGAAGAGATCTTTTGGATTCCGATCATCCTAGATCTTATATGGGATAATTGTGACTTCATAGTGGTCAACTAGTAGTTCAAGTGGTATGCCTCAAATTATCCAAGGCATTATAAAATATGTAATTCATTTGTGTAGTATATCTATTTAAGGTTATTTGGCAAATCACATTGTATGATGATTACTACTTTTATATTTCTGGTAATATCATATGTAAACTTATCTTTACATGCTCAATTATTTATATATGTACCCTAATCTATACTTGTTCATTGTATATACTTTGATTAGTTCTTAAACATGGTATCTTATCTTATTTATCTAATTTAATTACATGACATTCTTATAAACTATAAATTTTATGAGATGTTATATCATATCGCTGGGAGTTGAAGTCTCACCCCATGGTTTGCCACACATTTTAGGTCGTCAATAATGTGGTAATATTTTTGGTGATGAGGGTCATTAGTTGAAAGATCTATAGAGCTGAGAGGTTGGTGTCATCATGGTTAGAGTCCTAGAGTCATCCATGAACTCTCAGGTCTGGGCTGGGTGATTTGTATATGATGTATATCAACTCAAATTCTTAGTTGTATGCTAAGAATAGTGTATATGTTTTAACTATTTGGCAAGTACCTTTTGTATACATGTTGTAGCTGAGGCCACCAAACTCATGTAAAGCTACCTGATATAAATATATGTGAAGTTTGGGCCTTTATAAAGATATTCATATGGTATATTTAAATTTTTATTTGGTTTTAATTCTATTCCTTTTTGGTAATGTGGTTAATTAATATTTGATCAACGTTTTGGTTTTGGGTAATATCATTTTGTGAGTTGGGTTGTCACATTTGGTGATATCAAAGCTTTGGTTCTATTGAGTCTATAGGGACATAGGTATTAGGTTGTTGTGTCTGTTCTTACATATACAACATATCTAACCATGGTTTACGATTATGTAGATATGACTGGGGAACATGAAGAACAAATTGAAAGTAGTTTTGTGGTGCTTAGAGGTGGCGATAGGAGACAAATATTGGTGGAAGGTGTCACTGAGATGGGGAAATGTCATTTGGTCTATGCAACTATAGCTGATCTAGCCTTCCAATCTATGTTTGGACAACTAATAGTGACATTTACACATTTGGATGACATGACAACTGTACCTACAATTAAGGAGCTTGTCCCAACTACTAAGTCATAGGGTCTTGGGAATTCCTTCGAGAGGTTGAAGTTTTAGATCCACCAAGTATGAATTCAAAACTGACTCAATAGATGCAAACTTGTGACAGAAGGAGCTAGAGAAGGTTTTAGGATTTGGCTTATCTCCAAGGAGGATAAATTTAAGCATGCAATCTACCTTCTGAAGGGTAGTGTTGGTAACTGATGGGCCATTGAATAAGAGAAGAGACTAGGTGAAATGACTGATTGGGTTGAGTCTCGATAGGAGTTTGTGAGTCATTATCTTCCTGAGTTGTATCTAGCAGAGAAGGCGGCTTAGTTTGAGTTTTCACCAAGGATCATGGTCTATGAACAACTACAAGGTGAAGTTTATCGAGCTGTTTTGGTATTGTCCTCACGTGGAGGCGATGGAGAAGGAGACGATAAGAAGCTTTAAGAAAGGCTTGGATGCCATGTTGGCACAAACAACGTCATCCTTGGAGACATGTGAGAATTTTTCTACCTTCATAAAGTATGTTAGGAGTATAGAGAGGATAATATTGAACCTATGAGATGTTAATGAAAGGAAGAGATCAAATAAAGTTTTAGGACATCAATCAGACAATTTCAAGACTTAGAGGTATTCAACATGACTATAATAGGAGGATTATCAATAGTCACCCTAGAAGTCTATAATTTCTAATCCAAGTACACAAGTGCAGTCATAGTGGTCTCCTAGAAAGGGAATATGCCATGGTTTTGTGACAGCTTGGGTGAATAGTACTGGATCAATGTCTATGATAGGTATGTCTAGGTCATAGTACAATACATGGACTTTCTTCAAGTGTTGACAAGTTGGGCATGCCAAGTGGTCTCACTCTGAGAGGGAACTAGGAAGTTACAAAATAGCTGAGATAGAGTCAACATGGCTAGAAGTAGCTTTGAAATAGTAGTGGCAGAAGAAGACATGTCTAGACATCCTAGGTAGGGTCTTCTAGACCAGCTGGTAGAGGTCAAGGTCAAGGATGTCAACATGCAACAATTAAATTCTACATCATGGGTCATCCAGAAGGAGTGGTTGACCCACAATCTATGACAAGTCAGATGGAACTTTTACAATCCGACTTATCCTCGTCTACATATGTATTTGTTTTTGTTGACTCGGGTGTGAGACACTCATTTATCACCATAGAGGTGATAAATAGTTGTAATTTTAATATTTGTAGTAGAATCAATGATCTTTTGTTAGAAACCCCTTTAGTTGGTTCCTCTATTTTGTGGGAGGTGTGTCCATATTGTGTTGTTTTATTCTCAGGGTGCAACATTCAAGTAAATCTTATGCCACTTGATATGCATGTGTTTGATGTGATACTAGGGATGGATACTTTTGAGATGTACATGGTTGTTTAGGACTATGGTTTCAAAGTTGTGAAGCTTTGTGATAGAAATATCTCTTAGACCTTTAAAGGAGATAGGAATATTCTCTCTACATGTCTGGTATTGAAAGAGATAGTGGAGAAGTTGATGAGTCAAGGATGAGTATTAGTATCTAGGATGTACCTATAGTGTGTCAGTTCAAGGATGTTTTCCCTAATGAGTTTCTTAGTTTTCCACCACTGAGAGAGTTTAGTTATGAAATCAATCTAGTTTTTGACACACAACCCATAGCACATGCACCTTAGAGGATGGCTCCTGCTGAGATGAAGGAGTTAAAGAAGCACTTACATGAGTTGTTGGATAAGGGTTTCATACGATTGAGCACACCCCCTTTGGGTGCTCTAGTGTTTCTTATAAAGAAGAATGATTGTTATATAAGGCCTTTTATAGAACCTAACAAAGGTTTTAAGCTTCTTAGGTTTATCTAATTATTATAGGAGGTTCATCAATAGTTTTAGTGCAACAAATTTACCTATAACCACACTAACTAGGAAGGGTTTAACTTTTGTATGGGACAACAAGTGTTAGTATTCCTTTCAGTTGTTGAAGGAGAAATTGATGAGTGCTCCAGTGTTGGTGCTTCCAGAACCTGAGCAAGGATCTACCATTGTGGATTGGCTAGAAGAACCTCCAGCTTGGTTCTTCATCATATTCATCATATCCATCATCATTTTCATCATGTCAAGGTTGGCTGCAATCCTGACTGGAGCTACAAGAGGAGGTGGAGGGATGTAGTTCTAGTCACAATCTTCTCCTTTAGTTGAAGCTCGGTGGCAAGAATTCTCAGCAAGGTGCTCAAATAAGGGCCAAGACTCCTCCAATGGCTTTTCCATGAAGGTGCCTCCACATAAAGAATCAACATTATTTTGACTCAATTTAACGAGCCTGGTGTAGAATTCTTGAACGAGCTTCCATAAAGGTACCTCATGATGAGGGCAATCATGCATGAGCTTTTGGAACCTTTCTCATGCCTCTTGGAAAGGTTCATTCTCTTTCTGTGAGAAGGATGTAATACATCTTCGAATCTGGGTCAACTTGGCAATCGAGTAGAACTTTGTAAGAAACTCATTCTTAACTATGTTCCATGTCACCAACTCAGGCTTGGATATGTACCATTCCTTGGCTTGTTCTTTCAAAGAGAAAGGGAAGAGGGCTCTTTGGATTGAGTCATCCGTGGACACAGGTGTGCAGAAAGTGGAACAAGTTTCAAGGAAGTCATCAATATGGTGGTAGGGGTTCTCATTCTTCATCCCATAGTAAGTAGGAAGGATTTCGAGAAGGGTGGGTGGAATGGAGAAGTGTTGAGCCAACATTTGGTCAACTAGGGTGCCAATTGGGGAATTGTAGTTCCCCTGGATGAAGTACTCATGGAGGGGGCGATTGGGTTGTGGTTGAGCGTCACCATGAGATTCACCATGAGGACCATCTCCATCCATTTCAGATGATTGGTGTTGTTTTTCATGGCGTTGGCGTCTCCTTCTACCTATCTCAGAGTCGTATAGCACCAAATCGGTACAAGTCGAATGTACTCTGCTCATGCAAAGTTGTCACTTGCACAATACACAAACAAGCAACAAAAGCCAAGTTAGAAAGATAGTATGCAAAAGAAAACAAAGAACAAAGAATAGTAATGGTGAGGGCAGTAGGAAAAGCTAAGCTACACTAACTAGCTAGGTCAAGTGCCTTACTCCCCGGCAATGGTGCCAGATCGCTTGGTGCGATCTTCTCAAGGTCACACACTAGCCAAATAAAAGGTGACTAGATGCAACACTAAGGGAAAATACACAAATCTCTAAAAATTTATATATGGAACTAGTCCAACTCATAGGCTCAACTAATCATATGTACCTGCAAGCGCACGGGGTCATGATGTAGTATAGGCAAGTGGTAAAATTAGGGTTGATCCTCAGGGAGAGAGCGGGCACTAGATCTAGGTTAATGTTAGCTATGCTCCTAAAGTGGAGTCTAGGGTTTGAGGGTTTAAAGTTGGTTTTGATTGATTACACTACAATTGCAAGCAAGAAACAACAAGGAAGAAACTAGATAAACAAAAAACCCAGATCACTCTAAGCAAGTTAGGACTAAGAAACTAGGCAAGACAAGCAACTAATCTAGAGCAAAGAGTTACACTACACTTAGCAAGGAAAATTATCAACTAAGAGGCAATCTAAACAATAAGACAAGCAAATGCCTAAGTTATCACTAGATAACTAAATTAACACAAGCAAGCTCAAAAGTTCTCTAACTACTTAAGAAATAACTAACTATCAAGAACTAAGCAATTAGCTAAGAACTGACAAAGGCAATTGACTAAGCTAGCATTAACAAGCTAAGAAGGAAAAAGTGGATTTTAAGAAATAAGATGGATAGGTGGGTCATTTGGGAATGAAACTTTATATTAGTTGGTGGAAGGTTTACATAGAATGCAATTCTCATATATCAATCTATATCACCAAACTAAACAACAAGGCAAGTGCTATTGGAATATACCCTATGCTACTAGTTGGAGAACTAGGGCTAGGTGTAATTCTAATAGGACTTGGCAAGTCTAGGTTTCTAGGGTAAGTAGTATTAGGGAAATTGAGAGCCAAGGGTAGGAATGGGAGTAGAGATGAGGGTGTTTCACCTCATGTTACTTGCCATCTAGCCTTTAGGAAACTCTAGGCAATTGCACTAATCACACTTACACTAGATACTTAGATTTGATACTTACTTGTAGAAGAAGGTATATGTATGTAGTAACAAAGGGGGATAGATAGGGATCCACTTATTGGACCTAGGAGCCATTCCTAAAATTGCGACATACATTCCATTTTTCCCTAGAAGCTAAGTGTCATCAAGAATCGGAAAACAAGCAATCTATGTATAAAAGCACAAACCACATACAAGATAATGAGAAATGAGATAGAAGCAAGAGGCAATCATCATAGAATGAAATTATGTTAAATACAAGTTATTTCCCCCCTACATGGAATCAAAGTCACATTTTAACCCCAAACAACACCACTAGGGCTTAGCTAGACATCATCATACAAAAGAGAAAAGAAAGGAGAAGAAAGGGATAGGAATCCATGGAACTCAAAGTAGCTTCTTCTTCTTCACCTCCTAGCTGTTGTAGAATGACATCCCTACTCTAAGGTGGGTGAAGGGCATGGAATTGAAGGGGATTATGGTAGAAAACCTAGAAAATTAGGTTTCTATGGTGGAAATAAGGTGGAAATGGTGGGTGAATGGCTTGAATGCAAAGGAGATGACAATGAATGCTCTAGAGTAGGTAGGAGTGTGTAAAGGTAGTTCACCTAGTGTTGTGGCCGCCACCCATGTATATAGGTGGTGGTGGAAGCACTAGGGTAAGTAGGGGTATAGTGTGAAAATCAGTGCAGAAAAAGTTAGGTTTTAGGTGGCAGTACGGCCATGGTGGGTGAGGGTTGGAACGGTCGTGGTGGTGGAGAATGATCGTTCTAGGAAATGGAAAATGTCAGTGAAATTTTGGTGAAATGAAGGCTGGTAGACAACCATGCTAGGCAACAGGATCGTGATGAGGGCTAGGTAGAGTGATTATGCTAGGTAGCACGACCATGGTGGGGATAGTGGCATGGAGGTTGTTCTAGCCAGCATGCCCATTCTCATCTTTGGCAGCACAACCATGATGACTGGCATGACCGTTTTGGGGGCTTCATAGAACGGTTGTGCCAGCATGGCCGTTTTGGGCGCTTCGTAGAATGGTCGTGTTGGGTAGCAAGTTGTAATGGAGATGTTGTTGTATCTTTGCAATTTTGAGGTTGACTCTATAACTATAGCATTGTTCGTCATGGCCATTCCTTGGCACCACAGGCGTGCTGGGGTATTCAGTGGCAATTTCACTTTGAAACTCCATGATCAATGGACTTCTTTGCTTGATGTTGACCCTTGGCCATTATGGGTAGGTTGAGGGAGCTTTGGGGTCTTCTTTGGACCCCTCCATGGGTGGAGGAACCCTAGAACTCGTTCCTTCTCTCTTATCCATCCAAAGCATGGTCCAAGTACCTGAAAAGTAAACAAAGAACGTCCATAAGTGCATTTGACAATAATATGCATATTGGGGGATTTAACTTGCATTATACTATGTTTAGATGTGATTGAGATACAAAAAGACACAAGATGAATCCCTAAAATAGGGTTGCATCAGCCATTAACATCCATAATATCACAACTATTATAACCATTCACATGCAGATATATTTAGACTAAATAGTTGAAGTACGACCAAGACACCACTGGATCTTTGGTCTAAAAAATGGGTGGAATAGAACACCTTGGGTAGAAATAGCACACCCCTATATAAAGAGAGGTGGAAATAGCGCACCCCGGGCAAAAATAGCGCGCCCTAATGGTTGTGTTCATGCACCATACAATAGATATCTAGATAAATAATCAACATGCATAAATAGAATGGCAAGATATGGTATAAGTCATCAATCATATTTTAAATTCCAAACAAAATAGAAGGTGGGCTCATTGACCCAATTCATCATGATAATAGTAATTTTAGAAGAATAACAATCTATCCCATTTAGAGTATATAGTTTGTCCAACAAACGGAATAAGAGCTAGTATTACAAAAGCTGCCTCATTATGGGAAAATTTAGTCATATAATGCCCAATTATAAATAGATAAGAGTACATATATGGTCTTCAAGACTAATTGTACCCCTAGGGTGGAATCTATCATTCATCCTTTTCAACCTAACAAAGTTTTATATACACATATTTAGTCCATGATTACCCATTCATAAATGAAACTATATCTAAACCTAGTACTTGGGTACTTAATAGGGATTTAGGGTTTTTAAAATATAATAAGAGGGCATAGAATCCATTGGACATACAATTTGAAAATATTTTGCATTTGAATTCATTATTTGCATATTAAGCATTCATTTAAAACATTTCTTAACCTCTTTGATACCTTATTGCACATTTATAAATTTTTAGGCATCAATTAGGCTTATAATTATTCTAGACCACCTATTAAGGGTCAAATCTATCTAATTGATTAATAAAATAAATAAAACTTAATCCAAGTCTTGATTGATTATTTATTTTTACTTATTGAAAGGGGATATGTTAATATATTATATTTACTTCGATTCAATTACTTCTATTCAGTCTAATTTAAGTCAAAAATATTTGATACTCATATTTCTAAAGGTGGACCTGAGGAAAAGGAAAATTAATATATGTACCTAGATTCGAGTATATTACACAAAAGGGGTGGGTTGGTTTCCTAATTCAATTATTTTGTTACATTTAATATATATCTCAATAATTCCTCTAACTTTACAAAAACCCAAATTAATTTATAACTTTGCCTTCTTGAGTCCAGTTGATCTGAAATTTCAAAGGAATATTTTTAAAGATTAAACCTTGGTGTGTGCGTGATTTGGGGCCAAAACATGAAAGTTAGATATTGTCCTTTGTCTCTAAGTCTTCCTTTTATTTGATTTATTTAAATCATTAAATAAATCCTTTTCTCTTTGAAGCTTGGCAAGATTTCTAATTTTGATATCTTCTCCCATTAAATACAATATTGAACCGAATCAAAGTCATTAGTTGCCTATAATCTATTCTTTTCTACAAAACTCCACACAATTCCATATGTAAATTATCAATTTTCCACTACTTTTAGTTATTCCTTTATTATTGGGTTTTCCTCTCTTTCTTTATCTAATATCTATTAATGGATTATTGAAAATAATAAAACCACAAAATCCATTGCAAAGGAGAATTTGTAAATTAAATCATAGTTCTAAAACAAGGCATGCCATGTTTTCTAGTGCATCCTTAACAAACCAATATTTGCATTCCAAATATGTATAAAAGCATGTGAAAAATCATGTTATAACATCAGGAGTCTTACAACCGTAAACCCCTAAAAGGATTTTGCCCCCAAAAACCTATGTGAACAAATATGGGTACTCCATACGCATTTCATGCTATTAATTCTCACGTGGATTTGACTACACCACGGTGGTGCCACAACACCTTCAATAAAGGTATATACTTCTTCCTCAACTCATATACATGCCTATATAAGATCAAAATTGGACCCTCAACATAAGAGACATCATCCTCTGACTAGACATCCATTAGATGTATTGTCTACTTTGTATCAGGGTGACACTTACTCAACATTGAGAAATGGAATACATTAAGCAACATGTGCAACTCTGGAGGTAACTTCAGCTTGTAAGCTACCTTCCAACTTGAGCTATGATATGGAAAGGTCCCATAAACCTAGGATCCAACTTACCCTTCTTCTCAAACCTCAAAATACCCTTCCAAGGGGAGACTTTGAGATACACATAGTCAATAACATGGAACCATAGAATCTAAAGTTCAACAATGATTGTCTACATATAACTTCTATCTGTCTATGCTACCTTCAATTGTAGTTTGTTCATCCTAATCTTCTCTATAGTTTGGTTAACCAACTCAGGACCCAACAATTGATATTCACCTACCTTGTACCAACGAAGAGGCGACCTACAAGCCTTCCATACAAATCCTTGTATGATGTCATATCTATACTCCCTTAGTAATCATTGTTGTGAGAAAACTCAATCATATGAAGATGAATATCCCAAATCCCAAGAATTTGAAGCACACATGTTCATCCTTCAATGTATGTATGGACCTTTCAAAATGACCATCTATATACGGGTAAAGCCTATACTGAACCTCGATTGTGTCTCCAAAGATACATCTAGATGCTCCTAGAATTTACTCATAAATTGAACACCCCTATCTAATACTACTATAATTGGTATGTCGTGCAGAGAACTATCTCATCATTGTATATATTTGCAAACTTCTCTATGTGTAGGTGGTCTTGACTGGCAGTAAGTGAGTTGAGTTTGTCAACCAAACAATAATTACCCAAATGGAATCATGACCCTTGGTTGTCCTAGGAAGTCAACCATAGAGTATGTGGTCTCGTGATCCCATTTCCACTATGCATGTGGCTAATGACGCAACATCCTTGCATGTTTATGATGTTCTCTTTGACCTGCTGAAAGACTGGATTCTTGGAAATGAAATTTGCCACATCATACTATAAATTAGGACACCAATACAAGTCTTTGAGATTATGATAGCTTTTTTTAATACCTGCACTGCATATGTGGAGGAAAGAGCCTCTTCAAGTACCATCTCCCTCAAATTGCTAACATCAAGACTCACCATCTGGTTGTAAAAGAACATTGTCCCATCATCTCTCTCATTATAATATCATGCTTCCTACTGATAAACTCTAATGTGATAATATATATTGTTGTATCTTCCTTCTATACATCTTGGATCTTCTATACCAAAGTTGTCTTTATTTGTAACGTGCCAAAAAACCTGCCAACAATGAGACCTCCAAATATACATTCATCTATTGAAGTGACACCGACATGTCTTTCTTGTAACAAACCATGGATTAAAATTGTATTTTATATGTATAAGATGATGCAGACAAAAATGACTTTCTATTTAATGCATCGTCCACTACATTCACCTTTCCTAGATGATAGTATGCCGTACAGTCATAGTCATTGATCAAATTCATCCATCTCCTTTTCATCATGTTCAACTCTTGCTTCTATAATATGTACTAAATATGTTTGTGATTTGTGAAGATGTGACACTTCTCTCCTTATAGGTAGTTCCTATAAATATTCAAAGCAAGAATGGTTGTTGCTAACTCTATATCATGAGTTGGGTTCTTCTCCTATATTTATTAAGTTGTCGAGAAGAAAAAAAATTATGTTGTTGTCTTCTATCATCACACACCCCAACCATAATAGACAATGGTGTAGCCTCACCCAAGTTTTTATGTCACCAACACTAGAGCACTCGCCAACTTCTCCTTCAACAATTGAAATGAACCCTAACACTTGTCATTCCATACAAATGGTACACCCTTCCTAGTTATCTTGGTTAAAGGTAAATTTGTTGCACTACAGTTCTTAATGAACCTCCTATGATAACTAGATAAACCTAGGAAGCTTCAAATCCCTATCGGGCTCTATGTAAAGCCTCATATAACCATCCTTCTTCTTCACAAACAACACTGGAGCACCCTAGGGGGCATGTTCAACCATATGAAACCCTTCTCCAACAATCCTTGTATCTAATTTTTTTAGTCATTCATCTCATCTGGATCCATCTTATAAGGTGATTGCACTATAGGTTGTGTGCAAAAACTAGATTGATTTCAAAATAATTATCTCTTAAGGGTGGAACACAAGGAAACTCATTCGAAAAAATAGCTTCAAACTCACACACTATAGGTACATCCTATATATTGTGACTTCTCACCTTTGTATCTAACATGTGTGCTATGAAGGCTTCACATCATTCACTCATTAACTTCTCCACTATCATTTACAACACCTGACATGTAGCAAGAATTTTACTGCATCCTAGGAAGGCCTAAGAGATACCCCATCAAAAAAGTTTGCAACTTTGGAACCATAGTCCAAAAAAACCATATAGTTCTCCAAGGATCCATCCCTGAAATCTCATCAAACTCATGCATATCAAGTGGCATAAAATCCACTTGAATGTTGTGTCATGAGAAATAAAGAACACAAGATGGACACACATCTCATGGCTTATGTGTTCTTTTAGCTCACACGAGGAGGGTGAGATGAATAGATGACCTCTTGGCTTATGTAAAAAAAAAAAAAATTAAAAAAAAAAAAACACACATCTCATAATATAGAGGAACCAACTAAAGGGGTTTCTAATAAAAGATCAATAGCCCTACTACAAATATGAAAGTTACAACTACTTATCACCTCTCTGGTGACATACGAATGTGTTTCACCTGGGTCAACTAAAATAGATATATATGTAGATATGGATAAGTTACAATACAAATTTTCCATTTGACCTATCACGACTCACGGGATGACCACTCCTTATGGAAGACTCATGGTGTAGAATCTAGTTGTTGCCTATTGATGACCTCAACTTCACCTCTAAATTTGTTTTAAAAGACCCTTCCTGAGTTGTCTGGCCATGTTATCTTCCAAAACTACTATTGTACTACTATTGCAAGTCATGCTAGCTCTACCTCAGCTGTTGTGTAACTGCCTAATTCCTCTGAGGGCAAGACCACTTCACATGTACAACTTGTCCACACTTGAAGAAAGTCCTTGTATCGTACTGTGGGCTAGAAGGCCCTGTCACATACATTGATCCAAAACTATTTGCCCCAACTAGAAAAAAACTATGACCTCTTCCCTTGCTAGGAGACCGTTCTGACTACACTTGTATCCTCGATTCAGAAACCGCTGACCTCTGGTGTGACTGTTGATACTACTATTGTTGTTGTGTGTTGAAAACATCTGCTTCTTGAAGCTACTCGATTGCTGTCCCTAAAACTAAGCCAATATCTTCCTTGCATTGACATCTCCCAGGTTCGGTGATGTCCTATCTGTCCTCCTAATTACCTCTATGAAGGTGGAAAACTTAGCACATGTCTCCAAGACTGATGTCATTTGTGTCAACTCAGCATTCAAGCCCTTTCTAAACATTCATATCCTCTCTTTCTCTATCACCACCATGTGAGGAACAGACACCAACATCTCCATGAACTTCACCTCATAGTCATTCATAAACCACTATCCTTGGAACAACCTCTCAAACTAAGCAATATTCTCCTTGAAATATGATTCGAGAGAGTAATGGCTCACAAACTCCCACCAAACGCATCCTAGCCGATCAGTTCACTTGGTCTCTTCTATTCTTCAACGATCCACCATTGTCCAACACTACCCTTTATAAGGTAGATTGCATGCTTAACCTTATAGTCCTCAGTGATATGCAAGATCCTAAATGCCTTCTTCAGCTCCATCAGCCATATGTCTACATATATTGGGTCCTCTTTGCTCACATACTCGGTGGCTCACATACGCATCAACCTCTCGAAGGTCTTCCCATGACCTTGTGACTCATGATTTGGTATAGGTGCCAAGGTGGATATATAGGTGCCCTGACATCCAAATGCATAATCATTGCCGTTAGTTGTCCAAACACATATTCGAAGACCGTATCAACTAAGGTTTCAGGGTCCAAAGGATGTCGGATGGGTTTTTATGACTCATCTTGGGTGCACCCTCCATTGGTACCTATATCCTATAGCAACCTCCAAGAGCCACAAAACTAATATAAGCATGTTGTTCACATACATATATGCATAACCATAAATCATGATTAGATATTTTGGATGTAAGAACAAATACAACAACCTAAGAAATATGTCCACATAGACTCAACGAACCTAAGCTTTAATACCACCAAATGTGACAACCTATCACACAAAATTTTGAGATTACTCAAAACCAAAGTGTCGATAGAATACTAATTATTCTAGATCACAAAGAGAAGAAAGGAAGGTCTTTTAACCATATGCACAAGGTCTAGTGTGTAGTATTGTAGAATTCATCTTTGATAGATGGGAGAAGGGGAAAATATAAAGAATAAGGATTAGTAGAGAAGATATTACAGGTATAGAGCAAAAAAATAGGCAAAAAGGCTTAAATCCATCCTAGGGAGGCTAGGTCCAAGGCATGCCCCAACTACATCCACAATATTCTAATATCTCCTCTCTTAGAGGCATTTCTTTGTCTACCAATGATTTTTTATTGATCTCTAGCAGAAATTATAAGTTTGGTAAAAGTTTGTTTGGTGAGAGTAGAGAGGGGTATTTATAGGCAATGATGGGAGAAACAAAAGGTGAAAAGGTCTAAAGAAATGTCTCCATCGGTCAAAGGGCCAATTTATCCATCAGTTTGTGTGTCCAAAATTTCCATTAATTGATGACAAAGGAAAACTAATAATTCCATTGGTTGTCAACCACCTAGGACAACCATATGTTGACACACTTAGAACAACCATTAGTTAGCACATCCAGAATAACCATTGGTTGACACACCCAGAACAACTATCAGTTCTCACACTCAAAATAACTATCGTTTGTCACAACCAGAACAACTTTTTGTTGATACACCCTAAACAACATTAATTATTACATCTAGAACAACCATTGTTTGACTCACTGATGCATTGTATATTTATCATTTTTGCATGCTATTTATTATTTATTTTTGGCATCTATTGCTCATGTTTATTTTCATATTAATTTGTGCATGATTTATTAATATTAGCCCATGTGACCCAATTGGATCAAATAAATGTAATTTTAATATTTTTGAATGATTTATTATATTTTTAGAGAGTATGTTTGTATTTATGAATTTTGAGTAATTTTATAAGAATCTATACAGCTTGGTACTACCAACTTCATTGTTAGTGGTACCGAAAACATCACAAGGATGAAATCCAAAAATCTCGGTACTATCGACTCTCAGCTTGGTAGTAGTGAAATAAGCACAACAACTGCAACTAATCGAGAGAGTCGATAGTACCGACATCCTGTCGGTAGTACCAACACAATAGAAATCGGAAGATCTGAAAATCAGGTTTAATCCAACAGTCCACAATTAATGATTCCCTAAGTCACTTCTATGACTTCAAGAGATTTTGTCCAGACCTAATCATCATTTTCTATTCCATTACATGAAGAATAAAGCACGAGAGAGGAGAATGAGGAGGATAATTGCATGTTTAGGAGGTTCCAGGTATGTTTGATGGACAACATTTGCGGCTTGTAGATCCTTTCATCGGCATGGTGCGTCCTAGTCACGTTTCTATAGAGGGTTCACCGGTTTTCTATGTTCTCCATGCTTTTCCTTCTTCTTAGCATGTTTTTATCCATGGAAACTATGAGGGGCTAATCCCCGTGTTCTCTAGGACCCAGGAGTAGCCCGATTGTACAATGTATATGGATTTTTTGCATTAGTATATTGTTTTATCCTTAATTTTGGGCATGTTGCTATGAAATCGTATTAAATTATCCATGTTGTGCACCATATGTGATTAATTAGATCCTTGACAGCTTCGAGAGGGAGATTAAGGATTGAATATACATAGTAACACATGTTGTATACCACATTTCAAGAGAAAGCCTACGAGCTTGAAGGGAATAACACAGAGTATTTCATTAAGGAACCTATCTAATAACAAAATCAATACGAGAGTGGTATTGGTATTATGCTAGGTAGTGGATTATGTCGTGAAAGCAGGTAATTCTAGCTACAGGTCTCTTTTCCTAGAATCAGGAGGAACATATATTAAGCTTAGGGTAAAATTTTAGTGTCAATTGTGGTGAAACCACAGTCCTAGGGAATATCTTCTCATTGTGATCACAAACCAGTAAATTAGTTTCTTTTCTTGCAATTAGTTTAATAACTCCCGAATCAAAGTTTTCTTCGGCATATCTGGTCGAAAGCAGTCAATAGTAGTTTCTTGAATTATGTTTCCACATTTTCGATATCTGGGAGTTTAGTCATATCAAGTTTTTGACACCATTGTCAGGGAAATAGAATATTCAAGTGCTACGAGTGTTGTAATCAGCCACTCTAAGCCATCCTCTTTATTTTTCTTCTTATTCTTTCCAAAGCTGAATTGCAAATATCTCATTCTCACATTGAATTCACAAATTTCAGGTACTAGTGCATGGTTCAAACGTGAACCACTGATTACAGTCCCACCACAGCCAGAAATTATAGGAGACGTAGAAGAAGAACAAACCATCTTGGAGAAGATCAAAGTGTCATCCTCAATAGCTCAACTTGGGCCAATCAAGAGACAAGCAATAAATGTGGGAAGCTACAAGATCAGTCCTGGGCTGGTGGCATTAGTCAAGTAACAAGCTTTCCATGGACACAGTTTTGAGGACCCGATGACGCATATCAGCAATTTTATGGAAAGATGCAACATGGTGAAATTAGATAGAGTGTCAATGAGTGTGATGTACTTCAAGCTAATTCTGTTGTCACTGGTAGATGGTGCTAAATCTTGGTTCCTTAACCTCAAGCCGGAGTCAATAGAAACCTGGGAACAAATGATAGATGCTTTCTTCGAGCATTACTTTCCACCCCAAAAGACGAATGAGTTGACCAAGAAGATAATCAACTTCAAACAACATGCAAAAGAGTCATACTTAGAAGCTTGGGATAGGTTTCAAAACAAGCTAGGAAAGGTCCCTCATCGTGGGATCAACTTGTATGGCTAGGTAAAAATATTATATTATGGGTTGCATCATGGAGAAATGACCACTCTCGATAGTGTAGGGATAGGCTTCTTCCTCAACAATAAGCCATCTAAGTGTCATGAGATATTAAAGAACATGGTGAACAATTACTCTTGGGGTGAAGAGAGAGAGAGAGTGCACATCATCTGTTAATAGCATCAGAGAGTCTAGAGTTATTGCAGAATTGAATGAGAAGTTGGATATTCTTGCGAGGAAGCTTGAGAAGAAATCCCACACTTCATATGGAGGTGAAGATGAAGATTGCATGTTTTTGTGGCAACAACAGCAGCAGGACATGGGCCCCAACATGATTGACCGCATTGAAGACATGCTAGGAAAGTTGGTCAATCAAAATGAAACCATTATTGGTCAGACTAAGAGGGAGCTACAAAACCAAGGAGCATAGATCCACAATATTGAATATCAAATTTCTCAACTGGAAGCAGAGGTGGCTTCCTTGAAGAAGCCTAGTCAACATGGGGTCCCAGCAAATACAGAGACGTCACATCATCAAGTGAAATATGTCTCTCTTATCAAGAAGGCATAACAGGATTTTGGTGAGTTACCAAGGCAACATACTCCAGAGCCTGAGTAGGCATATGTGCCTAGAGTTCCATATCCCAACAGTTTATATGGATGGCAAGGGGGTGCAGATTTCCAATTCATTGTGCCTGTACATGCACCTCAATAGACCCCATTCCAGAAAAGGTGCCCACGCAACAAGAGCAGGTGAAGGTTCTACTCCATAGTGGGATAGTAATTGTTGATAAAGAAGCACCTACACCCCAGAAAGAGCAGCCACCGGTCATTCCACCTGTGGTAGATAAGCCAATTTCTACTACAGGTGGTGGTGCTGAAGCAAGCTTAGGGGATGAAGTTCATGAAGTGCCATATATTCCCCAACATAAGTGAGCAGAGAACTCCAATGTGCCATCCCCGGATAGTCTAAAGCCAAGGAAAAAGGAAACACAGTTCAAAAAGTTTCTGGACATATTCTGGAATCTCCACATCAATTTTCCATTAGTGGAGGCGATCGAGCAAAATACTACTTATGGGAGATTGTTTAAAGATATTATCAACAAAAAGTGGCGGATTAAAGACACAGATATTGTACATGTTGATGAGGTGATGAGTAGACTGATCAAGGGGAAGCTGCCAAGGAAGAGGAAGGATCCGAGATATTTCTATATCCCATGCTTTATAGGTGGTAAACATTTCAAGCAAGAACTATGTGATTTGGGAGAGAGCATTAATCTTATGCCTCTTAACACCTTTTGAAAGTTTGTATTGAAGGAACCAACAAGAACAACCATGGCAATTGAGTTGGAAGATGGTTCTATCATGAGGCCATATGGGGTATGTGAGATGTGTTGGTTAAATTTGACAAGTTCATCTATCTAGTTGACTTTGTGGTGATGGATATGAAGGAAATGAAAGAATCTGAGATATTGTTAGGGAGGTCATTCCAATCTACAGATAATGTGATCACTGCCATTGGCAGAGGCTATTTGACACTCGGGATAGATGATGATAGAGTGGAGTTCATACTGCTAGATGAATCTTCACCACCATCCCATGACAACCCAGGCTAAGGAGGATCATTCATGTTGATCCTAGAACATTAAACAAGGGTGCTTCTTGGGAGGCAACCCAATTTTATTTTTGTTATTTACTATTTGTTTAGGTGTTTTTTGTTAGCTACATTTTATATTTTTCACGTTAGATTTTAGTTAATGTAAAAAGGTACCTTGATACTCATGTTTGGTGTGCAGATAGGGTCATAGTCGATACTACTGACACCCAAGTCGGTACTATCGACTCCTTATCAGTTAAAATTCTATAAAAAGTCGGTACTACCGACACCAAAGTTGGTACTATCGAATTTTCTCAGGAAAAATCATAGAACCCTGGACCAAAGTTGGTACTATTGAGTCCAAAGTTGGTACTACCAACTTTTTTCAGCAAAAGTGAAAGAGCTACAAGAAAAAGTTGTCACTACAATCAACACACATGTGGGTGGGCACCAATTTTTAAATCTCAAAGAAGGAGAGAGAATGTCATATCTTGATGCCAAAGAAGATACAATTTAGTGGCACCAACAAGAGGGATATATGCTTGCACAACTTGATCCAAAGAGCCACCAATCATCCACCACCACCCTTCAGAGCAATTGGTACCCCCATTCCACTTCTATGTTTGGATTTTGACTATGTGGTCATAGTCAAGTTCAATCTTTGGGGGGTATTGGAACATATTTATCTTTATTTTTTTTCTTTAGTTCGTTTTTAGTTTTCTTTTAGGATCCAAAATCTATCTAGTGTAACATGGAGTTTACATTTTCTTTGTTCCTGGAAATTATCATGTATGCTTTCAAGTTTGCAATGGAAATTGAAAATCTTTTAGTGGGCTTAGTTGTGAGTACTTGAGTAATCTCACATAGAGGAAGTGTATGGGCGAGTTAGCTTAAAGACATTTAATATGGATGGACATCTTAATTATTCATGAAATGTGATGAAGATGGGGTTTGAGCCTAAGTTGATCAAACAATTAACATGATCTTAAATGGAAATTTAAGAAAGAAACCCTAAGGTTACCCTATACATAGGTCATTAGAGAGGGACATATCATAAATTCATGAAAGGCATTGTCTCTTAGTTATGCGATTCCATTCATCTTCCATTCATTTTGACCCACCGCATTAAGATGATCAAGTAATCTGAATTATTTCCTCTTGTTTTCATTGCATGGCATTATAGGTAACATGATAGTTAGTTTCTCTTTTATTGCAGTAGATACAAAATGAGAAATAAAAAATTAATGTACATCAACAGTTTTGTGCATATCATTCTAGTTGCATAACAATTACATGTAGATTGCACACATCTTTCATCATTCATTTTTTACTATCATGTGAAAAAAAATCTCTGAAATAAGAGTACAGGGATACACATCCATCCCTCAAAAAAAAAAAAAAACCGGTGAATGATGTATGATAGTGCAACCCGAGCATAATGTTCCATCATGTTACAATAGTGGGCTAATGAAAAAAATGAAAGAAAAAAAATATTGTTAATGTTTTGAAGGAAAGAGGGAGTAAGGATGCCCTAACTCTTCATAGAAAGATGGAAACATTCACATGATGCAGTTAATTGTTCATTGGTCAATAAGGGCCGGTTTGGGACCGCCAGGTGGGGATGGTTGAGAAATGAAATTTATAGTTTATGCCCTTTTGCTGACTTATCTCAAACAGATCTGAGGGTGTGTTGCTCAAGGATGAGCAACATTTAAGCTTAGGGGAGTTTGATGTACTGTATATTTGTCATTTTTGCAGGCTATTTATTATTTATTTTTGGCATCTATTGTTCATTTTCATATTAATTTGTGCATGATTTATCAATATAATCCCATGTGACTCAATTGCAACAAATAAATGTAATTTTAATGTTTCTGAGTGATTTATTATATTTTCAGAGCTTACGTTCAAATTTTATGAATTTTAGGTAGTTTTACAAGAATCTATACAACTCAGTACTATCGACTTCATTGTGGGTGGTACCCACAACAACACAGGGATGAACCACAATTGATTGAAAAATCTCGATATTATCGACTCTCAGCTCGATAGTACCAACAGAAGCACAACGACCACAATTAATTGAGAGCGTTGGTAGTACCGACATCTTGTTTATAGTACCGACACGGTGGAAACAGGCATATCTGAAAATCAGGTTTAATCCAATGGTCCACAATTAATGATGATGTAAGTCACTTCTATGACATAAGGGGATTTTGGCCAGACCTAATCATCATTTTCTATTCCATTACACGACTACTAAAGCATGGGAGAGGAGAACTGAATGTTTGGGAGGTTCCAGGCATGTTCAGTAGGTAGAATTTGTGGCTTGCTGATTCGTTCATCAGTGTGGAGAGCCCTAGTCACATTTCTCCTGGGGATTCATCAGTTTTTCTATGTTCTCCATATTTTTCCTTCTTCCTAACATGTTTTTGTCCAAGGAAACTATGAGGGGCTAATCCCCGTGTTCTCTAGGACCCAGGAGTAGCCCGATTGTACACTATTATGGATCTTTTGCATTAATTAGTATATTGTTTTCTCCTTAATTTTGGTCATGTTTCCATGAAATTGTATTAAATTATCTATGTTGCGCACCATAGGTGATTAATTAGATCATTGATAGCTTAGAGAGGGAGATTAAGGATTGGACATCCATAGTAACACATGTTTTATATGACATTGTGAGAGAAAGCTTATGAGCATGAAGGGAATAACCCAGAGTAGTTCGTTAAATCACCTATCTAATAATAAAATCGATACAAGAGTGGTATTGGTATTAGGATAGGTAGTGGATTATGCCATGAGAGCGGGTAATTCTAGCTATAGGTCTCTTTGTCCAGAATCAGGAGGAACATATACTAAGCTTAGGGTAAAATTGTGTGTCGATCATGGTGAAACCACGGTCCTAGGGAATTTCTTCTCATTGTGATCACAAACCAGTTAATTCGTTTCTTTTCTTGCAATAAGTTTAATAACTATCAAATCAAAGTTCTCTTCGGCCTAGATGATCGAAAGCAGTTAGTAGTAGTTTCTTGAATTATGTTTCCCCATGTTCAATATTCGGGCCTCATTGGCTTGTATTACTTAAACATGTAAGCTTGCATTTTACACATATAGTTTAGTCATGTCACTCACCCAAAACAATCAATGATAGTCACACCTAGAACAACCATCATTTGATGAAGTTAAAAAAACCATCGGTAGGTGCAATTGCCCTCACATCCACAATAGTCTATTGTAAGGGATTCATACCTTATGTAACAAGGTTCAAAAAGAATCAAAATAAGATAAAATTTTACCAGATTATCAAGAACACCATGTAGAAAAAAATACATGTATTAAATTTACAATTAGACTCCTAGAAATGCAAAATTGCATACAAGCCCACAAAGTACATAAAATTGTATAACTTGAGCAAACAATATCCAAATTGACTCAAATTATAAGCATAGCTTCATAATTTTTTATTAGAATGGAAACCAAAACATCATTACAAAAATAATCATACAATTAAAACAAACAAACATGTTTGTAAACTAAGGCAAGTCAGAGGCCTTACAATTGTAAACCCATAACAAGGATTTCGCCCCCAAAATCATATGTAAAAATATGGTTACTTTCTATGTATCTCATCCTCTAACTCTCAGATGGTTTCATCTACACTGTGATGGTGCCACAAAATCTTCACTAAAGTTATAGACTTCTTCATAAACTTTTGTACATGCATATCTAAGATCAAAATTAGACCCTCAACATAATAGACATCATCCTTCAACTGGACATCCATTTGTTGTGTCGTCTATTCTATATTAGGGTGACAATTCCTCAACATCAAAATGTTCAACACACAATGCAACCTATGCAACTATGGTGACAACTCCATTTTGTACACTACTTTCCCAACTCGAGATATGATAGGGTAAGTGTAACGTCTGTTTTGGAAAAAATGAGATCAACGAATGCGGAAGCGATTAGAAGCGGAATAAGAAAAATCACTAAAAATTAAAACTTTTTAAGAAAAGATCTTATACCATAAAAACCTTTTTATAAGAAACATGATAAACAATTTACATCATGTTTCAACATTACATCTCTGTGGAATCTCCTCTCGAGTAAATACATACATCCATTGCCCTGTTAACTGTGCAAGGCAAGATACAACAAAATCTCGAGGCTTAAAGCCAAAAACCTCAGACCTACTGACTCCTAGAACCTGAGAGTACAGAGATGACATAAGGCATACTATCTATAAGACTAGACAGTCAATATCTCCACCTGAGATTCACTACTGCCCTTGGTGCTGTTGTTGCTGTTGTTGCTCATTCTTGGATGGGTTCCTTCGACCTTGGCATCTACCTAAAAAGTAGAATCCCACGGGGGTGAGACAATTGAATAATTTTCCCAGCGAGAGTTATAACTCTCCATCAGAAGCTTTGTTATTGTACTAAGGAATAACATTAAGCAGTATAATTATTAACATTTAACAATAGGCTCAGCATGGGATAAAGCAATACCTTCTTAGCAATCATTTCATCTCTAGCATAATTGCATATCAAGGCATATTTTAAATAAGGAATATGAAGAACATGTATACTAATTGTTCAACCAGAACATTTAAAACAAAATAGCATCACTCATTATTTTTCATAGTTCAACCTAAGAAGTTATGCTACACGGCTGATTATATTTCTTTCAAACATTATTATGCCCTACGGAGATGAGGTATACCGCTCATACTCCAACCGACCATTATGAAATCGCGTCGGTACCATACATAGGTCATCAAAAGAGCCGGATTCTTATGACCTCATCTTCCTCAGTCAGTAAGAGGATTTACTTGCAGGACATCTTGTGTCTCTGCTGTAGTAGCTAACCAGGGTATTCCGGAAACTTCACTATAGAGTTACAATGATGTTATGTACTCTCTTCGTCATCAAAAGATCTCTTGTTTATCTCTCATCGATGCGGTATTGGTGATTTTCCTCGGGAGATTAGTAGTACATCATCCTGGCATAAAATGTAATGAAGGATTGATAGGGTAAAGATACATTCTACATCAATTCCTACATTAGGGCGTAAGGATATTTGCGTCCATTTCCCCCATATACTCAAAAGTATATGTTCTAGGAGTTCCCTTAGGAAAACCTGTTTCACCATCATTTGGTCTCTGACAATAATGGATCTATGGTCAGGGCCCTATATGATATCATTATACTTGATTACTTAAGTACATTTTAGTATTCTTTTAGCATCATGCATGTTTTCAAACATAGATCATCAAAACAATTGCTATAAAAAAGAATACTAAATGTATCAAGCTTAACTCTCATCAATTATCATATGGAAATAAATTCTTATCCATTTCATTACTATGATTCAAGAATAGGGTATTCAAACCCTTAAATCATCATAAGTCATCTTATCAGCATGACCTTGATGTTACTCATGGCTCTTACAGCCCATCATTCTCATATGTTACCACATAAACTTAGGTAACATGGCATGTAATCACCACTCATAAAGCATATAGTATACTTTCAATGAATATGATATCATAACCTTTACCTGGCTATGATCATCTCTTTATAAGAACCTGCATGATTAATCCAATTGACAATAGTATACAATTCATTTCCAGATCAACAATTTATAAAGAAGAATTAATCTAACAATACAAGGGGTGTACCTTCATGCCTTCACTAAGGCTAGGTTCCCTTAATTACATCAAATAGGGTTATCCAATCCCTTTCATTATGATTAGGAATAATGATTCCTCATCTCATACTTTAATCATGAAGATTCATCATGCTTAAAAGCATAACTTAGAGTTTAAGGATTATCCTTATTCAATTAAAGTTATTGAATCTCTTTGCCTTATAAGGCATAAGAATTCCTTATATTGTAATTTGTTCACAGGGTTTCATGCTTGAAAGAATAACTTAGGATTAGGGTTAACGTACCCCATCCCTCAAAAGTTAGGGTCTCCTGTTCATGTTATCAGTTCAACCCTAGAGTACTGTTCTACCACTCTTGGAAGCATACAAGGGCAATATAAGTGTATGATTTTGATTACTATATTCATCATATATCACTAATGATCATCAATTCTAAGTATTAGTTCCCATCTCATTCATGTCATGGTATGATTATATCATACTCCTTGATTTGGCTTATCCCATTCTCAAGGCATATTAATCAATACTTATCAAGTACATTGAGCCCATTATATCTATATTGTAAACAATTACTCATCATGCATTTCATGTATCTCTTATCTAAATATAATGGTTTTAAAGGTTCATCAAGGTATATTACCCTAAATTATTGAATGTGATATCTATCATATCTTGATGTATCACTTTCTTCTTATTTATAAAGGCATTTGTACAAAGGTCTAGGCATCATCTCACCTTTTAAATCCTTTATCATTAACTTGGTTCTTCATCCCTAGTTCTTATGTTTATGACATAACCATTCTATCTAATTGATTTTAACCACACCTTTCTTTAATGTACTGGCTAACAAACCATCTTTAGGGTTCTATATATCATTACTTGCCATTATCCTGGATTAAGTCTTAGACCATCTCATAGTACCAAGGTTTCCACTTTTCAATTTCTTTTATAAAACACCACGGCCGTGCTTCCTTGCACGGTCGTGCAAGGGAAAGCTACCATGGCCGTGCTCCTTAGTACGGTCGTGCTATCATCAACATACCTAGATTGATTCTAGGGTTAGGGTTTATTTACCTCAATCAGGGTTATCAAACCCCTTATCTTACAAGGCATAAAGATTCTTCATGTTATAACTCATAATTAGGGTTTCATACTCAAAGGCATAACCCATAATTATTCTATTTATAACATTATCCTAAATTAGGGTTTACTATTCATATTACATATTATTACCCCTAGAATTAGGGTTTACTAATCACTACATAGTGATTTAGGCTCATGCATGACATCTTCATCCTTGATGGCTTCAAATTAGGCTAAGATTCATCAATCATCATAATTAGGGTTTTCATGATCTCACCTTGATGGATCATACCCTAATCATGTATATTCTTACATATTGAAGATATGTTACTTGATTCTTATTCATATTAGGAGATTTCTCTCTCCTCTCACTACTAGATGGTGATTACATCACTCTAGATTGAGTTAGGTCAAGTCAACATTGATAAACATAAGCCAAGTCATTACCATTATAATCATTAGGGTTTGCATGATCAAGGGGTGTTGCCTTACTTGAACCCTTCAAGGGTATATTGGTAAAGTTCACCATTGATCATAGCATGGGTCAATCTACTAAGCACATAATCCCTTAATGTCTCTAGGTATCATTAGGGTTTAGATTAGACAACTATTGAACCAATTAAGCCTTCAAGTAACTAAGCAATCACAGCCCTAAAAGTCCCCAAACAAATTCACAATTCAACCTCCAAACGGTCTTGAGACCGTTTGGAAGGGTTGACCGTTTGGTTTTGGTTGACTTCAAGACCACACGAAACTCAAGACCGTTTGTCCTTAAACGGTCTTGAGACTGTTTGATCACGTTGACCGTTTGGTGAGGGTTGACTTTGATACCGTTTGAAGTTGAAACCGCATGGACCCAAACCGCATGAGCTCCAAACGGTTTGAAACCGTTTGAGCCCAAACGGTCTTGAGACCGTTTGGCCGCAAACGGTCTTGAGACTGTTTGGTCCAAATGGCTCAAAACCACATGGACCTCAAAGGTGATTCAAAGGTTGTAATCGATTAGGGTTTTCCATGTTGAAGCCTTCAATTGGCCACATCCTTGCTAATCACTTATCAATTGAGCTAATTAGGGTTATCTTTAACTAATTGGACACTCAATTGACCCTCAATTGATAACCAATTGGTGTTGAAACCAATTCAATTAGGTTTTATAATCGCTCAACCATCAACATTCAACAATGTGAATCAAATTGAAGTTGAACCCATCAATTGGCACTCAATTGGGCCCAAACTTGGCCCAAACGGTCTTGAGATCATTTGGCCACCCTCCAAACAGTCTTGAGATAGTTTGCCCAAAGATTCACCAAAATCTAAATCAATATGATAAAGGCTGAACCCTAATTAGGTTACAAATCAACACTTTTTATCAATTGATCAACCTATTGTGATTGGACCTTCAATTGATCAAATTACCTTAACCCTAGACCTCCAAACAGTCTTGGGTTGTCACCAAACGGTCTTGAGACCGTTTGAGTGAACCCCCAAACGGTCTTGAGGCCGTTTGGGCCCTTCAACCCAAATTTCACCAATATTGGTCCTTGATTTCATCAATTGAACCCGATTAGGGTTTAGAGGGTTGAGGTGCCTTCAACTTGTGATTGGTTTGCAATTAGGTTACAATTACTTGTAGATATTTAATTCAAAATGTGTACAGAAGACCTCTAAATGGTCTTCCCTTGGTCAAACTTTCCAAACGGTCTTGGGACCGTTTGATCCTAAATGGTCTTGCAAGACCGCATGAGATCAAACGGTCTTGAGACCGTTTGATTTCAAACGGTTTGCAAACCGTTTAGACCAAATGGTCCAAGGTCGTTTGGTAAAGTAAGATAAGGACCAACATTGGTATTAATGCCCATCATCTTCTACCTTGAGGTCAAGGTCTGTTCTTCACGGATTAGCTTGCAAGAGTGCAAGGAAAGATGGGAAAGAAGAAGAACTAACTATTATATGCAAGAACAAAAGTATGCATAACAAAGCAAAGGTTTAGAGTTATAAAACCCACCTCAAACATTGTTCCTAGAGCTTCAAGCTTCCAAGCTTCTATCCTTTAATGGCGTCTTGAGCTCCGCAAGTCGGCCAAAGGTGATTCTCCAAGAAAAGGTTGGGGAAAGTCGGCTAGAATAAGAAACCTAAGAGAGATAACCATAAAACCAACCTTATAATCCACTTTCCTCCATGAATTCGAGCAAGAAGATGGTTCAAGCTTACCTAGCTTCTCCTTAGCCGTTCTCCTCTATCCCTAAGCTCTGCCTTAGTCGGTCCAAGCAAGGTGATAATTGAAAAAAGAAGGGAATACGTTTACTTGGTTTGCAAAGAAGGAAGCTTATATAGCTTGGGTTAGTTTTCAACATAAGGACCTCTAGTTTAACCATTTCTCATCTAGGTCCCTTCCTTCTTCTAATACACGTTTCTCCCTTCTATACTTAAGCAAATAATCATCTTAAACTCAAGGTCTCAAGGTAAAGAAAGCCAACTTCTTACTAAGTTGCACATATAAAAGGGTCTCTTTACTTACAACTTGGTAATCTAGATACAAGGGTTATCAGTCTTATTTAGTTATTCAATTGAAGCGCCCTCTTCATAATTTTTACTCTAAATGAAGTTTAGAGTCATACAAGATACTCTATAAGATGTATTTTACAAGTTGCACCCCATATTTTGGGTAAATTACACTTTACACCAAAATTAGGGTTTTAAGCATAAGGAGTACTCCACAAGCTGCATCTTGATGCCCAAGCTTGGAGAATCCATCATACTTCATCATATTAATCTTATGATGTCTCAACATCAAAGGAACATCTTAACATGTGCAATTTGCAAGTTAACCCCTCTAATTGGGTAATTTGCATATAGGTCCTTGTGTTACAAAACAATACTACAACATTGTTTAAAAAGGACAGAAATAGCAACATACGTTCCTTAGGTGCTTTAATTACATACCAAGAGATAATCACAGGCATATAATTACATAAATAAGCAAAACACCTAGGGTTAACTCATAACCCAGGCCAGGGATGTTACAAATTATAAACCCCTAACAAGGATTTCGTCCCTGAAATCCCAGATAAAGGGAAACAAATATTATTTAAACATCATACCATTATGTTTTCAAGTAACATTTCATTATTATGGAACACCATAGAGTTTTGTTCAATACAAAGTTACTCCACACAAGTTTTTCATGGAAAGATTCACATGGGACATATACTCTCATGTTCCTTGGTTAGATCAACATTTTCTTAAGATCACAATTATACTCTGTCATCTATTTTGAGACTATATAAGTTCTTTTATACCTTGTTTGTGTTATCTCACCTGATAACACCATACTAACTTTCCTTATTACTTACACTAAATATCTCATTAGTTGTACATTCTCTTATTATAGGAAAAAGTTACTTATCCTTCGAGGATTTATCTGAAAGATACCTTAGAAAGAGTTTTATCTATGAAAAACATAAACCCCTAACATGTGATGTTCATATTATTTTACATGTTTAATTTGATTTCATAGTTGACCATTCCAGGTATTCAACATAATTCATTTGATATATTATTACATTCTTATCTTGATACCTATCATCTGTGTTATCTTCCTTTCATCTTGAGACATTACTTGTTACATATATTCTCAACTTGGAACCAATAGTCCAAGATAAATTGATACCTTTCTAGGTATACATCACATAAACATCTTTATATTATGCACATCAAGTGTCCTAAGACCCACTTGATTGCCATGTTCCCTGGAAGGAAAGAGAATAAGGGATCATATTCCTCTTATTATATAATGTATTTTCAACCATTCATGAAACATTTACTACTTATCTCATCTTTGGTTCCTTGCCCTAGCATAGGAATCTTATAAGGATGATTACATGGCATTGTTCCTTTCCTTGTTATTATCTAACATATTCATGAACATCTTATGATCTCATCACATTTTTACATTATGGGGAGGATCTTTATTATTATTCTTACAACTTTACTGGACAGGGTTGACCTCCCTTATTCCCATATTTCTTATTTCTTGATACTCATTAAATTGTTTTAGAATGACTACTTGATCAGAGCAATCAAAAAGATAACAATCTAGGAGTTTCCATATTTACTTTATCATCAACAATTGTATACCTGGCCAGGGTATATAAATACTGAGATAAGGTAATATGCATTTGTATACTACCATTTTCTTTCTCCTTTCCTATTATCACAAGTATAAGATTTAACATTACTGAATTTTATCCAGACATCTCTTTAATACTTCATCTTTCTCATAGAGGTAAAAGCAACATGAAACATCTACTATGTTTATTATACAAAAATTATAAGTCCTCATAGGACTAATCAAGGAAAGTTCAACCAATTACTTTCTCAGTTTATCCAAGAAATCATAAAAAGAGATGTAAGAATGACATTTATTTATCCTGACCTATCATGGTTCGAGGATTATTCATTGCCTCAGGCTGATTCTGCCTCAGAGGTTGATTTGTTATAACATTTCTGGCTGAGAAATTTCTTGCTAGATGTCCAACCTGTCTACATACATAGCAAATTCTAGGTGTCTAGTATGATCTAGAGGGTTCTTTACCCTTTCTGGATGACCATTGTCTTGGTGTACTAGGTCCTGGTTGGGTTGGTGACACCAGAAACTTCTTCCTTTTGGAACTACCAGGTCTCTGCTCCTGGGTTTGGAGAGGCCTTTTCTCAATTCTTCCTTTATATTTCTCTTCTGGACAATTATTTATGATATGTCCAAGCTTCCTACACCTATAGCAGATCCTATTTTCTGGTTGTATTCTAACCCCTATATTATTATATATTGATTCATCAGACTGAGGTTGAGCATAGGCTTGCTCTAAGTTCAAGGCTTCATCATTTACCATTGTTTCAACCTGCTATTGTGGACTACATATTCTGTTGATATCCAAAACATCATCATTGGGGGCTGGTAATCTAGGTTGTATTGCTAGTGCTTGATCCACTAGATACATCATGGCTGCCCTAAATTCCCCAACAGTGATTCCTAAGGAAGGATTCCTTATCATGGTTGGATTAGCTAGGGGATCTCAGGTAATTGTCCCTCTATTGCTTACTCCTCTGCAACTCTTCTTGGTGTAGCATTGTTGCTTTCTGCAGCAAACTTTTTGCCCAATCCAGTCATCTTCAAGTTCTTCTCCTCCTATGTGAGCAGAAGATACCATCAGATACACTGGATGACACTTAGGACAGACTCTACTACCTAAGTCCTATGTCTCTGTAGACTCAGCGAACCTAGAGCTCTGATACAACTAAATGTAACGCCTGTTTCGGGAAAAATGAGATCAACAAATGTGGAAGCGATTAGCAACGGAATACAAAAAATCACTAAAAATTAAAACTTTTTAAGAAAAAAATCTTATACCATAAAAACCTTTTTATAAGAAACAGGATAAACAGTTTACATCATGTTTCAACATTACATCTCTGTGGAATCTCCCCTCGAGTAAATACATACATCCATTGCCCTGTTAACTGTGCAAGGCAAGATACAACAAAATCTCGAGGCTTAAAGCCAAAAACCTCGGACCTACTGACTCCTAGCACCTGAGAGTACAAAGACAACATAAGGCATACTATCTATAAGACTAGTCAGTCAGTATCTCCACCTGAGATTCACTGCTGCCCTTGGTGCTGTTGTTGTTGTTGCTCATTCTTGGATGGGTTCCTTCAACCTTGGCGTCTACCTAAAAAGTAGAATCCCACGGGGGTGAGACAATTGAATAATTGTCCCAGTGAGAGTTATAACTCTCCGCCAGAAGCTTTGTTATTGTACTAAGGAATAACATTAAGCAATATAATTATTAACATTTAACAACAGTCTCAGCATGGGATAAAGCAATACCTTCTTAGCAATCATTTCATCTCTAGCAGAATTGCATATCAAGGCATATTTTAAATAAGGAATATGAAGAACATGTATACTAATTTTTCAACTAGAACATTTAAAACAAAATAGCATCACTCATTGTTTTTCATAGTTCAACCCAAGAAGTTATGCTACACAGCTGATTATATTTCTTTCAAACATTATTATGCCCTGCGGAGATGAGGTATACCGCTCATACTCCAACCGACCATTATGAAATCGCGTCGGTACCATACATAGGTCATCAAAAGAGCCGGATTCTTATGACCTCATCTTCCTCAGTCAGTAAGAGGATTTACTTGCAGGACATCTTGTGTCTCTGCTGTAGTAGCTATCCAGGGTATTCTGGAAACTTCGCTATAGAGTTACAGTGATGTTCTGTACTCTCTTCATCATCAAAAGATCTCTTGTTTATCTCTCATCAATGCGGTATTGGTGATTTTCCTCGGGAGATTAGTGGTACATCATCCCGACATAAAATGTAATGAAGGATTGATAGGGTAAATATACATTCTACATCAATTCCTACATTAGGGCGTAAGGATATTTGCATCCATTTCCCCCATATACTCAAAAGTATATGTTCTAGGAGTTCCCTTAGGAAAACCCGTTTCACCATCATTTGGTCTATGACAATGATGGATCTATGGTCAGGGCCCTACATGATATCATTATACTTGATTACTTAAGTACATTTCAGTATTCTTTTAGCATCATGCATGTTTTCAAACATAGATCATCAAAACAATTGCTATAAAGAAAGAATACTAAATGTATCAAGCTTAACTCTCGTCAATTATCATATGGAAATCAATTCTTATCCATTTCATTACTATGATTCAAGAATAGGGTATTCAAACCCTTAAATCATCATAAGTCATCTTATCAGCATGACCTTAATGTTACTCATGGCTCTTACAACCCATCATTCTCATTTGTTACCACATAAACTTAGGCAGCATGGCATGTAATCACCACTCATAAAGCATATAGTATACTTTCAATGAATATGATATCATAACCTTTACCTGGATATGATCATCTCTTTATAAGAACCTGCATGATTAATCCAATTGACAATAGTATACAATTCATTTCCAGATCAACAATTTATAAAGAAGAATTAATCTATCAATACAAGGGGTGTACCTTCATGCCTTCACTAAGGCTAGGTTCCCTTAATTACATCAAATAGGGTTATCCAATCCCTTTCATTATGATTAGGAATAATGATTCCTCATCTCATACTTTAATCATGAAGATTCATCATGCTTAAAAGCATAACTTAGAGTTTAAGGATTATCCTTATTCAATTAAAGTTATTGAATCTCTTTGCCTTATAAGGCATAAGAATTCCTTATATTGTAATTTGTTCACAGGGTTTCATGCTTGAAAGCATAACTTAGGATTAGGGTTAACGTACCCCATCCCTCAAAAGTTAGGGTCACCTGTTCATGTTATCAGTTCAACCCTAGTGTACTGTTCTACCACTCTTGGAAGCATACAAGGGCAATATAAGTGTATGATTTTGATTACTATATTCATCATATATCACTAATGATCATCAATTCTAAGTATTAGTTCCCTTCTCATTCATGTCATGGTATGATTATATCATACTCCTTGATTTGGCTTATCCCATTCTCAAGGCATATTAATCAATACTTATCAAGTACATTGAGCCCATTATATCTTTATTGTAAACAATTACTCATCATGCATTTCATGTATCTCTTGTCTAAATATAATGGTTTTAAAGGTTCATCAAGGTATATAACCCTGAATTATTGAATGTGATATCTATCATATCTTGATGTATCACTTTCTTCTTATTTATAAAGGCATTTGTACAAAGGTCTAGGCATCATCTCACCTTTTAAATCCTTTATCATTAACTTGGTTCTTCATCCCTAGTTCTTATGTTTATGACATAACCATTCTATCTAATTGATTTTAACCACACCTTTCTTTAATGTATTGGCTAACAAACCATCTTTAGGGTTCTATATATCATTACTTGCCATTATCCTGGATTAAGTCTTAGACCATCTCATAGTACCAAGGTTTCCACTTTTCAATTTCTTTTATAAAACACCACGGCCGTGCTTCCTTGCATGGTCGTGGAAGGAAAAGCTACCATGGCCGTGCTCCTTAGCACAGTCGTGCTATCATCAACATACCTAGATTGATTCTAGGGTTAGGGTTTATTTACCTCAATCAGGGTTATAAAACCCCTTAGCTTACAAGGCATAAAGATTCTTCATGTTACAACTCATAATTAGGGTTTCATACTCAAAGGCATAACCCATAATTATATTATTTATAACATTATCCTAAATTAGGGTTTACTATTCATATTACATATTATTACCCTAGAATTAGGGTTTACTAATCACTACATAGTGATTTAGGCTCATAATATCACCATGCATGACATCTTCATCCTTGATGGCTTCAAATTAGGCTAAGATTCATCAATCATCATAATTAGGGTTTTCATGATCTCACCTTGATGGATCATACCCTAATCATGTATATTCTTACATATTGAAGATATGTTACTTGATTCTTATTCATATTAGGAGATTTCTCTCTCCTCTCACTACTAGATGGTGATTACATCACTCTAGATTAAGTTAGGTCAAGTCAACATTGATAAACATAAGCCAAGTCATCACCATTATAATCATTAGGGTTTGCATGATCAAGGGGTGTTGCCTTACTTGAACCCTTCAAGGGTATATTGGTAAAGTTCACCATTGATCATAGCATGGGTCAATCTACTAAGCACATAATCCCTTAATGTCTCTAGGTATCATTAGGGTTTAGATTAGACAACTATTGAACCAATTAAGCCTTCAAGTGACTAAGCAATCACAGCCCTAAAAGTCTCCAAACGATTTCACACTTCAACCTCCAAATGGTCTTGAGACCGTTTAGAAGGGTTGACCGTTTGGTTTTGGTTGACTTCAAGACTGCATGACAATCAAGACTGTTTGCCCTTAAACGGTCTTGAGACCGTTTGGTGAGGGTTGACTTTGAAACCGTTTGAAGTTGAAACCGCATGGACCCAAACCGCATGAGCTCCAAACGGTCTTGAGGTCGTTTGGCCCCAAACGGTCTTGAGACTGTTTGGACTCAAACGGTCTTGAGACAGTTTGGTCCAAATGGCTCAAAACTGCATGGACCTCAAAGGTGATTCAAAGGTTGTAATCGATTAGGGTTTTCCATGTTGAAGCCTTCAATTGGCCACATCCTTGCTAATCACTTATCAATTAAGCTAATTAGGGTTATCTTTAACTAATTGGACACTCAATTGACCCTCAATTGATAACCAATTGGGGTTGAAACCAATTCAATTAGGTTTTGTAATCGCTCAACCATCAACATTCAACAATGTGAATCAAATTGAAGTTGAACCCATCAATTGGCACTCAATTGGGCCCAAACTTGCCCCAAACGGTCTTGAGATCATTTGGTCACCCTCCAAACGGTCTTGAGACCATTTTCCCAAAGATTCACCAAAATCTAAATCAATATGATAAAGGTTGAACCCTAATTAGGTTACAAATCAACACTTTTTATCAATTGATCAACCTATTGTGATTGGACCTTCAATTGATCAAATTACCTTAACCCTAGACCTCCAAACAGTCTTGGGTTGTCACCAAACGGTCTTGAGACCGTTTTAGTGAACCCCCAAATGGTCTTGAGACCGTTTGGGCCCTTCAACCCAAAGCTCACCAAAATTGGTCATTGATTTCATCAATTGAACCCGATTAGGGTTTAAAGGGTTGAGGTGCCTTCAACTTGTGATTGGTTTGCAATTAGGTTACAATTCTTTGTAGATATTTAATTCAACATGTGTACAACAGACCTGTAAATGGTCTTCCCTTTGTCAAACTTTCCAAATGGTCTTGGGAACGTTTGATCCTAAACGGTCTGGCAAGACCGCATGAGATCAAACGGTCTTGAGACCGTTTGATTTCAAATGGTTTGCAAACCGTTTAGACCAAATGGTCCAAGGTCATTTGGTAAAGTAAGATAAGGACCAACATTGGTATTAAAGCCCATCATCTTCTAACTTGAGGTCAAGGTCTATTCTTCACGGATTAGCTTGCAAGAGTGCAAGGAAAGATGGGAAAGAAGAAGAACTAACTATTATATGCAAGAACAAAAGTATGCATAACAAAGCAAAGGTTTAGAGTTATAAAACCCGCCTCAAACATTGTTCCTAGAGCTTCAAGCTTCCAAGATTCTATCCTTTAATGGCATCTTGAGCTCCACAAGTCGGCCAAAGGTGATTCTCCAAGAAAAGGTTGGGGAAAGTCGGCTAGAACAAGAAACCTAAGAGAGATAACCATAAAACCAACCTTATAATCCACTTTCCTCCATGAATTAGAGAAAGAATATGGTTCAAGCTTACCGTAGATTCTCCTTAGACGTTCTCCTCTGTCCCTAAGCTCTACCTTAGTCGGTCCAAGCAAGGTGATAAGTGAAAGAAGAAGGGAATACATTTACTTGGTTTGCAAAGAAGGAAGCTTATATAGCTTGGGTTAGTTTTCAACATAAGGACATCTAGTTTAACCATTTCTCATCTAGGTCCCTTCCTTCTTATAATCCACGTTTCTCCCTTCTATAATTAAGCAAAGACTCATCTTAAACTCAAGGTCTCAAGGTAAAGAAAGCCAACTTCTTACTAAGTTGCACATATAAAAGGGTCTCTTTACTTACAACTTGGTAATCTAGATACAAGGGTTATCAGTCTTATTTAGTTATTCAATTGAAGCGCCCTCTTCATCATTTTTACTCTAAATGATGTTTAGAGTCATACAAGATACTCTAGAAGATGTATTTTACAAGTTGCACCCCATATTTTGGGTAAATTACACTTTACACCAAAATTAGGGTTTTAAGCATAAGGAGTACTCCACAAGCTGCATCTTGATGCCCAAGCTTGGAGAATCCATCATACTTCATCATATTAATCTTATGATGTATCAACATCAAAGGAACATCTTAAAATGTGCAATTTGCAAGTTAACCCTTCTAATTGGGTAATTTGCATATAGGTCCTTGTATTACAAAACAATACTACAACATTGTTTAAAAAGGACATAAATAGCAATATATGTTCCTCAGGTGCTTTAATTACATACCAGGAGATAATCACAGGCATCTAATTACATAAATAAGCAAAACACCTAGGGTTAACTCATAACCCAGGTTAGGGATGTTACAGTAAGGTTCCATAAACCTAGGAGCCAACTTACCCTCCTTCCTAAAACTCAGAACACCCATCCAAGGGGAGGCATTAAGATACCTACACTCACCAAATTGGATCTCAATAGGCCAAATTCGATTGTCTATATATGACTTTTTTCTATCCTATGTTGCCTTCAATCATTGTCTAGTCACCTTGATCTTCTATGTACTCTGTTGAACCAAATCAGGCCCCAACAATTGATCTTCACATGCCTCATCCCAACAAAGAGGTGACCTATAATACTTTCCATGAAAAGCCTTGCACGATGCCATATCATACTCCTCTAGTAACCAATGTTGTAGGGAAACTCAATTAGACTAAGGTAAGTATCCCAACTCCCAAGAAATTGAAGCACACATGTTGGTCAATAGATCCTCTAATGTATGTATGGTCCTTTCTGACAAACCATATGTCAACATGTAAAAGGTTGTATTGAAACTCATATGTGTCCCCAAAGTTGCATGTAGATGCTCCCATAATCTGCTCATAAAACGAGGACCCCTATCATATACTACTGTAATTGGTATGTCATGCAGACAAACTATCTCATCAATGTGGATTTGTGCCAACCTCTCTATGGTGTAGGTGGTCTTGACCAAAAAAATTGAGATGACTTGTAAGCCAATTGAGGATTACCCAAATAGAATCATGACCATTGGCCATCCTAGGAAGACCAATCGCAAATTCCATGGTCACATAATCCATTTCCATTGTAGAATTAACAAAGGTTGCAAACGTCCCTACAAGTTTCTAGTGTTTTGCTTTGGCATGTTGACATACATGATTCTTGGCAATGAACTCCTAGGAAAGACTATTTAAACTAGGATACTAGTACAAGTATTTGATAATATGATACACTTTTTGTACTACTAGGATGCATCACGTACATGGAGGAATGAGCCTCCTTAGGTACCATCTCCCTCAAGCATCCAACATTAGGAACCACCATCCAATTATGAAATCAAATTGTCCTATCATCTATCTCATGAAAGCCAACAAGCTTTCTACTGCCAAACTTTATATGATGTTTCATATCATGGTATCATCCTTCATCACATCTCTGATCAGCTATATCAAAGTTGGCTTCATATGTAACTATACCAACAAACCAGGCCACTAAGAGACCTCCAATCTTAAATTCATCTGTTGGAGCGACACCAACATGTCTTGCTTGTAACAAGACATAATGTATAACTTTAATTTATCAATAGACAACAATGTAGACAAAGATGAATTTCTTCTTAATGCATCAACCACTACATTTGCCTTTTTGATGTGATAGTCTATTGTATAATCGTAGTCCTTGATCGGCTCCATCCATCTCGTGTACCTCATGTTCAACTCTTGCTTTGAGAAAATGTATTGAATATGCTTGTGATCTGTGAAGATCTGACACTTCTCTCCATATAGATAGTGGCTCTAAATCTTCAAAGTAAGAACCACAACTTGTAAATCCAGATCATGAGTTGGGTAGTTCTAGTGTTTCTTCAGTTGTCATCATCATCATATAAGCCCAGTCCCAACTATGTTGGGGTTAGCTACATGGATCCTTCATTTCAAGTCAGCTCTATCATGGGCCATTTTTTGGTTGAGATGTAAAGATTTGAAATCTCTCTTTATAATCTCATCCCATTTTAATTTAGGCCTTCTTCTTCTTTTATTTGTTGTGCTTGACTCAATAGCATTGCTTTGTATATGCACATTATTCGGTCTGCGTTTCACATGTCTGTACCATCTGAGTCGGCCCTCGTGAAACTTGTTCTCAATTCTTGCCACCCCCACTTTATTCCTGAAATAGTCATTTCTCAAGTGATCTTTTCTTGTATTCCCACACATCCATCTCAACATATGCATTTCAGCCACGTTCATCTTATTGAGACCTTGTTTCTTCACCACTCAACATTCACTCCCATAGAGCATGGTTGGCCATGTAGTTGTACTATAAAACTTACTTTTTAACATGAGAGGGATCTTCCGATCACATAATACTATAGTTTCACTCCTCCATTTCAACCATCCTGTGATGATCCTATGACAAATGTCATTTTGGACATCTCCATATATTTGTAAGCCAAGTAACAAAATTTATCACATTTTGGTACATCTACTCTGTCCAATTTGGCTCCATCATTCACACAGTGAGATTGACTGAAATTACAATTCATATACTTAGTTTTGCCTTTACTAATCATCAATCCATTTGATTCCATTTCCTATCTCCAACGTTCAACCTTATCATTCAATCCATCTTAAATTTCGTCAATTAAAACAATATCATTAGCAAATCATACACCAAGGAATATCATCTTGAATATTCTTTGTCAACTCATCCATAACAAGAACGAACAGATATGGGCTGAGTGTGGATCCTTGGTGTACCCTAAATATGGTAGGAAAAGTTGGTGTCTTTCCTCTAGGAGTCTTCACACTTGCAGTAGAGCTAGCATACATGTATTTGATTAAGTCAATGTATTGGATTGGCACACCCTTTTTCTTCAAAACCATCCACAACACTTCTATGGGTACTCGATCATAAGTCTTTTCCAAATTAATAAACACCATATGAAGATCTCTTTTTCTTTCTCTATACTTCTCCATAGGCCTCCTTATAAAAAAAATTACATATGTTGCTGATCTTCCAGGTATGAAACCAAATTGGTCCTTTCTTAAGATCTCGAGAAGCAAAAAAATCATAGTCTTATCTTGCATCAGCACACATCCCAACCCATTCTTTGAATCATCACAGAAAATGATGTAGATACTGAGGAAGATGAAGTGCACTCTTTGCATACCTTTGGCAACCGAAACAACCAAGGACCTATGTCCAACTCCTACACTCCCAAATGGAGGAATCATCCAAAATTCTCATGGGAACAACAAAATGAGGAGAGGTAAGGACAACCAAGGCAACACCAAGGGCCCAAGTACAACTCCAAGTTTGAGGAAGAAGTTCTAGGAGGACTAAGGAGCCTTGATGAAGTGAAGAAAGAGGTGTCCTATCAAGGACAAAACATTGGCTGCCTTGAACAAAGGCTTGATCAAATCTCCCTTTCATTTGCCCACCGTGAAGAAGGGAGGCTCCTGTCTCAACCCATGGCCAACCCAAACAATGATGGTGGTTATGTAAGCACTACTCAAGGTGCTTATGTCCCACCACAAGGCCAAGTACCCTCACTTCACCATTACCAAGGACCACCAAATCCATATGCTCCTCCACCTCAAAAACCCCATTATAACTACCAATACCCCCACCCCACTCATGCCAACAACCCCCTCTACGATATCACCCCCATCCACCACAACCACCACAATCACAGCCCCGAACACAATTTATCCTCCAAAACCCGAATCCACCGCACTCAAGGCCACCAACACCTCAACAACGACAACCACCTCCGCATTCTTCCTCTTCCACTACATCATGTGAAGGCAGACACTATTTTGAGGAGTGGTAGGACCTTAGAGCAACCACAAGGTATTTTTGTTAATAGTGCAACCAGTGATGACAAGGTTGATACTATGATCAGGGATGTTGATACTATGATTCAGGAATATGATACTGTGATAGGAACTCAGGTTGATACTGTGATACTGAGATATGATACTGTGATTTCTGTGATACTGCTCGATGATACTGTTGACTTGAGCTGGTTGGGAGCACAACTCCTTCCATTCCCAAATGCACTTGAAGAGCCATCCAATGAAATAAGAAAGAAGAAGCACTATCTGAGGACATCATGGAGACCTTTAAGTAGGTCAAGATCAACATTCCTTTGATTGATGCAATCAAACAAATTCCATCTTATGCTAAGTTCTTGAAAGACTTGTGCACATTCAAGAGGAAGATGAAATGAAGGACACCTAGGAAGGTCAAGCCCACTAAGGAAGTAAGCTCAATTTTGCAATATACTATGCCAAGGATGAGGAAAGATCTTGGTACTCCCATCATCTCATGCTACATTGGAGTACACCTCATAGACCGGGCCCTTCTTGAATTAGTTTCTAGTATAAATCTGATGCCTTCTGATGTGTTTACTGAACTACAAATGTGAAAACTGGGTCCTGCTCACTGTACTTTGTAGTTGGGTGATAGGTCTATAAAAACACCTAGAGGGCATGTTGATGATGTGTTGGTCAGACTTGATGATGAGACCTCCGTATTCTTTCATGCTAATTTATTATTTTGGACATGAAAAAAGACTCGAGGAAAGTGCCTATCATCTTAGGGAAACCTTTCTTGGCTACATATGATGCAGTGATCCATGTGAGGACCGACACCATGTATGTGAATTTCATGCACATGAAGATCCAGTTGAACATTTTCCAATCTTTTGCTAAGGCCTAGGTGATAGGTTCCACAAAAGAGGATTGATATATGATTGAGCGTCTTGATGAGATTGTAGAAGAGTGTCTACCTGCATGGATTCAAACTTCCACACAATGTAGAGGTCTAAAGCCCATTGTGGAATTTCTTGATGATGATGATGATGGGGATGAGGAAGAGCTGGCCTTAGTGGATGCAAGTGAGGACATCCAATCCATTTTTGAACCATTGAAGAATTCCCTTAAAGAGCCTCCAGTTCTCGAGATCAAAACTCTTCCTGAAGGGATGAAATATGCTTTCTTAGGCTCCAATGACACCCTCCCGATAATCATTTCTTTTATTATGTCTTCAGAGCAGGAAAATACATTGATGGTAGTTTTGAAGAAGAACATTCAGGCCATTGGATGGCCCATTACTAATTTAAGGGGTATTGACCCCTCTATTTGTGTCCACATAATATATCTTGAGGATGATGCTAGACCAACCCATAAAATGCAAAGGCGATTGAATCTAAAATTGAAAGAAGTTGTAGTAAAAGAGGTCATGAAGCTACTTGATGCTGGAATCATATATCCCATTTCTAACAGACCATGGGTGGGTCTCATCCAAGTTATACCCAAGAAGGGTGGGATCACAATCGTCAAGAATGAAGATGGGGAATCAATGCCCCTGAGAGAGCAATCTAAGTGGAGGATGTGTGTGAATTATAGAAAATTGAATGAAAAGACCAAGAAAGATCATTACCCTCTCCCATTCCTTGATCAGATCTTGAAGAGATATGCTGGACAAAGTTTCTATTTTTCTCTTGATGGGTACTCCGGTTACTTCCAAATAGTTGTTCATCCCATTGATCAAGAGAGGATGACGTTCACTTGTCCAAGTGGTCTTTTACTTACAGGAGGAATCCATTTGGGTTGTATAATGTGCCATCGACATTTCAAAGATGTGTAACATCCATCTTTGCTGATATGCTTGATTTGTTACTTGAAGTCTTCATAAATGGCTTTTCTATGTTTGGTAAGATGTTTGATGAGTGCTTGCTCCTCCTAGAAGCTGTACTTGAAATGTGTGTCAAGGTCCGTTTGGTGCTATCTTGGGTGAAAAGCCACTTCATGGTGCCCGAAGGATTTTTTTGGGTCATTGAGTTTCTAAAGCCATAATTGAAGTTGATAAGGCTAAGGTGGGCCTGATTTCTACTCTCACTATTTCTTCCACCATAAGACATGTCTGATCTTTCTTGGGGCATGAGGGTTTCTATCATGGATTCATTAAAGACTTTAGCAAAATCTTAAGGCCACTTTATCATTTGCTTGAAAAAGATGTGGGATTCAATTTTGATGACAAGTGTGTTGAAGCTTTCAACCACTTGATGAACAAGCTCGTATCTACTCCTATCATGCAGCCCCCATATTTCTCCTTGCCATTTGAGATCATGATCGATGCATTGGATATGGTAGTGGGGGATGTTGTGGGCCAAAGGATTTTCTGGATTCCACATGCCATTTACTATGCAAGCAAGACTCTTGATAAAGCTCAAAGGAACTACACTACCACAGAAAAAGAGTTGCTTTTCATGATTTTTGCTCTTGACAAGTTTCACTCTTATCTCTTGCAAAACAAGATGGTGATTTATACTGATCATGCAGCCTTGAAGTACCTTATGACGAAGAAAGATTCTAAGCCAAGATTGATATGTTGGATATTGATCTAAGAGTTTGATCTAGAGATTGTTGATAAAAGGGGAGTAGAAAATTCTGTAGTCGATTATCTCTCCCACATTGAAGCACTGTATGATGATAGGAACCACATCAAAGAAACAATGCCACATGAACATCTCTTCTTACTTTCATCCACCCAAAGACCGTGGTTCAAGCACATAGCTAACTTCTTAGATAGTGGAAGGATACCAGGTACTTGGACAAGGGAAGAGAGCAAGAGAATATTTTCTATGGTGAAGAACTATGCTTGGGATGACCCACATCTTTTCAAATATTGTCCCAACCAACTCATTAGAAGGTGTGTTTTGGAAAGTGATCAATAAGAGGTCCAACCATGTGCCACTCCGGTACATGTGGAGGTTATTTTGGCGGGAAATGTACAACCGCCAAGATTCTTCAAAGTGGATTTTATTGGCCAATCTTGTTCAAAGATGCTCATGCATTTTGCAAATGTTGTTTGAAGTGCCAAAAGGTGGGCTCTATCTCCAAGAGGGACATGATGCCCCTATCACCCATTCTTATGGTTGAGATGTTTGATGTTTGGGGAATTGATTTTATGGGTCCGTTTCCTCCCTCCTTTGGGTATGTGTACATTTTGATGGCCATAAATTATGTATCAAAATGGATTGAAGCTATTGCTACTAGAACCAATGATCATAAATTGGTGTGTGATTTTGTGAAGTCAAACATCTTCAGTCAGTTTGGGGTACTACATGCCATGATTAGTGATGGAAAATGCCATTTCATTCATAGAAAATTTGAAAGGTTGCTAAAAAGACATGGAGTGAATCATCGTGTGGCTACTCCTTACCACCCTCAAATGAGCGGTTAAGTTGAGTTAGCTAATCGTGAGATAAAGCTCATTCTTGAGAAGATGGTGAGGCTGGATCACAAGGATTGTTCTTTACATCTCAATGAAGCTTTGTGGGCATATAAGACTGAATATAAAGCCCTAATTGGCACCACACCATTTAAGCTTGTTTAAGGAAAAAGCTGCCATCTACCTGTGGAAATGCAACACAAGGCTTTGTGGGATTTGAAAGCCATGGATATGGATGGAGGCACTGCCGGATTGAAAATAAAGTTGTAGCTACATGAGCTTGAGGAGATGAGACATGAGGCCTATGAATTGTCTAAAAGCTACAAGGAAAGGGCTAAGTTTCTTCATGACAAGGTGATCAAGAAGAAGGATTTTGAGCCCGGGCAATGGGTATGGTTGTACAACTCTAGGATGAAGTTCTTTCCCAAAAAACTGCGGTCTAGATGGGAAGGACCTTATCTAATCAAGAATGTATATCCATCCAGAGCTGTTGTGATATGTGAAAAGGATGGAGCAAGAGAGTTTACCATGAATGGACAAAGATTGAAAGAAGTTGTTGAAGTAGGTCTGGATAGAGCCAATCAACATTTTGACATTGTGATGTTAGAGGAGGAACACCAACTTGATGAAGAGATGTGCTTGAATGTACATGAGAGAGATATTTACTACAGAGATGCTTTGAGAGTTTTGAGAGGTTGAAAGATTCCAAGAATCAATAAGCCCAACTGAAGGCATAAAATTTAGCTCTAGCGGGAGGCAACCTACCTAGGTTTGGGAACTTTTGCACCCAACCTTCTCTTTTTGATACTTTTACTTTGTTTTTACACAATTCCAAGAACACACTCACTCACTTGTGTTTGATAGTTTTTGTTTTATTTTTGATGATGGGACATGTGAAATAGGTTAAAGTTGAGAAATGAGGCACATTTTAGTGAAAAATGATTGATGCAACATCATGTGGATCGATTATAATGATTGGATTGTGAATGATGGAATGATTTGATGATTTTTGAACTTAGAGGACCCAACACGACCATGCTGGAAAGGTGTGTTTCAATAGGGAAAATTCAAGATTTGTGCATGGGTAGCATGACCGTGCTGGCATCCTGCCAAAATGGCTGTGCTGACCAGAATGACCTTGTTGGCCTGGGCCCAACAATAAGTTGCTTGATTTCACCTGAGCTAGCACGACCCTCTCTTCATTTCTTCGACCCAGAATGGCTGTTCTACAGAAGAAGGCGACTAGGGCGACCCCCAATCACCCCCAAATCAACTCCTCTTGCTCCCAAACTCCGTATTTGAGTCCCCTTACCTCCCAATCACCTTCTCCTACCTCAAGCTCCATTTTCCACCCTCCATCACCATCTATTTCTCCATCTCCAAGGAGATTTTTCCCATACAGCCCAGAAGTGCAATTCTTGTTGTTCTTCCTCATTTTACACCAAAATCCTTGCAAAGATGAAGAGCATGGGCAAGAGAATCAAGAAAGGGGTAGAGAAGACCATGAATATCCTCACCGGGGGCAAAAGCCGCACCAAGCGGGCCTCCAATGTCTTGTAGTAGTCCCATAATGCTTCATCACTGTCTAACTCCATTTTGCAATCTCTTCAACGGTTGACATCGACAACTGCCTCTTGACACTGATCCTCCTCAAGTGCCATGTCAGATCCAAGCTACAGTGACCCTGAGGAGGAGGAGGAGGAAGAAGAAGAGATGGAGAACATCATTGACTCTATGGATATTGATGCACTGGCCCAAGAGAGGAGGGCCAAGAAGGTTGATGCTGCATCGTCTTCATGACTACCTCGATGCTCGACTCTAGATAGACACTCCACTTCATCAGCACAACACACCGCTCAATAGCCCAATAGGCGCCGATTGTTGATTGATGAAGAAGATGAAGATTCCCCCATTCAGATGGTACCCTTGAACTTGGACACAAGTTCGGGGTCACACACAAATGAGGAGGAGGAGGTAGACGATTCTGAGAGTAAGGAGATGGAAGATGAGCCAGTCGATTTCTTGTCCAAGCTAGAGGAGGACAGGATGAAGTGGGATGGGAAACAACCTAAGGAAGCTGCATATGGGAGATGCACATTGAGAAGAGTGTTTACAAGGCCTCTCCACCCTGAGTGCATTGCAAGGAGGGTTATTTCCACAAGATATGTCTGCCTCTACACCATGCAAGCCCTAGGGAAACATCTTATCGCCAATGATTTCTTAGAATCATGTGGATTGTATCACTTGCTGACCACTGTGGAAGAAACATACTTAGAGACAACTCATGAATTCTTTAGATCTCTGGAGAAGGTGCAATATGAAGGGGAGGATGCAATCTGCTTCAGGCACAACAACTCCACACATGCACTAAAGGCCTCCAACCTCAACAAGATCTTCGCATCAATACCTAAGATAGATCAAAAGTTTGATGGGGGAAGGTTTGAAAAAAAATGGGAAATGCAACTATTCTAAGATGTGGGAAACATTCACTGGCCAAAGCTCCTTTGCAATGGGAAAGTAAAAAACAAGAAAGATTTTCAACCCCACATTGATATATATTCAGAAAGTTCTCGCCAACACTGCCTTTGGCTAGTATGACAACCAAGGATGTTGTTCTCAAAAAAACTTGTTTGTGATGTTAGTAATGGTGAGTCCTGGCTATGTGAATCTGGGAATGATGATGATTGATCAGTTAAAACAATCCCTTCCATGACCAAGCTTCCTTTCATAATGGGAGGGATTGTGAACACCATAGAAAAAACACTTGATTGTGATCTCCAAAACTTCATAAAGGAAGAAGGGGCCAAGTTGGTTGACTTCAACTATCTTTCAAGGTCCTGGATAATTTCCATAAGAGACAAGAAGATCATTTACAACATGAACCCCAGGTACCCTGACATCACTCTAGAGCTACCCTACCATTCCACTATTCTTCTTGAGGATATCAGGCCATTGGAAAATCTGCCAGCACATATTTCCAAGTGAGAAATTGGGTGCCCTAGAGAGGACTATAGAGATGTGACAATGGACTTACCAGAAAATGGAGGAGAAACAAATGTTCCAGAGTAGCAACACACCCTTGAGTAGCCACATCACACAAAATAGAGTCATTATGACTTTGATGCACAACCACCTCGAATGAATGCATATGACATGTCAGCCATTCATGCACAGTTGGAGGTGATTCAACAGACAAAATAGGCCATGTGGTTAGATCAGCAATAGATGCATCATCAGATCAACCACATGTACCGGTATCAGCTTGTGAGGGTGTAGAGAAACCCCCAATGAGGGAAGGATTTTTGGGGAGCCCTATCTGGATACCAGGAGACATACCTACCCCCACAGGAAGACTATTAGGGACACTATTACCAGCACCCACCTCCACAGGCTAGCCCACCACAGGATCCCACACCACCAGAGCAGTGATGTCTACCCTATCACTCCTAAGCTTTAGTTTCATGCTGAGGACAACATGATTCAAAAGTTTGGGGTGGTAGGGCGGTATGCCCCATTTCTTAGCTCATTTTGTTGATGTCTATCTCACCTGATCTCTGTTTATTTGACATTACTCTTTCTAATGCAAATTTCCTTTTTCTTGCATCCATGCATACATGTAGTTCAATTTCAAGCATTTTTGCGTAATTTTTTCAATTTTTTTCTCCTTTTGCTCTTCCATGCCATGAATTACATTTCCATGTAGATTTTGGTAATTTTTATATTTTTTTAACTAGGATTTGCTGCTTTATGTTTTAATTTTCCCTAAATGTAGTTTTAGATGTGATTGAATGCAAATTGGCACCATTTTGGTCAATTTTTCCCAAACTTGAATGTTCTTGCCTAAAAGCATGTTTTAACTTAATCTCCACTATATGAAATGAAAATGTTGGTCTTTGACAAATGCATGCCACATTCTTAGAGTTTATTGCTATATGGTCTTGACTGTTGACTTTTTACATGTGCGTCACCTCTCTCAAGTTTGTGAATGTTTTGGTTGAATTGTTAATCAATCAAGCTATGAACGCTTAGAGCCTATGGAATCACGTGATATAACTATGAATCTCATATTGTTCACTCATGTGTTGTGATATCATTTGATGAAGTGTTGGATTAGTTTTCATGCAGGAAATTTTATGTTGAGGACTACACTAATGACCCCCCTTTGACCCGACTCTTCTTTCACCATCGTCATACCTCTCTGCCTCATGAAAGGATGCCTTAGTGCACATATTTAGCCTTGGCCACCTCCAAAATCTTGGGGTGGCCATATCTACATCTCCCCTCTTCACTCTCTCCACCATATGACCTATCTACACTAAGGGAAAAACAAAAGAAAAGAAGAAAAGAAAAACCAAAAAGAAAATAAAAGATGCTCCTATTTAAGAGCATCTAAATAAAGAAAATATGAGTGTGTAAAAGTACTCCAATCTCTTACCACAATCCTTTCTTCTTTTTTCATGCCCTTTGAGCTAGAAAACATCAAAACTAGCTCACTTTACCCTTTTCTACATCCATGTGGGTCATTCGGTGTGGTTTGAAGCATAAGATTGAATACATGAAAGTGAAACAACACTCCTAGTCATCATTGGTTAACACCAACATGAAATGGTTTACCCAAAATTACATGAAGGACATATGGAAGGCTCTTGTAATCTATTCTCTATATTTGAAGTTTGTATGCTCAGTGCTCTTTTCATGATTGGTTTGTGAAAGCGGAGAGGAGAGAGGTAGAACTCATGCACTTAGTCACTTTTAAGCCCATTTAGTCAATAATAATCTTTTGCAATGCATTTATAACTCTTGTTTATTGAAAGAAAACTGAAGAGAGAGAGATTAAGTTGGAGCATACTTGAGGACAAGTATGATTTAAGTTTGGGGTGGTGATGTAGCCCTATTTTAGGGCTTCATCTTGTGTATTTTTGTATCTCAATCACATCTAAACATAGTAGAATGCAAGTTAAATCCCCCAATATGCATATTATTGTCAAATGCACTTATGAACGTTCTTTGCATACTTTTCAGGTACTTGGACCATTCTTTGGATGGATGAGAGAGAAGGAAGGAGTTCTAGGGTTCCTCCACCCATGGAGGGGTCCAAAAAAGACCCCAAAGCTCCCTCAACCTACCCCTAATGGCCAAGGGTCAACATCAAGGAAAGAAGTCCATTGATCATGTAGTTTCAAAGTGAAATTGCCACTAAAGCCCAAACACGGTTGTGGTGCCTAGGAATGGTTGTGCTGGACAGTGCTACAGTTATAGAGTCAACCTCAAAATTGCAAAGTTATGGCAACATCGCCACCACAGCTGTGCTACCCAGCTCGACCATTCTAAGAAGTCCCCAAAACGGCCGTGCCCACCAGCACGACCGTGCTGCCAAAGATGAGAATGGGCATGCTGGATAGAACGACCTCCATGTCACTCCCCCTACCATGGCCGTGCTGCCTGGCACAGTCATTCTACCTAGCCCTCACCATGGCCGTGTTGCCCAACCCGGCCGTGCTACCAGCCTTCATTTCACCAAAACTTCTCTAACATTTTCCGTTTCCTAGAACGACCATTCTCCACCACCACGGTCGTTCCAACCCTCACCCACCATGACTGTGCTACCGCCTAAACCCTAACTTTTCTACATTGATTTTCCCACTATACCCCAACTTACCCTAGTGCTTCCACCACCACCTATATCTACATGGGTGGTGGCCACAACACTAGGTTAGCTACCATTACACCCCCCTACATACTCTAGAGCATTCATTGACATCTCCTTTGCATTCAAGCCATTCACCCACCATTTCCACCTCATTTCCACCATAGAAACCTAATTTTCTAGGTTTTCTACCATAATCCCCTTCATTTCCATGCCCTTCACCCACCTTGGAGGAGGGAGGTCATTCAATAACAACTAGGAGTTGAAGAAGAAGAAGCTACTCTGAGCTCCATGGATTCCTATCCCTTTCTTCTCCTTTCTTTTCTCTTTTGTATGAGCATGTCTAGCTAAGCCCTTAGTGGTGGGCTGTTTGGGGTTAAAATGTGACTTTGATACCATATTGGGGGAAAATAACTTGCATTGAACATAATTTCATTCTGAGATGATTGACTCTTACTTCTATCTCATTTCCCATTATCTTACATGTGGTTTGTGCTTTTAAACATAGATTGCTTGTTTCGTGATGCTTGATGATACTTAGCTTCTAGGGGAAAATGGAATGTATGCGGCAATCTTAGGAATGGCTCCTAGGTCCAAATAGTGGATCCTTAGGTAGCCCCCTTTGTTCCTACATACATTCCCTTCTTCTACAAGTAAGTGTGAGATCTAAGAAGCTAGTGTAAGTGTGATTAATGCAATTGCCTAGAGTTTTTTAAAGGCTAGATGGCAAGTAACATGAGGGGAAACATCCTCATCTCTACTCCCATTCCTAGCCTTGGCTCTCAATTGGCCTAATACCACTTATCCTAGAATCCTAGACTTGCCAAGTCCTATTATAATTACACCTAGCCCTAGTTCCCTAACTAGTAGCATAGGGTATATTCCAATAACACTTGCCTTGTTGTTTGGTTTGGTGATCTAGATTGAAATATGAGAATTGCATGCTATGTCAACCTTCCCCCAACTAATATCAAGTTTCATTCCCAAACGGCCTACCTATCCATCTTATTGCTTAAAACCCACTTTTGCATTCTTAGCTTGTTAATGCTAGCTTAGTTAGTTGCCTTTGTCAGTTCTTAGCTAATTGCTTAGTTCTTGATAGTTAGTTCTTGCTTAAGTAGTTAGGGATATTTTGAGATTGCTTGTGTTAGTTTAGTTAGCTCGTGATAACTTTGGATTTTGCTTTTCTTATTTCTTAGCTTTACCATTAGTTGATAATTTGCCTTGCTAAGTGTAGTGTAACTCCTTGTTCTAGCTTAGTTGCTTGTCTTGCCCTTTTTCTTAGTCCTACCTTGCTTAGAGTAATCTGGGTTTTTGTTAATCTAGTTTCTTCCTTGTTGTTTCTTGCTTGAAATCGTAGTATAATCAATCAAAACCAACTTTAAACTCTCAAACCCTAGACTCTGCTTTAGGAACATAGCTAACGTTAACCTAGCTCTAGTGCCTCCTCTCTCCCTAAGGATCGACCCTAATCTTACCACTTGCCTATACTACATCACAACCCCATGCGCTTGCAGATACATGTGATTAGTTGAGCCTGTGTGTTAGTCTAGGTCTATATATAAATTTTAAGAGATCTGTGTGTTTTCCATTAGGGTTGCATCTAGTCACCTTTTAGTTGGATAGTGTGCGACCTTGAGAAGATAGCACCAATGGCAAGATGTGTTCTCTCAATTATTAAATGATACTGCCTCATTCTTTTGGAAATCCCTTCTTTAATACTTCTCATTGAAACTTACCTAGCTTTAATGGCCCCTTTTTAATGGGAACATATTACTTTACTTTTTAATGCCCTAGTTAATCTTTTAATGTACATACTCAGCTTTTGCTAATTCATATTTTGTTTTCTCATTTTTCTGGGTGTTCCCCCGATCTAGATGTAGGTGCTTTAAGGGAAGAGACTCAGGATGATCGTGAGCTAATTGGTGGACATAAAGACAGCTAGGGATAGCCTTGTTACCCTCTGCATATGGGCCTATGTGTATATACATGTAACTTTTTCATTTTAGGTACTGCCCTTAGGGTGAGAAAGTTATGTACACATAAATATTTTGTAACTTTGTAAATAGTTATATATTCTGAGACTTAATTATTTTATGGCTTGTGTTTGTACCATTGAGTGGGCCCACTACCAGGTCTCACTCCTTACATTTTGTTATTTTGCATGGCACTATGCCCGTTAGATTGAGATCTAATGATGACGGGCTCATCGTCTACCCTGAGCTAAAAAGGAAACCATAAGTAGTAAGTTCCTTTTCAATTTCTCATTTCCCTCTCTCTCCAATTCATGAGAAATTCTAGAAATATTCCCAATGAGTCTGGGAGACAATGACCAACTTGGAAAGCATTGGTTTCACCGATTGTGGTAAGCTATTATAGATTTCCTTAACTCTCTAATCCCTCATCGGCCAACCCACCATAGCCAAGACTATATAAGGGGGTTGATACTCCAACAAGATCACTAGCCACTTTGTGAGATCCTTCTAGACTCCCGAGTCTCATCTCTGCTTCTAATTCCTCAAATAATGTCATCCTCTCTCCCTCACTTCTGATCCAAGAAATGGGGAGACCTCATTGTTGTTCTCCCTGCCATGTCCATTTCTGAAGGCAATTGAAACCACCAACGGATTTTGCGAGGTGAGGTGAAGGTGCTGGCACACTCACTTGCCACCCAAGAGCATCAAAGATCAAATTCAATCCTCTAGTTGATCTCCTACTCACAAAGAAGGAGAAGAGCCAAGGTTGAAGACAATCTTTGGTGAAAGGACTCCCTTGCTCTCGACTCTCCTTCATTGAGGTTAGGGTCTGCCCTATCCTTTCACCCTTTATTTTTTCCTAAGCCGAGCGAGCCCAGGTGCTAATGTGGCACGAGTTGATTGGCTCGGCCATAGCCCCTCTCCAACATGTCCTGGGCAGTCAGCCGCCTATGTGGTGAGCAGTGATTTGTCCAGGTTATTTTGTAAAAATTCTAGAAAATCATAGGATTATCCAGATATGGCAAATTATATATGAAAGTTGATTAAAAAATATGAGGAATCCACTAAAATTGGTTTCAAAACCTAATTATACTCCTAATTCCAAAAGTGAATAAACTTGCTAACTTTAATGTAGTAAATGCATGAAAACCCTAATTTCTTAGTTTTAATGATCATAATGTGCTTAATTGATTTTAATGGATAAAATCTAATATTTTTGGATAAAAAAGACATCTTAGATATAATTTGAGACTAAGAGTTCATATTATATCAAAATTTGGGTTTCCTAAGTTAAAAACATTAAATGTGATGATTAGGGTTTGGGAAGCCAAAACCCTAATGTGGCCCCAAAAACCTAACTTGAAATCCAAGTCGGTCTTTATGATAGTTTTTGCACAGAATAGTAATATTTGGGTGTTATGCATTAATTTCAAGGTGATTGCTTGGCTGATTACAACTGCTCTTGTTTACTTGGGACTTTAAGTCATCTCTGAGAAAGGTATGTGGTAATGCCTATGACTACTCACTTATCGACTTCTGTGGTTTTAAGTTTCCTGAATGTATTGTAATTCAATAGTTGACTGTTTATTTCATATCTACAATTTGCAAGGACCCTATGAATATCACACTATATAATCATAACTTTCTCAACTACACTATCTGTGGTGGAATGATGATATATGTGGGATGTATGAAGTGTCACTATGATGACGGGTGATCAAGTTGGGACAGGAAGATCACCAATAGACCAAGTCATAATATGATGGTCATTATTAGACCAAGTTGGTAAAGGAATGCCATAACAAACCTAGTCCAAGAACGGGAAGGTTATGAGAAGTCCAATGCAGGGACAAAACCCTTGTAAGAGGGTACCTATAAAGAGTACTCCAGTGAGGGAGTATACCTCAGATATTGAGTGATTAAGAGTTGAGAAGTTAGAAAGAAAATGCATGTTGAATTCTATAATGATAATTGTTTCTATTACTAATTATGTTGTTACACTTACATGTGAATATTTTGTTTCCCCCACATACTTAATATATCTTGATATACTGACTACATTTTGGTTTCACGTCATTTTAGGTTAAACTGCAAGTAATGATGAAAGATGGGCATCTAGAAAAGAAGACACCAAAAGAAAACATCTAAAGCTATTCTGGAGGATTTAGATAGATATATTTATTTCCTATTGTAAACTTTAGATTTCCATTTCATGTAACTCCTTACTATATGTTCTATCTTCATATTGTTATCAAACTCTTTTCCATTCAATAAAATTCATAATTATTTTGATTAATTGCTAAACCTTGACCCTATGAATATGATAATGGCCCTAGACCTGTTGCTCTTCCTAAATAGGGGATAACAAGGGGAGGGGATCGTTATATTTGGCAATAGAGCCTGGTTTACCATTTAACCTCTAATAATTATTAAATTTTAAATTTTCTGTAGAACCCAAGGGAATTGCTAAGGTATTTTCTAAAGACAATGATGTCTAGAAGGGACCATGACCTGGGGGCTGGAAACACTTTCCTATGCCCTTCTAGTCCACCTAAAAGGACTCCCTGGTCACCGTGATTCCTGTTTGGATAAAGTCAGAAGATTTTTCTAGAAGTAAAATACCTCTAAGTTTTCTTCTCATCTAAATTCATCCTTTCTTTACCCCCTGTTTAACTCCCAAAACCCTAGGGACTTGATAACTACTTTCTCTACCCTTTTGAGAATTTGGGTTGTGAATATTAGGGTTAAGGCACCCTTCGCCAAATCTTAAAATATATGTAATCAAGATGTCATGGGCATAAATTTATGATTCTTTAAATTCCCTAAAGATAAACTTGATATTAATAATATATTTATGTGAAACATCATGGTTCACACTAAGACCACTGCCATCCTTGATGAAATACCCCATGAACACCCAGAAGGAAGGCCCTCACACAGGAGGAAGAGGTCCTCAGAGAAAAGGAGAAGGTCCATGGAGGAGGTGTCCTCCAAGAAGCAGAAGAGGCTAGAGGAGGATTCCAATGTGGGAGGTTCTGAGCCTAAGCCCATCTCATTTGACATTTCAAACCCTGAAGATGGACCTGGCCCTAAGGGTGACCTAATGCACTATTTATTTGTCATTTTCACAGGCTATTTTGTACTGACTTTTGTGCACTTTGTGATCAAATCTCATATTAATTGTGCATAACTCGCTTTATTTAGCATGTGATACTCATTTGCATCAAATATGCACAATTTTAATGTTTCCTAGTGATTTAGCAATTTTCCAAAGCTTATGTTCAAATTTTATGCATTTTATGAGGATACAAGAATCTACACATCTCAATACTACCAAATTTGGAGTCGATGGTACTAACATTTGCTCATTATTGGAGAGGAAATGAATCGAGAAGACTCGATAGTACCGAAGGGACTGTCGATACTATCGATGATGTTACAACATTTTTATCAAAGAAGTCTGAAGCAAATCGGAACTATCGAAACTCAGTTGGTAGTAATGAAAACTTGACAGGAGGCCGTGCAATTTGAAGAGTCAGTAGTATTGACACCTAATTGGTAGTACCGATAGATCGTGATCAGGAAGATCTAAAGGCTTGATTGAATCTGACGGATGAGGTTTTAACTCGCAAAAAGTCATGCCTATGACTAAGGGGAGTTGTGTCCAGACCTAATTGTCTTGTCTTATTTTATTGTACGACAATGGAGTAAGAGGAAATAGCAAAGAAGAAGGATGCAAACCGAACGATCTAGGCACTTCTAGAGGACGAAATTGCAGCCAAAAGGTAAGAAATCAGCTTGTACGCATGAAGGGATCGTTTGAACCATCCACTTTAGGGGTTATTCATGTTCTCCATGTTTTTTCCTTTCTCCTTTGTTGTTTTTGACTATGAAAACTATGAGGGGCTAATCCCCACATTTCTTAGGACCTGGGAGTATCCTGATTATGCATTGTATTTGACTCTTATGCATTAATTTATCAATTTCTCTTAATTTCTGGATTTATATCTATGTGAATGAACAAACTATTTGTGCTTGATCACCATAGATAGTACTTGGATTGTTAATTTCTTGAATAAGGAAGTTAATAGTTGGAACTTCATAGAAACACACATTCCATAAAACCCTTTGAGAAAGGTGGTTTAACAACATGAGGAGGTTACCCAGAGTATTCACTAAAGCACCTATCTAATAATACAAACGTTGCTATCATGGGGTTGGTATTAGATTAGGTAGTGAATTACACCATGAGAATGGGAAAATATCACTACAAGCTCTTAATCTAGAGTTAGGATAGATTTTTATTAATGTGCTGGGACTAAAATACAATGTTAACTGTGGTGAAACCAATATCCTAAGGAATTCACTAAGACTGAGAACAACAACCATAATTTAGGTTTCTTTTCTATTCAGATAAACCAACCAATCACTCAAGTTTTCTTAGGCCAAAGCAGATCATACTACAGTTAGTACTAGTTTCTGAAGTAACATTTCCCTATGTTTGACATTTGGGCCACATAGGCCTATATTACTATGATAGCATATACTTGCATTTTGAGAGTATAGAAAATACCTATCAAGTTTTTGGCATCGTTGTCGGGGAAACTATAACTTCAGCACTACGAGTGTTGTAGTCGACCATTCTAGGCCAACCTTTTTTTCTTTTACTCATCAAAAGCTGAATTATAATATCTTTATTGTGTCTACCATCAGTGCCGTGTTCTCACAACCATTTTTTCTAATTACATGTACTACTGCATGGTGCATACCCGAGCTCACAAATAAGGAGAGTCATCCCCACTAGGCTTACGTCAAGCAAAGGTCTTTCGTACAGAGTGAGAGTATCGAAGATTAGTGGATAGATTTAATCGAACTCCACCACCTACACCTCCACCACAAGGACCTAAGCCACCACAGGAACCCAAGCCAGCATAAATGGGTGACCAAGAAGATGAATAGACAATCTGGAAAAGGATCAAAGCATCCTCTTCTACTTCTAAAAAAGGGCCAATCAAAAGACAAGCCATCAATATCGACAACTACAAGATTGATCCAGGGTTGGTGTCCTTAGTCAAATCATAGGATTTTCATGGAAACAACTCTGAGGACTCGATGACACACATCAACAATTTTGTCAAAAGTTGTGATATGATCAAGATAGATAGGTGCCGACTACGTCATAGACTTGAAGCTATTCCCATCATCATTGGCGGACAGTGCTAAGTCTTGGTTTGATAACCTTGACGATGAGTGCATTGAAACGTGGGAACATATGATTGATGCTTTCTTCGAGAGGTACTTCCCACCACAAAAGACAAATGATCTGGTAAAGAAGATCCACAACTTTACACAATAAGCTGATGAGTCATATTCTAAGGCATGGGAGAGATTCCAGAACATGTTGTGAAAGGTCCCCCACCATGGCATAGATTTTCTAGGATAGGCAAAGATTTTTTACTATGGTTTGCATAAGAGATAAAGGACTATGATTGATAGTGTAGGAGTGGGCTTCTTCCTGAACGACAAGCTAGCCTGCTGTCATGAAATCTTGAAGAACATGTCTAAGAACCAGACATGGGGAGACAAGAGAGAGAGAGAGCCTGAAAACCCTTAAAAGTGTTGGGGAGTCTAAGGTTATATCAGCACAAAAAAAGTTGTGTGTGAAATATGGAAATTATTCAGAAGGGGAAGATGAGAAGTGCAAGTTTGCACATCCACAACAACAATACATGAATAATGACTACTCTTGGAGGAAGGATCCTAAGTTCTCCTAGAAGGATCCTAAGTTCTCCTAGAAGGATCCTAAGTTCTCCTAGAAGTATCCTAATAATTTCTAGCAAGAACCGTCTCAGGCACAATAGAATAAACCACAATAGGTTGGTGGTCAACAATAGGACAGGGGTCCCAGTAAGATAGACCACATTGAAGAGATGCTAAAAAAACTACTAAGCCAAAATGAAGTTCTTATCGGCGAGAATCAAAGAGAACTTTAGAATCAAGGAGCACAAATCCATAATATTAAAACACAAATTTATCAAATAGCAGCGGAAGTGGCTTCCTTGAAGAACCAAGTCAGCAAGGGTTCCTAGAAAATACTAATGTACCTTCTAAAAATTAACATGTTAAGGCAGTTTTACTCCATAGTGGCAGAAAATTGCTGAATGATACACCATGCAGTTCAGATGTAGGAGAAACTACTAGTGATAAAGATAAGGCAGTGACAGTGGATGCAGTGGGACCAGGCGTTATAGCTGAGGAAAAGACAATTGAGGAAGAGGTTGATGATACATAGGAAATAAGAAAAAAGACATATATCCCACCTCATCAAAGGAAAGTGGTAAAGTCAATACCCTTTCCTAACAGTCTTAAAGCAACAAAGGTTGATCAACAATTTCAAAAAAATTTAGACAACTTTAGAAAATTGTATGTCAATATCCTTTGATTGATGAAATTGAGTAGATCCCTTCCTATGTCAAATTTTTAAAAGATCTGATCACCAAGAAAAGGAAGATAGATGATTCTAAGGGGTAGTTCTAAAAGAGCAAGTTAGTGCATTCATCCTGGGCACATTGCCACCGAAAAGATAGGACCCATGTTGTTTCAATATATCTTGTTTTATTGGGAAGACAAAACTCATAGAGGCCTTGTGTGACTCAGGGGATAGAATCAATCTTATGCCCTTGACCACTTTCAAAAAGATAGGTCTACATGAGTCCAGAAAGAGCAATGTGACTATTTAGCTGACAAACAATTCTGTGGTGAGGCCGTATGGTATTTGTGAGCATGTTCTTGTTAAGGTGGACATGTTTGTATTTCCAGTAGACTTTGTTGTCATGGAGATGCAGGATGGGTAAGGCAATGAGATATTACTCGGAAGGTCATTCCAAGCCACAACTGATATGATTCTGGAGATGGGCAGACAAAGAGTGACATTGGGAAACAAAGAGGAGTGATTCGAAATCTTAATGCCCGAGCCTATACAGACTGCAAAACCTAAAGACCAATGTCATATGTTGCAGCAAGTCTAAGAAAATGTGTCATTGTTTCTGGGAAAGCGATTTCTTGAGATGGCACATGTGATGACGCAAGTCCACAAGGGCACACTGGCAGTGGACATCTTGGACAACACAAAGGAGATATATTTAATAAAGGCGATGCGACATTCTGATGATACATCAGAGGAATTTTACCCATCAACAATGGAGGAGGCAACCTCTACCATGCTTGTCGAGGCATACCCATAGATGCCTTTAGAGGCATGTCTCATGAATCTAGTGGATGATTATACCAAACAATGTTCTTTGGAGGAGTGTATCTTACTGCTCAAGATCTTGCCATGTTACTATACAAGACATTTTGAGGATTTGGGACCACCCCCACCACCATTGGTTCCTTCTTTGCTAAGTCCCCTAGAGTTGGAGTTGAATCCATTGCCACCTCATTTGAAATACATTTTGTTGGTAGAAGGGGAAAAACTTCCAGTCATAATTTCGGCTTCATAAGCGTGCAATAAAAGGAGCAACTGCTAGGAGTTCTAAAGAACCATCGTGCTGCATTCGGTTGGTCCGTGGCAGACATAAAGGGGATCTCCCCTAGTTTTTGTCAACATAAGATCTGATTGGAGGAAGGAGACAAAGCTATAGTGAAACCTTAATGTCGATTCAACCCCATAATGAGTGAGGTAGTGAAAAAAGAGGTAGTGAAACTTTTATCTGCAGGTATTATATATGTTATCTCTAATTCAAACTGGGTTAGTCCAACCAAGGTGGTTCCTAAAAAGGGTGGAATATCAGTCACCACTAATTCTAATGATGAGCTTATCTCTACAAGACTAGTGACTGGGTGGCATGTTTACATAGACTATATACACTTGAACGCCACAATGCTTAAAGATCATTTTTTGCTTCCTTTTATCGACTATATTTTAGAGTGGCTCGTCGACCACTATCATTTTTGTTTCCTTGACCATTATTTGAGATATAATCAGATTTATATTGAGCCACATGATCAAGAGAAGTTGACCTTCACTTTTCCCTATGACACATTCACATATTGCCGTATGTTGTTCGGTCTTTGCAATGCACCAACCACCTTCCAGCGATGCATGCTTGCCATTTTTTCCGATATGGTAGAGCAATGTCTGGAAGTGCTTATGGATGATTTTTCAATGTATGGGGAGTCCTTTGATGATTGCCTCGACAATCTAAAGAAAGTTTTGTTGGTATGTATGCCCATAGAGCAAGTCATGTGATGATTGTAATGGGATATTTGTAAATGATTTGAATAATAAAGGCAATTTCCGATCTATATGTTTAACTATTTCTGAGATGATAGTGTAACATGATAGATGTCTAAAGATTTGTTTACTCGATGACGTATGCTTTTAGGTTAATGACCTAAATGATGAGATCATACAGATGTTAAGAGTATACGTTCTTGTTTAGTCCCTAGTCAGTTGTTATTGTGGAAATTACCATAGACATCAATAACACTAAAGACTAGTTTGTGTGTTGGTTGATGACAGAATCTCATTAGTCATGATATAGTGATATCAAACCAAGCACATAGGTACTTGTTAGAGAACAAGTGTACTGGACAGACCCACCGTGAGAGTGAAACATGGAACCATGATTTGGTAGTCACAGTCAGCTCTCACAGTGATGGCGGTGAATGCGATTCTTTGACTTGAAATCACTACACTCAACACATGTCATTGGGTACACTATGACATCATCAAACACAGTCCTAAAACAAGGGTTGTTATAAAGGTGATGATTGGGTGACTTTGACACATGGGGCTTTTGAGGGGTGAGGGATAGATATGGGATTTATCCCTCCTAAGGGAGTTTAATGTCCATGGCTACTTGATGAGTAGGATTGAGAAAGGCATGCGCATGCATGTGTGAATCAATATGTGATATTGATGTCACACACATCTCACCCAGTCTGCTCTGAGATCAAGGAAATGGATGAACATTGAAAGGATGACTGTACCATGCCTTGAGTTCATTCAGGACATCAGTGACAAAGGAATTATACATTTACTATAACACCATTCACGGATTGTAGGATTGAAAGTTGTTCTCCAACTTTCTTTTTCACTTGGGTAGCACTGATGTGTGACTAGGCACCGCTCTTTGCTCGTGAAGTCATAAGTGTTATGGACTTTCACTGCCAACGTGAAATGGACTTGCATGGTCACAAACATAGGATTTAACCCGGAAGAGGAGTTTATCCACAAATGATGTTTAGATTGATTACTAAAGGAGTTTAGTAGTTCAATTAAACACTCAGTCAATTGATAGCTCAAAATCATAGTGTTCAAGGTGTTGGACCAATTGATTAGAGTATCAGATTGATTAAAAATGCAATTGACTGATTTTGCACAATCTACACTTCCTACCGATCAGCTCATGAGATGAACCGATCGGCTCAGGTTGGTGAACCGATCGGCTCAACTGGTGAGACGGTCGACTCATGTGACCAACGGAGATTGTTTGAAAGTCGATTTTGTAAATACAATTTGTTTCACTTGTACAAATGTGATTTGGACAAGGATTAATGTTTGATTAATCAAAAACAAATATGAAAGTCAATTTGAGTTGGACCAGGACCATGAACCGTTCGGCTCATGTGATGAACTGATCGGCTCAAGGGTGCCAAATGATTGGTTCAGGTGTGAACCGATCGGTTGAGGTCACCAAAAGAATGTTTCAGAGTTGAAACGATCGGTTCAGCTGGTGCAGTTGGTTGTTTTGTGGAAAATCTTGAACCCTTCTACTCTTGTTTAGTCCCGCATTGCCCGGGGTAGAGAACCCTGTCCCATGACCCTCCAATATATATAGGGCTATTGGGGGCTTCTCAAAGTACAACTCAGAACACCAGTTGCTCTGCAAAGTTGTCGTTCTTTCTGGTTTTGGTAACCAAGACAGAGCCCGAGCAAGTGCTACCCGATAAGGGAGGCACAACAAGGGAAAGACAACTACAGAAAGGCAACTGGTTGCAGGAAAGTGTGTCGGTGACTAGTATGTCGACATGAGGGTGCGACTCCTTCCGATTCTTTGTGGGAAAAGGAGATCAAAGTTCCAAGCAGTCCGTGTGGATGACTGCAAAAGCGGGATACTTCTCCCGCTTGGAGGACAGCTGTCAATCCCGACAGTCCCAGTGAGACTAAAAAGCTGCACAGACACCGTCCAAGACTAGAGGTGAAGACCGCACAAGCCATGAGGTATTGTCGCCGAGCAAGCCTCGGGAGAACGTATGCCTCTACAAACCATCTTTCCTATTATATAGACATTGACGCGATTCCTTCATTTTCAGTTATGAGAGAGAAACTTTTTGTTTCCGCTGCCTTCTTTCTCTCCCATAAAACCCAACCAGTTTTGTAAATATGCGAGGACACTCACCTTGTTTTGAACTGGGAGAAGTTTCATGTAATGGCAAGTGAAGGAATTTTCTTGGGACACAAGGTGTCCAATAGAGTAATGGAGGTAGACCCGATCAAAATAGAGGTGATCTCCAAACTACCTCCACCTTCATTAGATAAGGGAGTAAGGAGATTTTCAGGACACGCCAGATTTTATTGCCGCTTTATTAGGGATTTTTCTAAGATTGCTAAATCACTCTCTAAATTATTAGAAAAGGATGTTAACTTCAAAATTTTATGAGCGATGTTTGAGATATTTTGAGGTGTTGAAGGACAAGTTGGCCTCCACACTGGTTGTTCAAGCTCCATATGGGAGTCAACCTTTTGAGATGATGTGTGATGTATCAAATTATGCAATAGGGGCTATTCTAGGCCAACATCGGGATAAAGTTCCTGTTGTCATCTATTATGCATCCAAAACTTTAATTGATTCTCAATTAAATTATATAACAACTGAAAAGGAATTATTGGCAGTTGTTTTTTATTTTGAAAAAATTCATCAATATTTGATTGGGGCTAAGGTTGTGGTATGGACAAATCATGCAGATATTAAATACTTGTTGCAAAAAAAAGATGCGAAGCATAGGTTGATCAGGTGGATCTTGTTATTATAGGAATTTGATATAGAGTTCAAGGATAAAGCCGACACCAAAAATGTGGTGGCAGATCATCTTTCTAGGATTGAAAGGGTTGATGAGAAGGATATTAGTATACCTATTGTGGAAGAGTTCCCCAATGAGCAGCTCTTTGCTATGAGAAGCAAAGACCCATGGTTCACAAACATTGTGAACTATTTGGCACAAGGAGAGTTGCCAGGATATTAGGGGTACTAAGAGAAGAAAATATTCTTCTACTCCTTGAGGTACTATATATGGGATAACCCCATTCTGGTTAGGCAGTGTAGTGATGGTATTCTGAGGAAGTGTGTGCCAGATTGTGAATTCTAGAGTATTTTAGCACACTGTCATTCTTTACCTATAGGAGGTCATCATGCTAGTTCTAGGACAATGACTAAAATCTTAGAATGTGGTTTTTATTGGCCAAAGATTTTAAAAGATGAATACAATTTTGTTCGTCAGTGTGATGCGTGTCAACACACAAGTAATAACTCAAAAAGGCATGAAATCCCTTTGAATGTTCTTCAAGAAATAGATGTGTTTGACTTATGGGGAATAGACTTCATGGGCCCTTCTGTGTCTTCAAATTCTAATCTCTATATATTACTTACTATAGACTATGCATCTAAGTGGGTGGAAGTAATTCCAACCTGCACCAATGATGCACAGGTGGTATGTCGATTTGTGAAGGAGCACATTTTTTGCAGGTTTGGAGTGCCCAGGCTAATGATTAGAGATGGTGGTTCTTATTTCACCAATATGAAGTTTGGGGCACTTTTGAGTAAGTATGGGGTGAAACGTAGAGTAGGTACACCATATCATCCCCAAACTCAAGGACACATTGAAATGTCTAATAGGGAGATCAAGAAAATTTTAGAAAAGACAGTTTCAACCAACAAGACCAACTAGAGCATGTTTCTCAATGATGCTCTATGAGCATATAGGACTGCCTATAAAACACCTATCGATACTACTCCTTTTAGGTTGGTTTATGGGAGGGCTTGTCATTCACTGGTGGAGTTAGAGCACAAGGATAAGTGGGCTCTAAGAAAACTTAATTACAATTTGGACAATGCAGGCAAAAAGAGGTTGTTAGAATTGAATGAATTGGATGAGCTTAGGTTTGATGCTTATTAGAGCTCAAGAATTTATAAGGAAAGAACTAAGAAAATTCATGATCACCTTATTTTGCATAGGATATACACTCCAGGACAAAAAGTTCTTTTGTTTAATTCTAGGTTGAAGCTGCTTCTTGGTAAGTTGAGGTCTAGATGGAGTGGACCCTTTTAGGCAATTAAGGCATTTCCCCATGAAGTTGTGGAGATTAGAAATGGAGCTAAGCCATTCCTTCTCAATGGCCAACGTCTCAAGCATTACTTTGGGGGATATGTGATGAGGAAGGAGGATGAGTTGAAGATCATTAAACTTCATTGTCGAACCTACAAAGTAAATAAGGGCACTTGTTGGGAGGCAACCAAACCATATTCTATGTTCTTTGCATTTCAAATTTGTAGTTTTTTAGTAGCATTTTCTATTTTTACTTAGTTTGATATAAAAAAGGTACCTTGATGCATTTTGTGTGGTGTGCAGGATGAAAAAGTTGGTACTACCAAACCCAAGCTCGGTACTACCAATAAGATTATAGGAAAGGAGAAGCAATCGACTGCACAAGTCAGTACTATCAAGCCAAAGCTCGGTACTACTGACAAGGTTATAGGGAATTTGAAAAAATTGAGTGCTACATCTTAGTACTATCGACACATTGTCGATAGCATTGACTTTATGCAGAGAAGAGGGCTAAATACTTGATGAGGGTTCGGTACTACCGACACACCGTCGGTAGTACCGATGAAAATCTGGGCCCCAGGTTCGAGTCACCGAGCTCCTACTAGGAAGCACTAACGAATTTGAACGTGATGGTACTACTGACAACCAGTCAATTCTATCAATAAGAGATGTTGGCAATCTGTGGGAGCATCAATGAGTGATTGAGATCAGTCAAATTTGATGGTTGGTAGCACAGATCTGTGGGATATGTTGGTACTACTGACACACATTGATCCGCGTAGCTAAAATCAGAGCATCGTGACCATTGGTAGAACAAGCACCCAAATTCTCATCCAAAAGTCAGTACTAATGACACTGCATTGGTACTAGTGATGTGGTCACATGAAGGTAGACACAAATATATATGGGAGGGGATGTGAATCCATTTTCTTCACAACTTCTCTAATCCTCCCTCTAGCAAGCAGTCATGAGCATCTCTGAGCATCCAGATGCTACACTCAGCTTTACTCTCTCTAATCTCCTTCATCCAAGAAAGATGTCTTCTAGGTGGGAGGTTTCTTCATCGGTGGGGTTCCTCAACCAAGCTAGATATCCCATCCCAATGCTGACCTCAAGAAGACGTACGTAGAGTCACACAAGTAGGAGATCATTGCTACACAGTATGAAGACCGTACCTTCCTCACCTCTGTTGGCTTCACCGACAATATGCAGAAGGTCTGTGAGTGTCAGGGGTTAGTGGGCGACAACCCCTTATTCAGCGACCTAGCCTACATTCCCTGACCTTATCTGCAAGTTCATGGCATCACTGGAGATTTGCATCATCCCTGAGCATGGGGATGGCTGGGGGACGGGAAAAATCCATTTTTGTCTCTACAACACCGAGTTTACAATGACGCTGCAGCGGTTCAATGCCATCTATGGATGGCCATGTGAAGGTGACTGCTTCTACCCTGACAACTTCAACATTGAGGCGGCGTGGGAGCTATTTTATGGATTTGCAGAAGGCCAACACATTAGCTAGCACAACAACTCCTTGACAGACATCGAACACCCTTTTTCTCGTGTGCTTCACCACATCATCACCAACACTCTTCTAGCAAAGTCAATCCAAGGACAAGGGAAGTGTCAGAGGGTTGATCTTTACTTCATCTATAAGATGTTGGAGATGAGAACCTGAAGTCTGAACTTTGGAGCTTTCTTCCTTCTTCATGTGATGGGAGTAAAACAAAAGGTGTAGAGGAAGCCTCCAATTCATTTTGGAGGGTTGATCATGCCTATTGCTCTCCATCTACACCTTGACCTCTCCGCCGCCAAAGCTCTGAATCTGATAGTACAGTTAGATCTCAAACATTTCAAGAGAGATGGCCTTGTCAACACGTGCCTGAGTTATGTATATGCATGTTGTACAATGGGGACCCACTACAAGGAAAGGAAGCTGCCAGATTCACCTTCTACAGTGGCCTGTGGATAGCTCACTTGAGGAGGAGGAAGAAGATAATGATGCCTAACAATAGGATCACGCTGAAGAGGAGGAGGAAGATGAGCCTACCATCCCTATAACAAGTAGGCAGGTGTCGCACAAGATTCCATGACACTTCATAGATTCTAGTTCTTCCTCTCCACCACCCGCTCAGGAGGATGACCCGTATTTGATGGCAGACATGTACGAGATGCTATAACATATCCAGCAGGGACAACAACAACAATCAGCTACATTGGCAGGTATCCATGATGTCCAAGGAAGGCTATATGAAAACCAACATGTGACTTTCCAAAATGAGCAACTTCTCTTGGCCAACCAAGAGAACATGCATATGCGTCTACAATGGATGGAGGGGTACCAACAACTATTCTTCGATCATTACTGGAACTAGGGATATTTTGGTGGCTATCTAATATGCATCATGTGCACACCAATTCACTAGAAAAATTATCCTAGAGTTTAATCCTTTTTTTGCATTCCGATTAAGGCTAGTATAGAAGGGTCGATCCCACATGACAATGTTTTTAAGATCTATTTCTCCTATACCCGATCTATTTTTGAAATTATTTCATTTTGGTATTTTGAAAGATTTGTGTAAAGTAAAGTCCTATTTGAGAGGGGTTGCATACTCTAATGCAAGAAAGAAAATTGCAAGAAGAACTAAAGGTTACACTAATGCAAGGAAAATAAAAGACTATTCTAAACAAGAGAAAGTAAAAGAATAAATTGTTAGCATAAAAGATTATCTAACAAAAGTAAAATGCTAAAAATAAAAGCGCCAACTTGAAAGCAATAAATCAAAAGTGGTTTGAAATCAAATAGGAAGGCATCGAGGCTAGGGATTTCACCACCTTAGCCCTTGTGAAAACAAAATCAAATGATACACGACAATAAGAAGGAAGCAAGTATGTGTATATTTGTAAATAAAACATAAAAGAGGAACTCTACATGAATCCATTGGTCCTGGTGTTCATGTTTCCTTGTTCTTCATCCTAAAGGGGATTTTTCCACGGTCGCATCCAAATTCCCATGAAATCGGTTTATGTTCTAAATTTCGATTTCCACGGTCGCATCTACGGGATTAACAAGCGATAAAAATGATTAATTACGTCGTTTAGAAAAGTGATTTCTAAACTGAAAGCCATATGTCGAAATAGTCATGTAAAAACTTGATCCTATAATCACAAGGATAAGGGGTAGTTCCCCTTACCTCGATAAGGAAACTACTCACTACTCATGGCGAGGATGGGAGAAACAAGGAAAGAAAGCAAAAAAGTCATAGACCGCAATTCCGGATCTCTATAGAGTCCAAGGCGATGACAACTAAATGACTCATTTAATTTTTCTCCCGTTCCAAGAGAAACACAGAAAAAGAAGAACTAGAGAGGGGAGATCTAGAACCAAATTAGAGGAACTAACTTTATAAAAGAACTGATCTTTATTGCTTTTGAAAGGAAGATTACAGTAAGATGAAATGGCAGAATTCTGCTATTAATTGCATACAAAAAGAACTTGCGACCTCTTTCTTAATGGAGTCTCCCCTCCTTTTATAGGAGAACGAGGTGTGGAAACCCTACATAAAAGATTCTCTAGAAGACTCCTGGATGATGGTTGAAAACTTTTTGGATCTGTTCAATAGAGGAAATAGTTGATTCTTTTTAATTTTATTGACCGTAATGTATTTTTGGGCCAGTAATAAGCTCGGAAGCAATCCTAAAAAATGGTTATCCTATAGAAAATTCAATTTCCTTTCCAACACATACTTTCCCATTAAATTATGTCTTAGGATGTGAGAGTTATGGTAATTTTGTTACAAGGTATATATTTAAATCAGGCACTGCGAGAATTTGTGTAAAATATCTTCCAAGGAAAATTAGTCATTGAGCTATTTTCCTACAAAAACCAACCAAATATAATTAAAACTCCAAATAAATAGAAAAATCTAAACTAATACAATTAATTACAAAACTAAGAAGATAAATAAAAAAAATCCTAAAAAGATATCTAAAAGATGTAAAAAAGGGATAAATATACATTTATCAAAATACCCCAAACTTAAATTTTTGCTTGTCCTCAAGCAAATGAAATCACAAATAAAGTTCAATTTATACTCCCAATATGTCATTTCTCACCCTTGTAACATCACTATAATCCTTACCTCTAAATTTTGCCAAGTAACCGAGTCTCCTAGAACCACGTAGCATAAAGTTCTATATTCCCTATCAAATTAATTATCACATCTTGCTTCAAAAATAAGTCGAGGGGTTGAATATTCTTATACAAGAAAGGAAATTGCAAGAAGAATAGAAGGTTACACTAATGCAAGAAAAATAAAAGATTATTCTAAACAAGAGAAAGTAAAAGAAGAAATTGTTAGCATAAAAGATTATCTAACAAAAGAAAAATGATAAATATCAAAGGGTGAACTTGAAAGTAATGAATCAAAAATCGGTTTGAAATCAAAGAGGAAGGCATCGAGGCTTAGGGGTTTCACCACCTTAGCCCTTGTAAAAACAAAATCGAACGATACACGACAATAAGAAGAAAGCATGTATGTGCTTACTCATAAACAAAACACAAAAGAGGAACTCTACGTGAACCCATTGGTCCTGGTGTTCACATATCCTTGTTCTTCATCCTAAAGGGGATTTTTCTACGGTCGCATCCAAATCTCCATAAAATCAGTTTATGTGTTCTAAATCCTAGTTTTCACGGTCACATCCACCAGGATTAACAAGCAATAAAAATGATGAATTACGTCATTTAAATCGGCAATTTCTAAACTAAAAACCATCTATCTAAGTAGTCGCGTAAAAACTCGATCCTATAATCACATGGATAAGGGATTATTCCCCTTGCCTCGATAAGGAAGCTACTTGATACTCATGGTGAGGATGGGAGAAACTAGGAAAGAATGCAAAAGAGTCATAGACCGCAATTCCGGATCTCTATAGAGTCCAAGGTGATGATGATTAAATGACTCATTTGCTTTTTCTCCCACTCCAAGAGAAACACATAAAAAGAAGAACTAGAGAAAGGATATCTAGAACTGAAATAAAAAAACTAACTTTATGAAAGAATTGATCTTTATTGCTCTTGAAAGGAAGATTACACTAAGATGAACTGACAGAATTCTGCTATTGATTGCATATAAAAAGAACTTGGGATCTCTTTCTTAGTGGAGTCTCCCCTCCTTTTATAGGAGAAGGAGGGGTGGAAACCCTACATAGAAAATTCTCTAGAAGACTCCTGACTGGAAGCTAAAAACTTTTTGGATTTGGTCAATAGAGGAAACAGTGAATTGCTTTTAATTTTGTTGACCGTTTGCATTCTTTTTTGTTGTAGATTCCCACAACAGTGATTTCGAGCATATTTTTGGACTAGTCATAAGTTCAAAAGTTGTTTGAAAATATATTTTTCCTATATATAATTTAATTTCTTTTCCAACGCATACTCACTAAATTCTACCTTAGGATGTGAGAGTTATGATAGTTTTGGTGTGAGGTATAAATTTAAATCATGCACTGCGGGAATTTGAGCAAAATATTTTCTAAGGAAAATTAGTCATTAAGATATAGTCCTACAAAAAAGTAACCAAATATAATTAAAACTCCAAATAAATAGAAAATTCTAAACTAATACAATTAATTACAAAACTAATAAGATAAAAAAAATCCTAAAAAGATAGCTAAAATATATAAAAAAGGATAAATATATATTTATCAAAATACCCCAGACTTGAATCTTTGCTTGTCCTCAAGCAAATAAAATCACAAATAAAGTTCAATTTATACTCCCCCACCCTTGTAACATTACTATAATCCTTACCTCTAAATTTTTCCAAGTGACCCAATCTCCTAGAACCATGTAGCATAAAGTTCTATATTCCCTATGAAAATAATTATCACATCTTGCTTCAAAAATAAGTCGACGGGTTGAATATTCTAATACAAGAAAGAAAATTGCAAGAAGAATAGAAGGTTACACTAATGCAAGAAAAATAAAAGATTATTCTAAACAAGAGAAAGTAAAAGAAGAAATTGTTAGCATAAAAGATTATCTAACAAAAGTAAAATGCTGAAAATTAAAGGGCGAACTTGAAAATATTGAATCAAAAAGTGGTTTGAAATCAAAGAGAAAGGAATCGAGGCTTAGGGGTTATACCACCTTACCCCTTATGGAAATAAAATCGAACGATACACGATAATAAGAAGGAAGCATGTACGTGCTTACTTGTAAATAAAACACAAAAGATGAACTCTATGTGAACCCATTGGTCATGGTATTCACATATCCTTGTTCTTCATCCTAAAGGGGATTTTTCCAAGATCACATCTAAATCTCGATGAAATCAATTTAGGTGTTCTAAATCTTAGTTTCCACGGTCATCGAGATTAACAAACGATAAAAATGATTAACAACGTCATGTAAACCAATGATTTCTAAACTGAAAACCATCCATCTGAATAGTCGTGTAAAAACTCGATCCTATAATCACATGGCTAAGGGGTTATTCCCCGTGCCTCGATAAGGAAGCTACTCTATACTAATGGTGAGGATGGGTGAAATTAGGAAAGAACGTAAAAGAGTCATAGACCGCAATTCCGGATCTCCGTAGAGTCCAAGGTGGTGATGATTAAATGACTCGTTTGCTTTTTCTCCCGCTCCAAGAGAAACACAGAAAAAGAAGAACCAGAGAAAGGAGATCTAGAACTGAAATAAAAAACTAACTTTGTAAAAGAATTGATCTTTATTGCTCTTGAAAGGAAGATTACACTAAGATAAAATGACATAATTCTGCTATTGATTGCGTACAAAAAGAACTTGGGACCTCTTTCTTAGTGGATTCTCCCCTCCTTTTATAGGAGAAGGAGGGGGTAGAAACCCGACATAGAAAATTCTCTAGAAGACTCCTGACCAGAGGTTGAAATCTTTTTGGATCTGGTCAATAGAGGAAACAGTTAATTGCTTTTAATTCTGTTGATCATTCACATTCTTTTTTGCTGTAGATTCCTGTAACAGTGATTTTGACTGTATTTTTAGGCTAGTCATAAGTTTGGAATCGGTCCAAAATTATATTTTTCCTATAGATAATTCAATTCCCTTTCCAACGCATACTTTTCCATTAAATTATATCTTATGATGTGAGAGTTATGGAAATTTTGGTGTGAGGTATATATTTAAATCAGGCACTGCGAAATTTTTGCAAAATATCTTCCAAGGAAAACTAGTCATTGAGCTATTTTCCTACAAAAAAACCAAACAAGTATAATTAAAACTTTAAATAAATAAAAAAATCTAAACTAATACAATTAATTACAAAACTATAAAGATAAAAAAAATCTTAAAAAGATATCTAAAATATGTAAATAAAAGGGATAAGTATACATTTATCACTATCAACAACCACCACCCATGCCACCACAACAGTCAGTTTTTCAGGGGATTTTTCCACCATATGATCCCACCATGCCTCATCCACCACTACCACCCATGTGATCCGGTACCAATATTCCACCTCTAAAGTTAGAGTTCTGATTGTGTGGAAATAGTCTAGTTCAAGCTTGAGGGGTAGATGGAACAATTTCTATCTTTAACTTCATTTTCTTTAGTTTTTATCTATTTTTGTTTTTGTTTTTAGATTTATCCTTTCAAGTTGTAGTATCCACATATATATAGTGTAAATGTGGAGTTTAATTCATGGTCATGTCATATTCTCTCAGTTGTGTGCAATGGAAAAAAATTAATTAAATGAAAAAAATTGGTCATGTTGCACAAAACTTTGAGTTGCACCACTTAGAGGAAGTTTTTTGGAAAAGTCAGCTTAAGGACATTTAACATGAATTAACATCTTAGTTATTCATGAAATGTGGATGAAGATGGGGTTTGAGCTTAAATTGATCAAATAGTTAACGGGACATTAAATTGAAATCTAAAAAAGAAATTCTAAGGTTACCCTATTCACAGGTCATTAGAGAGGGACATATCATGATTTCTTGAAAGGCTTTATCTCTTAATTATGTGATTCCACCCATCCTTCACTCATTATTGAATCATCACCTTAAGATGAATAAGTACTCCAATTTATTTTCTCTTATTGCATTGTATGCATGATAGTTAGTTTGCTTTTGTTACATTTGAAAAAAAGAAAAAAGAAAAACATGCACGTATGCATCAACAATTTTTTTGCATACCTTTTGAGTTGCATAAACAATTTCATATAGATTACATGCATTCCATAACATTCATTTTTGTTTGTCATGTGAATATTAGTCTTTTTTTATAAAGTTAAGTGTGGGGATATACCTCCACACCTAAAAAAAGAATGATGTGTAGTAAAAGCCCAAGCATAACGTCAATCATACAGAAATTATGGGCTAATAAATGAAAAAAAGAAAAACAAATAGTTTGTTAATGTTTCAAAGTTATGAGGGAGAAAGTGTGTCCTTAACTCTTCTTTAAGAGATGAATAAATGCACATGATGCATTCTTTTTTCTTTCTTCCTTCATTCTCATTTAGTTGATGAGATTGTTGATTCATGCGTTTTTTCACTTTCACTCATATAGGTTCCTCAATTTTAATTTTGTATAAATAAGTTGGAGGTACTTGTGATTCTTCAATTGCCACACATTTCATACCATCCATTTCTCTTATTGGTAGGCTACTTATATGATTTTTCTCCTCATTAAGTATATTGGTAGTTAGGAAGAGAAATGTAGATTAGGGAATCACGAAATGCACCAAGCAAATGCTTGACTGAGTATGGTGTTAACTGCACTTTTGATAGTTTTCATTTATCTAAGGGTGGATATCTTTTCTGGATTTTTTGGTCACTAAAGAGTAGTTAATTGTTCAATGATTAATGAGAGCCAATTTGGGACCGTCACATGGGGATAGTTAAGAATTGATATTCATAATATTCTGTCCGTTTGCCGACTTGTCTCAAATAAATCTGAGAGTGTGTTGCTCAAGGATGAGCAACAAATAAGGTTAGGGGAGTTTGATGCACTGTTTATTTGTCATTTTCACGGGTTTTTGTACTGCGTTTTGTGCACATTGTGGTCAAATATCATATAATTGTGCATGATTTTCTTTATTAGCATGTGATACTCGTTTTCATCAAATATGCATAATTTTAAAGTTTCCAAGTGATTTAGCAATTTTCCAGATCTTATCTTCAAATTTTATGCATTTCAGGAGGATACAAGAATCTACACATCTCGGTACTATTGACTTTGGAGTCGGTGGTACTAAAACTTGCTCAGTATTGGAGAGGAAATGAATCGAGAAGACATGGTAGTACCGACAGGACTGTCGATACTACCGACAATGTTACATCATTTTTATCAAAGAAGTTCGAAGCAACTCGGTACTATTAACACTCAGTCGGTAGTCCTAACAACTTGACAGGTGGCCGTGCAATTAGAGGAATCGGTACTACTGACTCCTAGTCGGTAGTATCGATGGATCAGGATCAGGAAAATTTGAAGGCTTGGTTTAATCTGACGGCTGAGATTTTAGCTCGCAAAAATTCATGCCTATGACTAAGGGGAGTTGAGACTAGACCTAATTATCTCATCTTATTCCATTGTACGACAATGGAGAGCAAGAGGAGGAGACAACAAAGAAGAAGGAGGCAAACTGAATGATTTGAACACTTCTAAAACACAGAATTGCATCCAGAAGGTAGCAAATCAGCACATGTGCGAGAAGGGATTGCTTGAACCATCCACTTCAGGATTTCTTCATGTTCTCCATGTTTTCCCTTTCTCCTTTGTTATTTTTGACTATGGAAACCATGAGGGTCTAATCCCCATGTTCCTTAGGACCCAAGAGTATCCCAGTTATGCATTGCATTTGACTCTTATGCATTAAATAATCAATTTCTCTTAATTTTTGGATTTATTTCTATGTGAATGAACGAACTATTTGTGCTTGATCAACATAGATAGTACTTGGACTGTTAATTGCTTGAAAAAGGAAGTTAATAGTTGGAACTTCGTAGAAATACAAATTTCATAAAACCCTTTGGGAAAGGTGGTTTAAAAATGTGAGGAGATTACCAGAGTATTTGCTAAAGCACTTATCTAATAACATAATCATTACTATCATGGGTTTGGTATTAGATTAGGTAGTGAATTACACCACGAGAGTGGGTAATTCTTGCTACATGCTCTTAATCCAGAGTTAGAAGAGTTTTTTAATTAACGTGATGGGACTAAAATGCAATCTTAACTGTTTGAAACCAATATCTTAAGGAATTCACTAAGACTGAGAACAAAAACCATAATTTAGGTTTCTTTTCAGTTCAGATAACCCAACCAATCACTCAAGGTTTCTTAGACCAAAGTTGATCATACTACAACTAGTACTAGTTTCTAAAGTAACATTTCCATGTGTTCGACATTCATGCCTCATAGGCCTATATTACTATGATAGTGTATACTTGCGTTTTGGGAATATAGAAAATACCTATCATGACCCCATGATAGAAGATGAGCCCAAGGTTGGCCTTGGTCATGATGTCGACTCTGGACCTACAGTTGGGGTAGGTGGTGATTCAGACTCCCGAGATTCTCTAGCTGGAGCAACAAAAGAAGCTCACTGAAGCTATCATTACCCTAGCCCTCAAAGATGTCGCCAGAGATGAGAATGGTGAACTCCTACTTTTCTGTCCTCATCTTGGAGCCACCATACTCGAATTCATAAAGCTAAACATAGAGAAGTTTTGGGGTGAAGATAAGACCAAAGTTGTCGACAAGGTCGATTCCTGGCTCCTAAACGTAGAGAATGGTTTCCGCATTCTGGAAGTGCAACCCAATAAAAAGATTATATTCATTGTCCATCTTCTGGAAGGAGCTACAAAGTTATGGTGAGGAAACTACATCACGGGCTGGGTGGATTTCCACAGCATCTTGTATGCAAGATTCATACCCATCTTTGCCAAGAAGGAGAAGGAGAAGTAGTTCATGCTCCTTTACTAAGACAACAAGTCCATGGAAGACTATGCTCGGAAATTTAACCTACTAGAGTGCTTTTCCTATATGATGACAAAGGAAAAGTGAGTGGAGCACTTCGTTGATCACCTACATCCTTTGCTAAAGCCTCATGTAATGGCAGTAAACCCCCAAACTTCACCGAAGCCCTCAACTTTTCTTTAGACATGGAGAAGACCGTCATGCCATCTCAAAACCCACCCAAGGGATATCTAGGGTTCACTGAAGGAACTCCTACCCCAAGGAATGATAACATAAAGGGCCAAGGTTGTAACAATGGCAAGGGTAGAAATGGAGGAAAATGAAAACCTTGTCATAAGAACCACGACTGCATCTGTCGCACCTGTGGGAGGAAGCACCCTGGAAAATGTGGCTTTGAGAAATGAGTGTGTTTTCACTGTCAACAAAAAGGACACCTCATAGATAATTGTCCTCTCCCTAACTATCAAGGTTTGGGCCCAATGGATGCCCAACCAGTGACTACAACACCTCAGGGAGCAATCCCACCCGCAGGAGAGTGTCAACATGCCCGAGTCTTTGCCATTGATAATGAGGAAGCTCATGCCAATGCCATCCGACTCATAGAAGGTAACTCTCCCTAGACCTCCATTTTATATCCTTTACCATGAAGTGCATAATGGTAGGGTTGCTTGATATAATGGGCCATAATGTTAATGTTGGATCCTAGATGGGTGATTGGATGCTGTAGAGGGGGGGTGAATAGAGATGAATGCACTTAAACAAAATTCATTAGACCTTCAAGATATATCACAAGATAAGGTTTCTAAATAGGAAGTTTGAGTGCAAATAAAACATCCATAGCAAGGGAGAGAGAGATTGGACATACACCAGTTGACAAGCTATTTAGAGTGGTTCCACACTTCAAACTAGATGTGAGTCAGTCCACTACCTAGAGATGTCAATCTCTAGGATTTCTTAACCATGTAACTCTTATATTCATTCATAAGACTTTTAATACATGACCAACAAAAGGGCTTACCCACCCAAGCACCAAGAGTATTCCACCTTACCAAGGACTTACCCACTTGCCAAGAGTCTTAAGCCTTCTCTAAGGTCTTACTCACTCTAGCACAAGTCTTCTGCCTTCAAGGACTTTTCTACTCTTCTTGGATCTTTAGCCTTTGCCTTCACCTTCACTTAGAGAAGCTTCCACTAAGGACTTACCCACTTGAGAAAGGAGTCTTCTTCCTTCACCAAGGGCTTACCCACTCTTGCTCCAAGTCTTTAGCCTTGATCTTCACTAAGAGACGCCTTCCCTTGTTCTTCATCACCTCTCTTATCCAAGAGAGAGAACCTCCATCTTGATGGTTGAAATGAGAGATAGGGAGGTGGTGGAAGTGAGAGCCTCATAAGATATACATGTAGGACTAGCTCTCTTATAGATTTCCTACTCACTCTAATGAATGTAGCAAGTGATTAATCTTAGAGAGAGAGGAGGTTGTAGGAAGCACTCAAATATAGAATAGGAACCTCACATAGAGTTTTGCATTGAATTATCAACCTTAGAATGAAGCCCGAGGGGTCCTATCTATAGTTGGGGATACCTCTTACCCTTTGCGAACACTTAAGAACAAAAACTAGCCATTTATTGGCTTGTAATGGATATATTTTCACTTGTTGCAAATCCAAAATGGCTAGAAACACTTTTCTGCACTTTTTCGTACAGTTCAATTCGTCGAGTTTCTATAAAGGTAACTCGACCGATCCCACTAAAAGACAAGACCAATTTAGGCCATCGGTCGAGTTTGTCCTGGAGTAACTCGACCGATTCACTTAAATCAGTTTTGGTCAGTAGAGGGATCAGTCGAGTTATGTGAAGTGCAAACTTGACTGATCAAAAGTCATTTTTAAGATCAAATCAGGACCAGTCGAGTTTGCAACTCGACTGATGAACAACCTGATGTGAATTTTGGAAAATGGCTTGAGTGATTGAATCTTCGATCTAAGTGCTCCTAATTTTTTCTAAGCTTAATTACAAATCATACAATCATTACCAATGATTTACAACATGATTCTAATGGATTTACATCATATTCCAAAAATGTGCACTTGTATTGACTTTGACTTATCTTTTCTCCAATTTGATATGCGCAAGTTAGGGCATTTGGAGTGTGTCTATACCTAATCTGAAATCACTCAAGTAGAGACATTAGACATAATTAATTTGAATGGTTTAGTCATCATCAAAATAATGGCTTAGTCAATTTAGACCTTGAGTTAACAGTTAAAGCTTTATTCAATCCCAGTTCTACTAATACTTTCATTTCAAGAAATCTCACAACAATGCTTTCTTTGAAATTCAAGGACTTAGGATATGTTTTGGAAGTTACTACCCCTAGTTGTCGTATCTTCTCATCCCTCTTAAAGACACTTGTCATCCTTATTAAATATATGATGAAATCCCTACTGGCTTTATCCTTGATATGAATGATTTTGATGTCATTATAGGAATGAATTGGATTTATAACTATAATGCAAAAATATACTCTAAGGAAAAGAAGATAAGGATAGAAAAGCCAAGTCATCCACCCTTTACCACTAGAGGTAGGAATTTTGCCAGTACCATCCTATGTGTCAGTCATGAAAGCAAAATGGATGGTGGATAAAGGTTGTCTAGCATTCCTAGTTGTAGTGATTGAGCCAGAATAGAAGGTACGACCCTTAGAGGAAATAGAGGTAGCTAGGGAGTATGTTGATGTGTTCCCGGATGATTTTCTAGGCATACCACTAGAGAGAGAAGTGGAATTCTCAATAGAGCTAGCTCCTGGAACAAAATTGATTTCCAGGGCACCTTACAAGATGACTCTCGCTGAATTGCTTGAGTTAAAGTAGCAATTGTAGGAAATACTAGATGAGGGCTTGAACTGACCTACCACATCCCCATGGAAAGCACATGTCCTCTTTGTAAAGAAGAAGGATGGATTGCTTCAGATGTGCATAGGCTATAGAATGATAAATCATGCTCCATTAAGAATAAGTATCCTCTACCCCGCATAGATGACCTATTTGACCAGCTCAAAACTGCTTGAGTTTTCTTAATGATTGACTTGAGATTTGGATATCACTAGTTGCGAGTTAAGAGTAAAGATATCCCAAAAACTACTTTCCAAACCCACTATGGTCACTATAAGTTTTTGGTTATGCCTTTTGGATTGTTCAATGCTCCAAGTGTGTTCATGAACCTCATGAATAGTGTTTTCCACCCCTTCCTTGACAGCTTTTCCATAGTGTTCATAGATGGCATCCTGGTCTACTCTGATGAACTTGAACAACACCGTGAGCACCTATCTATGGTCCTTGATATCCTGAGAAAGCAGAATTTCTATGGGAGATTCTCAAAGTGTGAGTTTTGGATAGAATGAGTTATATTCCTCAAGATCATTACATTTGGAGGAACCGTATCAAAGGACCCTTCCAAAATGGCGGCTATTTGAGAATGGCCAGCACCAAAGAATGCATCCAAAATTTACATTATCCTGGGATTGGCCAGGTATTATCGGCAAATCAATAAGGATTTCTCAAAGACTGCCTTGCCCTTGACGAAGCTCACTTTGAAGGATGAAATTTGGTCTGACCTGTGTGAGGCACGATTTCAAGAGTTGAAGGAAAAGCTCACCTCAGCCCCTATCTTGACCATACCCTAGGTAATGATGGTGTTGTGTGGTTTCCACATCAACTTTTCACATCTTTTCACACACAAATTCAGTTTGTTTTGTTCTCATTTAGCCTCTATTCATATCATTCTTGCGACCTTTTTGTTATTTTACTTATCACATGATGTGTATTGCATATTTGCATTAAAGGAATCAAACTGGAGGTTTTCCAACTCAACTCCATCTTATTTGGGACTTCTACAAGCCTTGCAAACATCCAAAACTTTATTGCTACTGAAACAACAATGCACACGACGTGTCTTATTTAAGACACGACGTGTGCATTTCTAGAAAGCATATTGTTGTGATCATTGAAGAAAAATACATGGCGTGTCCATAAAAGACACGACGTGTACCTGAGAATTCAAAATCGAGTCAAGCCTTTTTGGAAAAGTACACGACATGTATTAAATCATACCCGGCGTGTACCTGGGCATTCAGAACCGAGTTCGACCTTTTTGGAAAAGAACATGACATGTATTAAGTCATACACGATGTGTACTTAACACAAAAATAACTGTCGGAGATAGGACACACCATGTCTGGAGAAAGACCCAACGTGTGCCTGTCAGTTTTAGCAATTTTCAAATACGACTCTTTTCATTTTAAAAGAAAAAACCACTCAAAGGAGCGGTTATCTTTGATCATTATTCAAAACACTTTCATCCTAGAGCAAGGCTAGAGAAAGGAGGGTGATTTAGGATGTAGAAGAGGGTGGTTTCTTGCAAAAGAACTCCATTCTTCTTCTTTTCTTCTCCAAGCTTCTTCTCCAAGGTGCAGTAGAGCTTCTTCACTCCACCAAGCTTCTTGGGAGAGAGGTTTGTCAGATTTGGAGCAGATGTAGAAGTGGGATTGCATCCTCAAGTCGGAATTCTACCTTTCTTTGGTTACACCTTGGGATTACTTAGCTTTTTCCTTCTCTAAATGATGTCAAATTCTGAAAATTCTGCACATTTTCTGTTGTGCATTATCATGGATGAGTAGTTCCCTTTCTTAGACATGGAAGAGTAGCTCCCATGTCATAGCTTGTATGGAACATGACAATTTCATACTAAATGCTATGTTTCTTGTTTTTCCACCTTGTGAGTATCGGTTTCTTCTTTTCTGCATGTATGGCTGGCCACCTTATGAGTATATTTTATGCTCTTTTGCTTGATCTGAGAAGATAGGTAGGAGAGTAAGGAGGTACTCTCTTGGCAACTCCTTCTTTACCATGAGAGTGGAAATCATGGAGTTGAGGTGTAGGTTTGTGATCCAAAATTAAATTTATACATGGGAATGTTGAATTGAGTTAGGATCATTGTACTTGCACTTGTAGGTGAAGTGCAACATACAACTCTCCTTTAAAATAAGTGCTTAGTATGTTTAAAATTTCATGCTCCTCTTGTATTGATGGAGCTAGAACTTACACCAAAAGATTACTCTTCCAATGGAAGTCCTAAAGTGCACCAAAAATCCTAGGGAGTTAATGTTCTCTCTAGGTTTACCTACAACTGGTGCTAGATAAATGCTCCAACCCCATAAGAGTGTGGAAGCCTTATCACAATACAGATTTAGGATCGAACCCAAAGGACAACATTAAGAATCTGAGTGTCTTTTTCTCATTTCGTATCAATCTAAGTCCATCATCTAAGACCAAAAGTTTGATTTGAGTTATTTAAGCTAAAACATACAAAAGTAAAGGCAAGAATAAAAACTAGCTTGAGGATTAAGATCTAAGATAAGCAAATGATGATGGATCACTGGGGTGATGTGGGTATTCACCACCACTACACATGTATTGTACCTGTACCAATCATAGCAAGACCTGCAAGTAAGATACATGGATGTTATACAATATCGATGTCTTATAGGACAAGAGTAATGCACATATCCTTCACGGGTTGAGTAACCCTCATCCGGTACATGTCTACATGTCAATGAAGATATGTAGTCTCCGAAGAGAGAATCTTACTCAACCTCATGAAACATGTATCAGAAAACTAACAAGTGAGTGATAATTACCAATTCGATTAGTATCCTTATAGACTATCCCTCTTTCGAGGATATAGCTATGAGAAATGCGGAAGTGTTGCAATGTCAGCCATTCCCGAACGAATGGTCAAGTACTTTGCACCACTCACTCCTCAGAGTATGTTCCTCGACCCATCAAGGTTGCACTTTTGTACGTCAACTGATTCCATTTCATAGTACAAAAGCACAACGATGGAGGTGAGTTTACTCCACTCCTTATAAAGCATTCCTAGATACCAAAATGGATGCATGGTGGATACACACACTAGAAACCAACACTAAATCAGTATTTGAGTCTCAAGAGCGGTCATAGACAAACCACAACGAAAGACAATAGATGCATACAAGAACACAACCAACAGTCAAGCATGTAAGAAACGATTTAGTATTGAATCAGAATGATAACATCTTTTTAGTACATATTACAAAACATGGGCAGTGGGGATAGTCCCTGCACCCCAGTGGATGAAACTATTCGCTCCTCATACGAGAAATAAGAAGAATGAGAAAGAAGGAGAAATCCGCCATGGACTCGGTGCAGAAGGTAGTCGCAACTCGGTGAAGATGAAGCGGTCTTCTACATTGTGTCAGAGCAGATCTAGACACGGAATAGGAGACGCCAAGATAGTCCAGACAGTCTCACTCGCCATATCTTCCTTCTCTTCTCAGTCTCCTTGCTTGCAATACGGGCAACCGGTGGAATGGAACTGGCGTAGATGGGACTGGATTTGGATCGGAACTGTGTACTGGAAGCCTGTCGGTGTCTAGGAACCCATGTCCAATTGGGGACCCTACTGGTCCTATTTATAGGCACATGTCTGGTCCCAAACGATCTTCTGGCTTTTTTGCATCAAATAGTTTCAATTTGTTTAGACCAAACGGTCTGGAAACCGTTTGCTACAAAATGGTCTGGAGACCGTTTGCTACCAAACGGTCTGGAGACCGTTTGCTACCAAACAGTCTATAGACCGTTTGCTACCAAACGGTCTTGTGACCATGGTATCAAACGGTCCGCGCTCTCTATGTGATCTTGATTAAGCGACGTCCAGCCTCCAAATGATCTGAGACCGTGAGCTCCTCCAAACGGTCTAGGACCGAGATCTCCTCCAAACGGTATAGGACCGAGAGCTCCTCCAAATAGTCTGGGACCTTGCGCTCATCCAAGCGGTCTGGGATCGTGAGACACTGCAGGTTGTCAATACTCTTGGTGAGGAAGGCGACGTCGGGGGCCATGGAGCTTTGGAGCATCTGGCTGAGAAGTTAGCAGTTTCGGGAGGTAGGGGACGACACACCACAGCCGTGTTGAGGCAACACGGTTGTGGTGAGGCTACTGCCCCACGACTGTGCTGCCTTGTACGGGTGTGGCGAGTGAGGTTTTGGGCTCTGGTGACGTTGTGCCATGGCCGTGGCATGACACCACAGTCGTGGTGAGGCTACAACCCCACGGTCGTGCCGCCTTGCACGGGCGTGGCGGGTGAGACTTGGCACTGTGGGCGATGCTCCACTGTTGTGGCGTGACCAGCACGGTCGTGGCGGATGAAGACTTGGTACTGTTGGCGATGCGCCATGATCGTGGTGTGACCAACACAGTCGTGGCGGATGGAGACTTGGTATTATTGGCGATGTTCCACGGTCGTGGCGTGACCAACACGGTCGTGGCGGATGGAGACTTGGTACTGTTGGCGATTCGCCACGACTGTGGTGTGACCAACACGGCCGTGGCGATTGTTCTGCTTCATGATCTTGATCATTTGTTGCACATGATTGGGGCTTTGAGGACAGAATGCACAGTTGTGAGTTGTTGATGTTTGATTGGATGATTGAGAGTGATCTGCAGAGAGAAAGGAGAGTGTGTAAGAGATAATAGCATCAAATAAACTAGTAATTTGAACTATTTAAGCATTATTTATGTGAGAATGAAGAAATACTAAGAGTAAAGCAAAGCAAGGGTAATTTAGTCATAAAGAGGTATAAAAACCCTAGAATTGGTGACTGTAATGATGACTATGGAGGATTCATCGCCACACCGAACTTAAGAGTTGCTCATCCCGAGGAACGGTAAACTTAAGACAGTTGACAAAAGGCTCGCTCATCTCGTAATTTCCTCATCATTGCATGAATGCCAGAATTTTCACGAAAAAGAGAAAGGAAAATGAGGCGAAACAAAATTAGGGCAAAAACGTCGGAAAACCTTTGAATTGGTAATTGAGGATGGATCTGGAGGATTCATCACCACACCGAACTTAAGCGTTACTCGTCCTGAGGAACAGAAAACTTAAAACAGTCGCCAATGAAATCGTTCATCTCGTGATTACCTCATCCTTATGTCATATCGTAATTTTGTTTGTGGCTCAGATTGATGCAACCTCAAAGCTTCCTTAGATCACGGAGTACATCTTATGATATCCTCATCTCTGAGATCATTTTGCTTAAGTATTTCCTTCTCATTTTCTGCTGTATCAGTCATGTTTAAAAGTTCTATGAGACTTTGAAAAGACCCACAGAATCAAGGAAACATGTATATGATCCGTCGCTGGTGATTCTAAGAGAAGGAAAGAGTAGGGGTGTGATCAAGAGATAAGAGTCTTTCCTCTAATTTTTTTAAGACTCTTATTGCTAGTGGATTTATTGAGATATTTTGAGTGTTTTATGCACAACTCTAGTTGACTTAGTCTTACACCCGATTTTTTTTCTAAAGGTAACTTAGAAGTGTGTATAGGTTAGCTTTAAGGGTTTTGGCTATTGTACCTCTTCGAGAGGAGGTAAGGGGTCATTTTTGGATCCTTGGGATCTCACTACTAGTCAAGACACATATGCCTTTGTGAGGGTAGCTAATGTATCAGCCGGGCGAGGTCTTTATCGATTATCCTTATTCAGGGCACAACTCTCATGTTTTTATTCACACTCTGGCTTTTATTCATCTCACTTGGCTTGATAGAAAGGGTATTTTTGGATTTTTGTGTATTTGGGCTGCCAAGTCTCTTTTTGGAATCAAGGTAGATTTTTCGCCAACCTCGGTATGTGCACAATCATCATTGTATACTCTTTGAATCAAGAAGAGAAGGTGATATGCCCCTGTTATGTATTGAGGGGTATGGAAGAAGCAGTAGTGGAAAGAGGGGTGTGGTGTACCACACCGAACTGAGAGTTCAGAAAAGTTCTAGTTTACACTAGAAAAAGGTGTGGTTTACCACAACGAACTTATAGTTCGACAGAGGTGTGGTTTACCACACCGAACTTAAAGCTTGGGCATGATTGGTGAGCGGAGGGATATGAAAAATGAAGGAAGAAGTGCATAAGAGAGTTCGGATCATAATGCAGTTTGCTTAGAGATTCCATATGACGGGCTCTTTTCTCCATCACATTCTGCTGAAAAAGTGACAAGATAGAACTTCAAATGAGAATTTCATACAACAGATCAATTATTTAGTTAGAGGCATGATGCATTTGATCTATCTCAGTCTTATTGAAGCTTATTATCATTTTAAGGATATGACATTAGGGTTCATAGGCTATATAAGATGAAATCATTTATCGTCTAGTTTAAGCATTTGTTTCTCACAGATTTGCAACGAAAAGAGGTGATGACCATAGATTCGAAAAGCAAAATCCGTCTAGATAAAGGCTTAATTTGTTGGAAAACTACAAAAGGCCGGTAAATTGTGAAAAAGCAAATAAAATGGAAAAAAAGAAAGCAATAAAGGTAGAGGGTGGAGTGAGAGTCATACCACCCGCCCTCCACCTCAAACTTATGAGTTTTCTCATTTCTGAACAAATACTAGGTTCGAGTTGGAGGGGAAGGGTTGCGCAGTGTTAACTAGGCGGTCCTCGTAGTTGGAAGAAGGTCCAGAAAAGATGTTGCACAATAGCTGGTGCCGAGAGAGAGAGGGAGTGGCCTGAACAGCCTGTTGACTAGGTGGTCGTGGCAACTCGAATGGGTTTTCTAGATGATTTGGATGCATATTTCTTTCACCCCTTTGTCCCTCTAGAAGAATCCAGAGTCCTTCCCCCATCAGTTGGGGAGGTAAAATATTGGAAATTGAGACTGGAGGGCTTGGTGAGTAATAGAAGCATTGCTTATTTATGCCCTCCAGTTGTGGCTCGACCTTAAAATTTAAAGTAAAACTACTTTCTCCAAAATGCAGAGCAGTCGATTGTGGGTCGGCCACTTGGACTTTCTCCTGTTCTGGATCAGGTGGTGGATCCGGTTCAGGCTTCATTTCGTCACCTGGCTTTTCTTGCATAGGATATGGTAGCCAGGATGACATTTCTTCATCAGAGGAGTTGTTTTGATAAGTATCATCATCTTTATCAATGTTGAAATTGATGAGAGCGTTGTTCTTCTTTTCAAAATTTTGTTTAGAATTTTCCTCGTAGAACATCCTTAATTCGTCCAAGTGACTAGAGAAGATTCGACTAGCAGAACAAACTCTTGCTCGGGTAAAGGAATAATGGGAATCTGGGGTAAAGGTTCCAATGATGCTTCTTCATGGGGGGAATTAGTCCATGACAATGTTTTGAAGGCTAGATTCTCCTAGTGACTCCGTTTCTTCGCTATTGGGACTAAAGTACTCCATTTTTGAGTCAGATTGTTGTTCGAGTACTTCTTCATAGCACTCCTCCGGTTCTATTGAGTGCTCAGGAGGAGTTTCTATGGGAAGATTGAAACCTGGCTCAGGTAAAAGACATATCTCAGTTTCTTGAATGTTAGGAAGGTCTTCTTCATAGGGGTGAATTTCTCTAAGTGGATGGGTTTGTGACTCGATGCCCTCCCACTGGCCCTTTTTATCATTACAAGAGTCTACGGGAATATCGTGATCCATTTCAAAATCAAGGGGTGGTTCATGTTTCTCTTCATAGTGCATTGCCAACTCGTTCAAGCGACTAGAAGGAAATTCAATAAAAAGATCATGCTCTTATTTGAGGACTGGCTCCATCTGGACTTCTTGTGGTGGTGGTAACTTAGGTAATATCATCTCATGAAAAGGACCAGTCATAGGATTGTCATCTTGAGACCCATCATCCTCCCTTGATTTTGTTTCATCAGTGAGAGTGGTATGGTCTATTTCTAACTCAAGATCTTGATCAGTCCTATCCTCGAAGTCTGTCCCTAAATCATCCGAATGATCAGAAATTTATTCATAAGGGCAATTCTGATTTTGTTCTGGAAGTGAAGACATTTGATTCCCTTTCATAAAAGACATATCCTTATCTGAATCAGTCACATACCCATCTGAGTCTGATTGTGAAGGAGTGTAGAGTCCTTGCGACATAAACCCTTCTTCTATGGATTTCATCGATGGGATAGATGAAGTTGAAGAGATTTTGTCATTGAGGGAGTCAATTACCGCCAATTTCTCTTCAATGGTCGGATTTGAGTCTATGAAGTTAGAAGGTGGGTAAGTGTTGAAGTTTATCTCTGGTTGATCTCCTGACTGTAGAGAATCCCCATATTGGCTACTCATCCTTCCCTCATGCACTGATGCTTGAAGATCATTGGAAGGCATATCCCACATGATTTTATAATCATCATCGTAATCAATTGTGACATATGGACTAGGGATATGCTTAGTTGAAATTGGTGTCTGTTCTACATGTTGCTCAGGAGCATTGACAAGTTGATTAAGACCGGCTATCAACTTCTTGATCGTGGCTGTATGATCATCTAGTTGTTGAGCCACTGATGCCTGTAAAGCTTGTAGCTCCTCCATCAATGTGTGTCGATCTTCATAAAAAGGTTCTTCACTGCACCTGTTGGGTTGATATTTATAATAGCTCTCCTCATCATAGTATTGATTTGCATTGTTTTCCAGGTTCCCTCCTTCATTGCGGTCTACACCTTGAAATCCACCATAGTTAGGTTTTTCATAGTAGCCTTTAGGGTGATACGGATTATAACTTGCGTTATATCCATAGTTGTATGGAGGGGCTGCTTTGAGTTTCCCAACTATACGATTCACGATTACTTGACGTAGAGCCATCACGTAGAGAGGAAGGACATTGAAGCAGTAAATGGATGCATGAGAATAGTCACCACATAGTTGCATCTAACGGTTGGTGGTGTCAACTACATCATTTTGAAGAGAGTTGGTACCTGAAACAAGGAAAGAGTTTATCAAGCTTGACCAACCACTTCAAATCCAAGAAGATATGCGAGATTAAGCCCTTCACTTTTTAGGTTTTTGAAAAGAAAATGAAAAACCCTAGAGAAACCTAAATCAACACGGAATTTGAAAAAGATGATTCTTATACCGTTGTCCCCGACAACGATGCCATTTTTGATGGAGCTAGAACTTACACCAAAAGATTACTGTTCCAATGGAAGTCCTAAAGTGCACCAAAAATCCTAGGGAGTTAATGTTCTCTCTAGGTTTACCTACAAATGGTGCTAGATAAATGCTCCAACCCCACAAGAGTGTGGAAGCCTTATCATAGTATAGATTTAGGATCGAACCCAAAGGACAACGTTAAGAATCTGAGTGTCTTTTTCTCGTTTCATATCAATCTAAGTCAATCATCTAAGACCAAAAGTTTGATTTGAGTTATTTAACCTAAAACATACAAAAGTAAAGGAAAGAATAAAAACTAGCTTGAGGATTAAGATCTAAGATAAGCAAATGATGATGGATCACTGGGGTGATGCGGGTATTCACCACCACTACACATGTATTGTACCTGTACCAATCATAGCAAGACCTGCAAGCAAGATACATGGATGTTATACAATACCGATGTCTTATAGGACAAGAGTGATGCACATATCCTTCACGAGTTGAGTAACCCTCATCCGGTACATGTCCACATGCCAATGAAGATATGTAGTCTCCGAAGAGAGAATCTTACTCAACCTCATGAAACATGTATCAGAAAACTAACAAGTGAGCGATAATTACCAATTCGATTAATATCCTTATAGACTATCCCTCTTTCAAGGATATAGCTATGAGAAATGCGGGAGTGTTGCAACGTCAGCCATTCCTGAATGAATGGTCAAGTACTTTGCACCACTCTCTCCTCAGAGTGTGTTCCTCGACCCATCAAGGTTGCACTTTTGTACGTCAACTGATTCCATTTCATAGTACAAAAGCACAACGATGGAGGTGAGTTCACTCCTTAGAAAGCGTTCCTAGATACTGAAACAGATGTGCATGGATACACACATCAGAAACCAACAATAAATCAGTATTCGAGTCTCAAGAGCAGTCATAGACAAACCATAATGAAAGACAATAGATGCATACAAGAATGTGGCCAATATTCAAGCATGTAAGAAACAATTTAGTATTGAATCAGAATGATAACATCTTTTTAGTACAAATTACAAAACATGGGCAGCGGGGCTAGTCCCTACACCCCAGTGGATGAAACTATTCGCTCCCCATACAAGAAACAAGAAGAATGAGAAAGAAGGAGAAATCCACCATGGACTCAGTGCAGAAGGTAGTCGCAACTCGGTGAAGATGAAGCGGTCTTCTACGTCGTGTCGGACCAATTCTGGACACAGAACGGGAGATGCCAAGACAGTCTGGATAGTCTCTCTCGCTCCATCTTCCTTCTCTTCTCAGTCTCCTTGCTTGCAATACGAGCAGCCGATGGAATGGAACTGGTGTAGACGGGACTAGATTTGGATTAGAACTGTGTACTGGCAGCCTGTCGGTGTCCGGGAACCCATGTCCAACTGGGGACCCTATTGGTCCTATTTATAGGAACAAGTCTGGTCCCAAAAGATCTTATGGATTTTTGCATCAAACAGTTTCAATTTGTTTAGACCAAACAGTCTGGAGACCGTTTGCTACCAAACAGTCTTGTGACCATGGTGCCAAATGGTCTGCACTCTCTCTATGATCTTAATTAAGCGACATCCAAATGACCTCGAGCATCTAGCCTCCAAACGATCTGAGATCATGTGCTCCTCCAAACGGTCTAGGACCGAGAGCTCCTCCAAACGGTCTGGGACCTTGCGCTCATCCAAGCGGTCTGGGATCGTGAGATGCTGCAGGTTGTCAATACTCTTGGTGAGGAAGGTGACACCGAGGGTCATGGAGCTTTGGAGCAGCAGGTTGAGAAGTTAGCAGCGTCGGGAGGTAGGGGACGACGCGCCACGGCCGTGTTGAGGCAACATGGTCATGGTGAGGCTACTGCCCCACGGCCGTGCTGCCTTGCACGAGCGCAACGAGTGAGGATTTGGGCTCTGGTGATGTTGTGCCATGGCCGTGGCGTGACACCACGGTCGTGGTGAGGCTACAACCCCACGTACGTGCCGCCTTGCAAGGGCGTGGCAGGTGAGACTTGGCACTGTGAGCGATGAGCTACGGTCGTGGTGTGACCAGCACGGTCGTGGCGGATGGAGACTTGGTACTGTTGGCGATGCGCCACGGTCGTGGCGTGACCAACATGGTCATGGCGGATGGAGACTTAGTACTGTTGGCGATGTGACACGGTCGTGGCGTGACCAGCATGGTCCTGGCGGATGGAGACTTGGTACTATTGGCGATGTGCCACGGCCGTGGCATGACCAGCACAGTCGTGGCGATTGTTCTGCTTCATGATCTTGATCATTTGTTGCACATGCTTGGGGCTTTGAGGACAGAACGCACAGTTGTGAGTTGTTGATGTTTGATTGGATGATTGAGAGTGATCTGCAGAGGGAAAAGAGAGTGTGTAAGAGATAATAACATCGAATAAACTAGTAATTTGAACTATTTAAGCATTATTTATGTGAGAATGAAGAAATACTCAAAGTAAAGAAAAGCAAGGGTAATTTAGTCATAAAGAGGTATAAAAACCCTAGAATTGGCGATTGTAATGATGAATCTAGAGGATTCATCATGTATGCTATGATATGTGGATGAAATCCTAAGTCCAAGATACTTCCATATCTGAATTTTAATCTCTTTTAGTAAGCCATTTACTGTTTGTTTAATTCTAAAATTTTCTAATTTAATCAATCAAATCACTTTTAAAATGGTCTAGATTGTTGAACCTTAGCAATGATGCATTTAATTGATTGCTTAAGACCCTCGTGTTCGATCTCGACTACAACTACTTTTGTATACTTGCGGAAATCAGTTAGTTGAGTAAAAGATATTTCTTAAGATTGAAACTCGTTAGTGTAATAAACAAACCAAAAAGTTTTTGGCACCGTTGCCAGGGAGCTACGGTCAATCTAATTAGAGTAACAAGTGCTAACTAGTATTCAAGACTAGATGACCATTTCCATTTCAAATTTCCATATATCTTTTAGCTGTGTTCTCAATTTTTCTTGCAATTTTCTAGGTTGTATGCGTCGCTCGCAAAGAGGTCTTCAAACATCTACGTTGCTAGACCTTGAGATCGAGCGTATCCTTTCAAGCTTAAGAAGAGCAAGGAGAGTAGAACAACCACTGCTAAGAGGTGTTCCACCATCATCACTGCCACCATCTTCTTCGCCTTTTAAAGATGCTACACCAAGTGATCCAACCATGGAGGACGACTGTCCTTTGAAGGATTTCGCAATGCTGGTCACCATAAACATTTGAGGGGCCATTGACCTACCTACAATTGAAGTGAACAATTTCTCTATTGCTCCTTCCATGATGGAGATGATACAACAGAACCACTTTGGAGGTACAACCAATGAAGATCCAAGTCTTCATGTAGATGAGTTCTTAGAATATCTGAATACTTTCTGAATCAATGGTGTATCCACTGAAGGAGTGAGACTGGTGTTATTTCCCTTCACCCTAAGAGATAGAGCCAAGGCGTGGCTTTTGTCTCTTCCAAAGAAGTCAATCAAAAGCTGGGACCAACTTCTAAATGCTTTCCTTGCAAAGTATTTCCCGCCGAGCAAGACATCCCAGCTAAGGAATCAGCTCACCAACTTCTCTCAAAATGATGGAGAAACTCTGTATGATACATGGGAACGGTTTAAGGACCTTCAACACCTTTTCCCTCACCATGGTTTGACCAACTGGATGCTGCTCCAAACATTCTATAATGGACTATTCTACAATACCCATTTGACACTGGATGTTGCAGCTAATGGCACATTGATGACTAAGTCTTATAGGGAGGCTTATGACATCATTGAAGACATAGCGCTCAATCATTGCCAATGGGGATCAAATAGGGGAACAAAGTCAACCTCTACATCTAGTTCTTCAATCGGGAGGCAAGGAGGGAAGCATACTGTTACGACCCCACCTCCCGATAACCCCCAATTAAGGGAGACCAAGAGGTTGAAGCCGCACCCATTAAACCCGGATCAAAGGTTCGACATATAACCATAAACAATTATTAAATTCTAACAGGCTATACTGAAAATGGTAATAAAATTTTTCTTTACATACCTTTTGAAATCTTGGATCTCTAAACTTCTATCCACACCGATACTAATCTATCTAATCCTCCTTTGTACTTTAATTCTCTTTTAGTATCACATGTGCCACTTTACTGTTTGTTCTTTTCATTGTACCTAAAATGCCGACAAACAAAACGTCGGTCAGCTGAAGCTGGTATGTGCGGGAAATAGATAATCATGCAACTATGATAACCATGTAATCATTCAATTAATCATTTAACAACCAAGATTACATTTTAAGCCAAACTACTCAATCCATACCTATCCACAACTCTGTGTTGTCCCTGTAAGGACTTATATGGTACCTCTATAAAGGTGACTTGATGGACCTACCCTCTAGGCAGCCAAAGTCTTTCATGACCTGATGGACCTACCCTCTAGGTAGCCATGTACTAGGTCAGCCATTATGACAAAGAGGGGAATAATGATTGAGCTAGTAGGCATATACATTATGTGATAGTCATAGTCACTTTATACTTGCCAGAAATAAATAAACATTCAATAGTTTAGTTGCATTCAATGCGTTTAAAACATCCGAGAATCCATCAGGAAACTAAAGCGGTTATTCATAATCGTAACCACATACATGATCCATAGTAACTTGATGTCCATGCATTAACATTCAACATAATTAATCAAGCAATCAACAATATCCTGAAAATAATGCATAACATTCAAGTGTCATTGTTTTATTCAAACATCCAAAGGATCAATTTGGATTCCACCTTATGATTTCTAGACCAACTTAAGGGTGTTATTAGGGTTTTAGCCTTCATTATGCATTTATCACTTTTTATTCTCTTTTAGTTCACAAACCCTAATTTATGCATCATAGACACAATTGAATGTCAATTAAGTCTAATATGTTTCTTTTACACTAAAACAATTATCTTTATCCTTTTAGGTCATATCCAAAACATTAAAGCTAATTATCATCTTCGGTTTCTTTCAAATTGACAAATCATTTTTCATTATAGTTCAACTCACATATATGAACCTTATTTATTACTATTTCCACTTTTATACACTAGGAAACACTAATTATCCAAATAATTCACATTAAAGCTCTTTGGTACTCAATTTATCTTTGAATCATCATAATTCTATTTTATTCGTCGATTTGTACAATTAAAACCATTAGAATTCATATCAACATAAATTAGGGTTTCTAATCCCATTAAGGCATATTCATGTACATAGAACCCTAAATTAAACCAACTATATAAAAAGATCATCTTTTTAAATCCTATTTTCACCTTTATTAACAACAGGTTAATATCATCGTGAATTATCCATCTATCATCAAATCTAAAAGTTTTTCCTTAGTTAAATCATTAAAGATGAAACTTTATGTATTTTTCCAATTTCAAGCATATAAACTCTAAATTAGACTAATCATGTGCAAAGTTCTTCCTTATTGAACTCAAAGTTCCTTTTTACATTAACAGGCTATTATCAACTTTAATCATCAATTAAACCCTATAAATCACATTAACCGTACTAAAATAGGGTTCTTTAAACATTAATACATTAAAGTTGATAGCTTCTATTATTTTTCGAATTGCATAAGGAATCAGGCTTCAATTATATTTTTATTAGATTCCCCTCGTTTTTCTGAGCAAGATTCATATATTACATGTCCCCAACCGAGCTACCGATATTTATCTATGAAATTTGCATTAAAATACTTACTTGGCCAATAGAGAAACGCCACGTCATCATCTCAAGCAATCGTAGGCGCGTCTGGTTTAAAACATAACCAATTTACTCTATTACCCTTGGTAAGTTGCTGGCTCATTCAGCCCACAGAGGGGCAATTTTGTCCAACGCGCCCTTGGCCTCCTTCAGCCTCGCGCAGCAACAGCCGCGCCGCCCTAGCCGCGATCTGCAGATGTGCGCCGGCTTTTCTACTGCTCCTCGGACCTCGATCGCTATCAACAACCGTCATACTGACCCCTCCATGCCCCCACGCACCTAACGGTGCTCCTGGTACGTGGCTGGTCGGCCCGAAACACGCCCAGCAGGTCCACCGCCATGGCTGACCTGCAGACCTCCTGCGGCGCATGTGCAGATGCTAGACCTAAGGGACGACGACCAGGCTCCTTTCCCACGGTCTTGGGATCATCGTGCTTCCATCCAACTTCTGTCTACGACTCCACATTGTTCTGGGTTGCACTCACTCCCATGGTTAGGGTTTAAGAACGAAAACGAGAAAGAAGATTGAAGAACTACATGTGGGATCTTCTGGACTCGATCCAGGGCTCTGTACCTTTTATAGGATGGAGTATGAAGCCCTAAGGCGTTCATATAAGAGGGAACAAGTCCCTTTCCTAAAAGGAAACAACTTTCCTTAAATAGGAAGCAGATCTTCTCTTTCTCTCTCATCCCCTTGATATTCCTTTTCCTTGGGATATTAGTATTACAAAAATTTATCTTCTTATTACTTGCCTCTTAATTATTCATCACGAAATCATGTTTTCTTTTAATAGAAAATACTCCCTTTTATCCATATTACAAAATTCATCAATAAAATATCACATTATGCTAGTATTTGTAATCTTGGTATTTTCTCTTTCTTTCCTCTTTATTGGGACTCCTTGGATCCCAATATACTCCATTATTTCGAAATCCTTTTTCCAAGGATATTCATTATCCTTCTAGATGCATCTTTATGCCTTATTTCACATTATCTTGTTTATTTCTCATTTAAATATTCCTTTTTGAGGATTTCTTTTATTTTTCTTTTATTTTCCTCATTGACATTCCTTTTAATATTAACAACCACATGGATACGAAAATTCCACAAAGGATAACTCAATTATATCTCTTTTCACTTGTTTTCCACATATTAACACTATTTCCAATTTCTTTCTTAATAAAGGAATACTTAATTAATCTTTTCTTTTCTTATTACTTTCTTTATACAACTTTGTACTCCTTGGAACCCAAGGAACCCAAGAGGCACGAAATCCTCTTTGGATTTGCCTTCTAGAGGTTTCCACAAATTTCTTTGATCAATTATTCAATTATTCATTCACTAATTGAATTTTCTTTGTTATTTCCTTGTTATTGGGCCCAATATCCAATAAAGCCCACAAATCAAACAACAAGGCTATTTTAAATGAAATCCATTTATTTGAAGCAAATTATATCATTATTTGTTCAAATATCTTTAATATGAGAAATTACATTTCTCACCAATTGAACCCAAAAATTGGGGTTATAACATCCTTCCCCTCTTATAGGAATTTTGTCCTCAAAATTTAGGTAAGCAAACAAACAATTCAGGATAAGACTTTTCCATGTCCATCATTGGCCCCTATGTGGCTTTGCCGTACTCATGGCGTTTCCAAAGAACCTTTATCATCACATATTCTTTTCTCTGAGTTCTTTCATCCTGGCGTCTATAAACTACACAGGTGACTCATACCATTTCAGCCTACCTTGGGGCTCACTAGGTTCATTGCTCAGCACATGGTCGGGTACCTCACATAGTGCTCTAAATTGGACACATGGAAAACATCTCCCATTACTCTATCCTGAGGGGTAGGGTCAAAGCTAACCTCCTCCACTCATCCATCTCTAATGGATCCATGTATCGGGGACTCATCTCTCTTAGTTATAACTTAGAGGGGTCGGATTTTCATATCACATAATCTCCCACAGTGAACTGCATGTCAGTCTACTTTGCATCTGCTCACGACTCTCATCGTCTCTGGGCTCCTTTCAGCCTTTGCACAATCAAAGTGACTTCACCTATACGTACTGGGGTCCCTTTTTTTCTAACAATCATGTGGCCCTTTTCTAACCATCATGTGGTCCTTTTCACCAACATCACCTTACTGAAGTGGTGACTGACACAACCTCCTTTACAGAGCTCCTTATAAAACCCGATACTGGCTATGGTGGTCATCTTCACATCTTTCATAGGACAAAACTGTCTCTCGATATCACCCTGAACGAGCACACATGCCCTCATTAGACCCTTTAGTCAAGATCATACTAACCATAGTTAGGGGTGATAAACTATACTAACATTGAGTTCTTCATGTACCTACTTCCACTTTATGGAAGTGAACCTTTAGGTCAAACTCAGATTCTTTGAACTTGCATTATGGTGTAGTTGAACCATCTCTCTCATGGGTAGTTCAACTAGATTTGTCCCTTGACAGAACTCTTTCTTTCTCATGTCATCTAGGTAAGGCAATCTACCATAACCCATATTGCATCTCGACCTTCCTCGGTCCAGGAAAGACCTATCACAACATCCATAGTGTTGAGCTCTCATTCCTTCTCAGGGATTCTTTTGTCCTCCATATCGATACACTGGGTTACTGGGGTTCGTCCTTTACCTCCTGGCTTGCATGGCCAAAAACCACATGCAACCTCATCTTAAGCATCTAACGTGCTATTGCCATTCACCATGGTGTATGATAATCTTCAACCATGATTTCCTATATGTCATGATTCTTTCAAGATCAAAACCTTTGAAACCCTAAACCACTCTAGTTGGGGTTTCATCACCTTCTCTTCCAAAGAAGTACATCTGAGGTTTTACCACCATCCTTTCGTGGCATCAAGGACTAGACTGGCTAACCAAACAACCCTTAACTTTTCCACGCATCTTGTTACATCTGAGTGTTATCCAAACACCTCTCCTTTTCAAACCTAAGGTTATCCAAACAACCCTTTCTAGCCTCTGGTCAAACAAGTCAGATGTATCTCAACCAGAGCAGCCATTACCACCTCACATCCTTAGGTATTAGGTAACATCACACTTCCATGTATTTCACTTATCATGTCACCTGAAACTATATGTTCATCTTTATAAAAACACTCTCTGATTCCATCATCATGGTGGTCAAACTCAACCTGTATAACTTGTAAGTTCCACATAGCTCATGATAAAAAAATCCTCGTAAGGGAACTACCTCATTCCTCTTAGTGTTTGCAAGCCATCCATGTATCATTCACTTTACCAGGATAGGTTATCTTCTCTATCCCCATCTCCCGTGGCAACGTTCCAACCTACATCATCTCTTATCCTTGGTGTATGGCATGCGTAATATCCTATCTCTCACCCCCATAACAAGAGGAAATAAGCATTTGGTTGCAGTCCAAATACAGAGTTCTTCTTGTTCCAAGAGTAGAGATGGTACATCCCACCTTGCCAGTACACCGTTATATCTAAGTTGCAACGTGCCACATATGTCTCTACATCACAGACATCATGATATCAAACAAGTCTTGAACCTACTGAGGTTCATATCCTTGGTCATCTCCTCTAGGTCTATAGGGTACTGACTCTTTTGGGGTCATCCCTCTTCCCTCATGCATCAAGAGAGTGCCCTACTGAGCTACCCTTTGGGTCCCATGAGTTCATGAAGGTGATCAATCTCCTAACCCATGGCCCTCAGACAATGATAGCTGTTACCTCTCGACCCTATGGTCATGTGCAACTGGGGAATTAGGCAACTCCTACCTTTATCAGTCTTATCCCTACCCGACCCTAGGATCGACTTAGGATTCACCATTACAGTACATGTTCACTTAGAATCTTACCCAAGTCATCATCTCTCTTTCTGCATTCATGGGATGACTCTCATCCATTCATAAGCATTAAGACAACCTGCCTACGTTGGTCAAGCCCCATACTGGTTACCTCCATGGTAACACTTTCACATGCAATAGAGATGTATATCTATGGGTCTGTAGATTCATTCTCATACTATGTACCTTTCACTTAGCTTCTCAAGATTCTATGAGACCTCTTTAGGTTACCAACAAAACTGATATACACCCTACCAAAGGTGTCTCTCTCCCAGGATGGGAGGAAAACTATCTCTAAGGTCACAAAAGCTCTTAGGTCCAGGGTTTACATCCTCACGAGCCTACTTAACCCTGGCAAGCTTTTAAGGCATAAGAAGATTACCTAATAAACCATGTTGGATCAAGATTATACCTTCCTTTATCATCAACCTAGCTATGAGGGGTTCATCAAACACACCTTAAACTTCAGGGGCTTCTCTTTTCCTCTATCCATGAGGTGTACCATGCTCGAAACTATAGCAACGTAATTCTCATCGTGAGCATTAGGTATACCACTTCCCCTCTTAGGCCTAGGAACCCTAGGTTCACTTTTAGGTGTCCAACTGCACGCTTTATCTCTTAACCGTGAATCAAGCTTGAAAAAGGCATAACTTGCACTTCCTGTCATCCTTCAACTCGAACAACACTTTAAGGTTGAGCCCTCCTTAAGGACAACCATCAAGGTACAAGGCCTCATAACCTGCTACAAAACTTTTCTAAGTCTAAGGAACTCTTCTTCCTACCTCGGAAGGTAAACACCTATGCCATAGGCCCATATGTACCACAAGTTTCATCTTCTATCTCTAGGGTTTGGTCCCTCTAAAGGCAACCAAGATATCATCAACTTTCACGGATCGATCATGAAGCAACCACTATCATCCATTGTTTAGGGTTTTAGGCTTCCAATCTTCTTGCTGGGTTTCCTGCTCTCTCTAGAGCTAACCCCACATCCAACCTCACCATTAGAGGTCATCTCTTCGTGAAGGATCAACCTCCAAAGCATTCTCTACATGGGTGAAGCCTAGGTTCACACTTATGGTTGCTCAAGATCAACCCTTGATGCTCCATTATAATTCCTTATCCAGGGTTTCATCCTACTGTCAGCATTATGACGTGCCCTAGGTGCCAGCTATGCCCTACTTTCACAATCCCATAGGGTTTCCATGGTCCTTCACTAACATCGTCATATAAGGAGATATCCTTTACTCTAACATGCACGACCCTTCCCAGGGTTGGGTTGCCAAAGGTGCTAGGTCACCCATGGATCCTATGGAATCCCAAAGGCATGTCCTTTCAAACACCTGGTCCAACTCATCTCTCTCTAACCTTCACTTAGGGTTAGGGTTAGCATCATCCTCCAAGGATGTGCCAGGTCTCTTCTTGAAATGGAGATCTTTATCTCCAAGACTTACTTATCCTCCTGACAAGAAGGTCTAGCCTCAGGTCTCTTCTGAGGACATGACATCTTATGTCATACGTCCTAAGCATGTATCTATTATTTATTTTGCGCTTAACCTATTAAGCGTATGTCCATGACATCTTATTTACATGCTTTTCATTAATTTAGTGGAGGATTCCTTAAACCTTATTAACCTTACCCATACCTCAAGAGGGTGAGGAGAAGAAAGGAAACCCTAATCCTTTAGGTCATTATCAGAATTTTGTGATGAGAAGGGATGAATAAGATGAGAAGTCCTAAAGGTATCTTATTTTGATTCATACCCTAAGACTTTGGCCAGACGGTCACACAGGTCCGGGAGTCCTTGTATTTTGACTAGCGGTGCGGAGGAAAATCTTGCCAGCCCCCGGTCGTGATCCCTTTCTAGACACCTCCGTCTTTCAGATACTTCTCTAATAACTCCCTTGGGTTCTATGGAGTTTGTAAAATTTAATAATTATTAATGGTTAACTGAGGAACCTAAGCTCTGATACCAAATGTTACGACCCCACCTGCCGATAACCCCCAATTAAGGGAGACCAAGAGGTTGAAGCCGCACCCATTAAACCCGGATCAAAGGTTCGACATATAACCATAAAAAATTATTAAATTCTAACAGACTATACTGAAAATGGTAATAAAATTTTTCTTTACATACCTTTTGAAAACTTGGATCTCTAAACTTCTATCCACACCGATACTAATCTATCTAATCCTCCTTTGTACTTTAATTCTCTTTTAGTATCACATGTGCCACTTTACTGTTTGTTCTTTTCATTGTACCTAAAACGCCGACAAACAAAACATCGGTCAGCCGAAGCTGGTATGTGGGGGAAACAGATAATCATGCAACTATGATAACCATGTAATCATTCAATTAATCATTTAACAACTAAGATTACGTTTTAAGCCAAACTACTCAATCCATACCTATCTACAACTCTATGTTGTCCCTGTAAGGACTTATATGGTACCTCTATAAAGGTGACTTGATGGACCTACCCTCTAGGCAGCCAAAGTCTTTCATGACCTGATGGACCTACCCTCTAGGTAGCCATGTACTAGGTCAGCCATTACGACACAGAGGGGAATAATGATTGAGCTAGTAGGCATATACATTATGTGATAGTCATAGTCACTTTATACTTGCCAGAAATAAATAAACATTCAATAGTTTAGTTGCATTCAATGCGTTTAAAACATCCGAGAATCCATCGGGAAACTAAAGCGGTTATTCATAATCGTAACCACATACCTGATCCATAGTAACTTGATGTCCATGCATTAACATTCAACACAATTAATCAATCAATCAAAAATATCCTAAAAATAATGCATAACATTCAAGTGTCATTGTTTTATTCAAACATCCACAGGATCAATTTGGATTCCACCTTATGATTTCTAGACCAACTTTAGGGTGTTATTAGGGTTTTAGCCTTCATTATGCATTTATCACTTTTTATGCTCTTTTAGTTCACAAACCCTAATTTATGCATCATAGACACAATTGAATGTCAATTAAGTCTAATATGTTTCTTTTACACTAAAACAATTATCGCCATCCTTTTAGGTCATATCCAAAACATTAAAGCTAATTATCATCTTTGGTTTCTTTCAAATTGACAAATCATTTTTCATTATAGTTCAACTCACATATATGAACCTTATTTATTACTATTTCCACTTTTATACACTAGGAAACACTAATTATCCAAATAATTCACATTAAAGCTCTTTGGTACTCAATTTATCTTTGAATCATCATAATTCTATTTTATTCGTCGATTTGTACAATTAAAACCATTAGAATTCATATCAACATAAATTAGGGTTTCTAATCCCATTAAGGCATATTCATGTACAAAGAACCCTAAATTAAACCAACTATATAAAAAGATCATCTTTTTAAATCCTATTTTCCGCTTTATTAACAACAGGTTAATATCATCTTGAATTATCCATCTATCATCAAATCTAAGGGTTTTTCCTTAGTTAAATCATTAAAGATGATAACTTTATGTATTTTTCCAATTTCAAGCATATAAACTCTAAATTAGACTAATCATGTGCAAAGTTCTTCCTTTTTGAACTCAAAGTTCCTTTTTACATTAACATGCTATTATCAACTTTAATCATCAATTAAACCCTATAAATCACATTAACCGTACTAAAATAGGGTTCTTTAAACATTAATACATTAAAGTTGATAGCTTCTATTATTTTTCGAATTGCATAAGGAATCAGGCTTCAATTATATTTTTATTAGATTCCCCTCATTTTTCTAAGCAAGATTCATATATTACATGTCCCCAACCGAGCTACCGATATTTATCTATGAATTTTGCATTAAAATACTTACTTGGCCAATAGAGAAACCCCACGTCATCATCTCAAGCAATCGTAGACGCGGCTGGTTTAAAACATAACCAATTTACTCTATTACCCTTGGTAAGTTGCTGGCTCATTCATCCCGCAGAGGGGAAATTTTGTCCAACGCGCCCTTGGCCTCCTTCAACCTCGCGCAGCAACAACCGCGCCGCCCTAGCCGCGATCTACAGATGTGGCCGGCTTTTCTACTGCTCCTCGGACCTCGATCGCCATCAGCAACCATCGTACTGACCCCGCCATGCCCCCACGCACCTAACGGTGCTCCTGGTACGTGGCTGGTCGGCCCGAAACATGCTCAGCAGGTCCGCCGCCATGGCTGACCTGCAGACCTCCTGCGGCGCATGTGCAGATGCTAGACCTAAGGGATGACGGCCAGGCTCCTTTCCCACACTCTTGGGATCATCGTGCTTCCATCCAGCTTCTGTCTACGACTCCACATCGTTCTGGGTTGCACTCACTCCCATGGTTAGGGTTTAAGAACGAAAACAAGAAAGAATATTGAAGAACTACATGTGGGATCTTCTGGACTCGATCCATGGCTCTGTACCTTTTATAGGATGGAGTATGAAGCCCTAAGGCGTTCATATAAGAGGGAACAAGTCCCTTTCCTAAAAGGAAACAACTTTCCTTAAATAGGAAGTAGATCTTCTCTTTCTCTCTCATCCCCTTGATATTCCTTTTCCTTGGGATATTAGTATTACAAAAATTTATCTTCTTATTACTTGCCTCTTAATTATTCATCACGAAATCATGTTTTCTTTTAATAGAAAATACTCCCTTTTATCCATATTACAAAATTCATCAATAAAATATCACATTATGCTATTATTTGTAATCTTGGTATTTTCTCTTTCTTTCCTCTTTATTGGGACTCCTTGGATCCCAATATACTCCATTATTTCGAAATCCTTTTTCCAAGGATATTCATTATCCTTCTAGATGCACCTTTATGCCTTATTTCACATTATCTTGTTTATTTCTCATTTAAATATTCCTTTTTGAGGATTTCTTTTTATTTTTATTTTATTTTCCTCATTGACATTCCTTTTAATATTAACAACCACATGGATACGAAAATTCCACAAAGGATAACTCAATTATATCTCTTTTCACTTGTTTTCCACATATTAACACTATTTCCAATTTCTTTCTTAATAAAGGAATACTTAATTAATCTTTTCTTTTCTTATTACTTTCTTTATACAACTTTGTACTCCTTGGAACCCAAGAGGCAAAATCCTCTTTGGATTTTCCTTCTAGAGGTTTCCAAAAATTTCTTTGATCAATTATTCAATTATTCATTCACTAATTGAATTTTCTTTGTTATTGGGCCCAATAGCCAATAAAGCCCACAAATCAAACAACAAGGCTATTTTAAACGAAATCCATTTATTTGAAGCAAATTATATCATTATTTGTTCAAATATCTTTAATATGAGAAATTACATTTCTCACCAATTGAACCCAAAAATTGGGGTTATAACATCCTTCCCCTCTTATAGGAATTTTGTCCTCAAAATTCAGGCAAGCAAACAAACAATTTAGGATAAGACTTTTCCATGTCCATCATTGGCCCCTATGTGGCTTTGCCGTACTCATGGCGTTTCCAAAGAACCTTTATCATCACATATTCTTTTCTCTGAGTTCTTTCATCCTGGCGTCTATAAACTACACAGGTGACTCAGACCATTTTAGCCTCCCTTGGGGCTCACTAGGTTCATTGCTCAGCACATGGTCGGGTACCTCACATAGTGCTCTAAATTGGACACATGGAAAACATCTCCTATTACTCTATCCTGAGGGGTAGGGTCAAACCTAACCTCCTCCACTCATCCATCTCTAATGGACCCATGTATCGGGGACTCAGCTCTCTTAGTTATAACTTAGAGGGGTCGGATTTGCATATCACATAATCTCCCACAGTGAACTACATGTCAGTCTACTTTGCATCTGCTCACGACTCTCATCGTCTCTGGGCTCCTTTCAGCCTTTGCACAATCAAAGTGACTTCACCTATACGTACTGGGGTCCCTTTTTTTTCTAACCATCATGTGGCCCTTTTCTAACCATCATGAGGTCCTTTTCACCAACATCACCTTACTGAAGTGGTGACCGACACAACCTCCTTTACAGAGCTCCTTATAAAACCCAATATTGTCTATGGTGGTTATCTTCACATCTTTCATAGGACAAAACTGTCTCTCGATATCACCCTGAACGAGCACACATGCCCTCATCAGACCCTTTAGTATGGATCATACTAACCATAGTTAGGGGTGATAAACTATACTAACATTGAGTTCTTCATGTACCTACTTCCACTTTATGGAAGTGAACCTTTAGGTCAAACTCAGATTATTTGAACTTGCATTATGGTGTAGTTGAACCATCTCTCTCATGGGTAGTTCAACCAGATTTGTCCCTTGACAGAACTCTTTCTTTCTCATGTCATCTAGGTAAGGCAATCTACCATAACCCATATTGCATCTCGACCTTCCTCGGTCCAGGAAAGACCTATCACAACATCCATAGTGTTGAGCTCTCATTCCTTCTCAGGGATTCTTTTGTCCTCCATATCGATACACTGGGTTACTGGGGTTCGTCCTTTACCTCCTGGCTTGCATGGCCATAAACCACATGCAACCTCATCTTAAGCATATAACGTGCTATTGCCATTCTCCATGGTGTATGACAATCTTCAACCATGATTTCCTGTATGTCATGATTCTTTCAAGATCAAAACCTCTGAAACCCTAAACCACTCTAGTCGGGGTTTCATCACCTTCTCTTCCAAAGAAGTACATCTGAGGTTTTACCACCATCCTTTCGTGGCATCAAGGACTAGACTGGATAACCAAACAACCCTTAACTTTTCCACACATCTTGTTACATCTGAGTGTTATCCAAACACCTCTCCTTTTCAAACCTAAGGTTAGCCAAACAACCCTTTCTAGCCTCTGGTCAAACAAGTCAGATGTATCTCAACCAGAGCAGCCATTACCACCTCACATCCTTAGGTATTAGGTAACATCACACTTCTGTGTATTTCACTTATCATGTCACCTCAAACTATATGTTCATCTTTATAAAAACACTCTCTGATTCCATCATCATGGTGGTCAAAATCAACCTGTATAACTTGTAAGTTCCACATAGCTCATGATAAAAACATCCTCGTAAGGGAACTACCTCATTCCTCTTAGTGTTTGCAAGCCATCCATGTATCATTCACTTTACCAGGATAGGTTATCTTCTCTATCCCCATCTCCCGTGGCAACGTTCCAACCTACATCATCTCTTATCCTTGGTGTATGGCATGTGTAATATCCTATATCTCACCCCCATAACAAGAGGAAATAAGCATTTGGCTGCAGTCCAAATACAGAGTTCTTCTTGTTCCAAGAGTAGAGATGGTACATCCCACCTTGCCAGTACACCGTTATATCTAAGTTGCAATGTGCCACATATGTCTCTACATCACAGACATCATGATATCAAACAAGTCTTGAACCTACTGAGGTTTATATCCTTGGTCATCTCCTCTAGGTCTATAGGGTACTGACTCTTTTGGGGTCATCCCTCTTCCCTCATGCATCAAGAGAGTGCCCTACTCAGCTGCCCTTTGGGTCCCATGAGTTCATGAAGGTGATCAATCTCCTAACCCATGGCCCTGAGACAATGATAGCTGTTACCTCCCGACCCTATGGTCATGTGCAACTGGGGAATTAGGCAACTCCTACCTTTATCAGTCTTATCCCTACCTGACCCTAGGATCGACTTAGGATTCACCATTACAGGACATGTTCACTTAGAATCTTACCCAAGTCATCATCTCTCTTTCTGCATTCATGGGCTGACTCTCATCCGTTCATAAGCATTAAGGCAACCTGCCTACCTTGGTCAAGCCCCATACTGGTTACCTCCATGGTAACACTTTCACATGCAATAGAGATGGATATCTATGGGTCTGTAGATTCATTCTCATACTATGTACCTTTCACTTAGCTTCTCAAGATTATATGAGACCTCTTTAGGTTACCAACAAAACTGATATACACCCTACCAAAGGTGTCTCTCTCCCAGGATGGGAGGAAAACTATCTCTAAGGTCACAAAAGCTCTTAGGTCCAGGGTTTACATCCTCACGAGCCTACTTAACCCTGGAAAGCTTTTAAGGCATAAGAAAATTACCTAATAAACCATGCTGGATCAAGATTATACCTTCCTTTATCATCAACCTATCTATGAGGGGTTCATCAAACACACCTTAAACTTCAGGGGCTTCTCTTTTCCTCTATTCATGAGGCGTACCATGCTCGAAACTATAGCAACTTAATTCTCATCGTGAGCATTAGGTATACCACTTCCCCTCTTAGGCCTAGGAACCCTAGGTTCACTTTTAGGTGTCCAACTGCACACTTTATGTCTTAACCGTGAATCAAGCTTGAAAAAGGCATAACGTGCACTTCCTGTCATCGTTCAACTCGAACAACACTTTAAGGTTGAGCCCTCCTTAAGGACAACCATCAAGGTACAAGGCCTCATAACCTGCTACAAAACTTCTCTAAGTCTAAGGAACTCTTCTTCCTACCTCGGAAGGTAAACACCTATGCCATAGGCCCATATGTACCACACGTTTCATCTTCTATCTCTAGGGTTTGGTCCCTCTAAAGGCAACCAAGATATCATCAACTTTCAGGGATCGATCATGAAGCAACCACTATCATCCATTGTTCAGGGTTTTAGGCTTCCAATCTTCTTGCTGGGTTTCCTGCTCTCTCTAGAGCTAACCCCACATCCAACCTCACCATTAGAGGTCATCTCTTCGTGAAGGATCAACCTCCAAAGCATTCTCTACATGGGTGAAGCCTAGGTTCGCACTTATGGTTTCTCAAGATCAACCCTTGATTCTCCGTTATAATTCCTTATCCAGGGTTTCATCCTACTGTCAGCATTATGATGTGCCCTAGGTGCCAGCTATGCCCTACTTTCACAATCCCATAGGGTTTCCATGGTCCTTCACTAACATCGTCATATAAGGAGCTATCCTTTACTCTAACATGCACGACCCTTCCCAGGGTTGGGTTGCCAAAGGTGCTAGGTCACCCATGGATCCTATGGAATCCTAAAGGCATGTCCTTTCAAACACCTGGTCCAACTCATCTCTCTCTAACCTTCACTTAGGGTTAGGGTTAGCATCATCCTCCAAGGATGTGCCAGGTCTCTTCTCGAAATGGAGATCTTTATCTCCAAGACTAACTTATCCTCCTGACAAGAAGGTCTAGCCTCAGGTCTCTTCTGAGGACATGACATCTTATGTCATACGTCCTAAGCATGTATCTATTATTTATTTTGCGCTTAACCTATTAAGCTTATGTCCATGACATCTTATTTACATGCTTTTCATTAATTTAGTGGAAGATTCCTTAAACCTTATTAACCTTACCCATACCTCAAGAGGGTGAGGAGAAGAAAGGAAACCCTAATCCTTTAGGTCCTTATCAGAACTTTGTGATGAGAAGGGATGAATAAGATGAGAAGTCCTAAAGGTATCTTATTTTGATTCATACCCTAACACTTTGGCCAGACAGTCACACGGGTCCAGGAGTCCTTGTATTTTGACTAGCGGTGCGGAGGAAAATCTTGCCAGCCCCCAGTCGTGATCCCTTTCTAGATACCTCTGTCTTTCAGATACTTCTCTAATAACTCCCTTGGGTTCTATGGAGTTTGTAAAATTTAATAATTATTAATGGTTAACTGAGGAACCTAAGATCTGATACCAAATGTTACGACCCCACCTGCCGATAACCCCCAATTAAGGGAGACCATGAGGTTGAAGCCGCACCCATTAAACCCGGATCAAAGGTTCGACATATAACCATAAACAATTATTAAATTCTAACAGACTATACTGAAAATGGTAATAAAATTTTTCTTTACATACCTTTTGAAAACTTGGATCTCTAAACTTCTATCCACACCGATACTAATCTATCTAATCCTCCTTTGTACTTTAATTCTCTTTTAGTATCACATGTGCCACTTTACTGTTTGTTCTTTTCATTGTACCTAAAACGCCGACAAACAAAACGTCGGTCAGCCGAAGCTAGTATGTGGGGGAAACAGATAATCATGCAACTATGATAACCATGTAAGCATTCAATTAATCATTTAACAACCAAGATTACGTTTTAAGCCAAACTACTCAATCCATACCTATCCACAACTCTGTGTTGTCCCTGTAAGGACTTATATGGTACCTCTATAAAGGTGACTTGATGGACCTACCCTCTAGGCAGCCAAAGTCTTTCATGACCTGATGGACCTACCCTCTAGGTAGCCATGTACTAGGTCAGCCATTACGACACAGAGGGGAATAATGATTGAGCTAGTAGGCATATACATTATGTGATAGTCATAGTCACTTTATACTTTCCAGAAATAAATAAACATTCAATAGTTTAGTTGCATTCAATGCGTTTAAAACATCTGAGAATCCATCGGGAAACTAAAGCGGTTATTCATAATCATAACCACATACCTGATCCATAGTAACTTGATGTCCATGCATTAACATTCAACACAATTAATCAAGCAATCAACAATATCCTGAAAATAATGCATAACATTCAAGTGTCATTGTTTTATTCAAACATCCACAGGATCAATTTGGATTCCACCTTATGATTTCTAGACCAAGTTTAGGGTGTTATTAGGGTTTTAGCCTTCATTATGCATTTATCACTTTTTATGCTCTTTTAGTTCACAAACCCTAATTTATGCATCATAGACACAAGTGAATGTCAATTAAGTCTAATATGTTTCTTTTACACTAAAACAATTATCTTTATCCTTTTAGGTCATATCCAAAACATTAAAGCTAATTATCATCTTCGGTTTCTTTCAAATTGACAAATCATTTTTCATTATAGTTCAACTCACATATATGAACCTTTTTTATTACTATTTCCACTTTTATACACTAGGAAACACTAATTATCCAAATAATTCACATTAAAGCTCTTTGGTACTCAATTTATCTTCGAATCATCATAATTCTATTTTATTCATCGATTTGTACAATTAAAACCATTAGAATTCATATCAACATAAATTAGGGTTTCTAATCCCATTAAGGCATATTCATGTACATAGAACCCTAAATTAAACCAACTATATAAAAAGATCATCTTTTTAAATCCTATTTTCACCTTTATTAACAATAGGTTAATATCATCTTGAATTATCCATCTATCATCAAATCTAAGGGTTTTTCTTTAGTTAAATCATTAAAGATGATAACTTTATGTATTTTTCCAATTTCAAGCATATAAACTCTAAATTAGACTAATCATGTGCAAAGTTCTTCCTTTTTGAACTCAAAGTTCCTTTTTACATTAACATGCTATTATCAACTTTAATCATCAATTAAACCCTATAAATCACATTAACCGTACTAAAATAGGGTTCTTTAAATATTAATACATTAAAGTTGATAGCTTCTATTATTTTTCGAATTGCATAAGGAATCAGGCTTCAATTATATTTTTATTAGATTCCCCTCATTTTTCTGAGCAATATTCATATATTACATGTCCCCAACCGAGCTACCGATATTTATCTATGAATTTTGCATTAAAATACTTACTTTGCCAATAGAGAAACGCCACGTCATCATCTCAAGCAATCGTAGGCGCGGCTGGTTTAAAACATAACCAATTTATTCTATTACCCTTGGTAAGTTGCTGGATCATTCAGCCCGCGGAGGGGCAATTTTGTCCAACACGCCCTTGGCCTCCTTCAACCTCACGCAACAACAGCCGCGCCGCCCTAGCCGCAATCTGCAGATGTGCGCCGACTTTTCTACTGCTCCTCGGACCTCGATCTCCATCAGCAACCGTCGTACTGACCCCGCCATGCCCCCACGCACCTAACGGTGCTCCTGGTACATGGCTGGTCGGCCCGAAACACGCCCAGCAGGTCCGCCGCCATGGCTGACCTGCAGACCTCCTGCGGCGCATGTGCAGATGCTAGACCTAAGGGACGACGGTCGGGCTCCTTTCCCACGGTCTTGGGATCATCATGCTTCCATCTAGCTTCTGTCTATGACTCCACATCGTTCTGGGTTGCACTCATTCCCATGGTTAGGGTTTAAGAATGAAAACAAGAAAGAAGATTGAAGAACTATGTGTGGGATCTTCTGGACTCGATCTAGGGCTCTGTACCTTTTATAGGATGGAGTATGAAGCCCTAAGACGTTCATATAAGAGAGAACAAGTCCCTTTCCTAAAAGGAAATGACTTTCCTTAAATAGGAAGTAGATCTTCTCTTTCTCTCTCATCCCCTTGATATTCCTTTTCCTTGGGATATTAGTATTACAAAAATTTATCTTCTTATTACTTGCCTCTTAATTATTCATCACGAAATCATGTTTTCTTTTAATAGAAAATACTCCCTTTTATCCATATTACAAAATTCATTAATAAAATATCACATTATGCTATTATTTGTAATCTTGGTATTTTCTCTTTCTTTCCTCTTTATTGGGACTCCTTGGATCCCAATATACTCCATTATTTCGAAATCCTTTTTCCAAGGATATTCATTATCCTTCTAGATGCATCTTTATGCCTTATTTCACATTATCTTGTTTATTTCTCATTTAAATATTCCTTTTTGAGGATTTCTTTTTATTTTTCTTTTATTTTCCTCATTGGCATTCCTTTTAATATTAACAACCACATGGATACGAAATTTCCACAAAGGATAACTCAATTATATCTCTTTTCACTTGTTTTCCACATATTAACACTATTTCCAATTTCTTTCTTAATAAAGGAATACTTAATTAATCTTTTCTTTTCTTATTACTTTCTTTATACAACTTTGTACTCCTTGGAACCCAAGGAACCCAAGAGGCACGAAATCCTCTTTGGATTTGCCTTCTAGAGGTTTCCACAAATTTCTTTTATCAATTATTCAATTATTCATTCACTAATTGAATTTTCTTTGTTATTTCCTTGTTATTGGGCCCAATAGCCAATAAAGCCCACAAATCAAACAACAAGGCTATTTTAAACGAAATCCATTTATTTGAAGCAAATTATATCATTATTTGTTCAAATATATTTAATATGAGAAATTACATTTCTCACCAATTGAACCCAAAAATTGGGGTTATAACACATACTGTTGATGTCGTTGATCTTATTGCTGCTAAACTTGATGTTCTTACAAGAAGATGAGTACATTGCAAATAGAATCAGCTGAAGTGATATGTGAATCTTGTGGTAATCTGGGACATACTTCTTCTTCATGCTTTGTTCCTAATGCAAATGAAGGGAGTCTTGAACAAGATAATGTCGTTGGGATGCAAAGGAATAAGCAGTACAATCCCTATTCCAATACCTACAATCCGGGATGGAGAGATCATCCTAATTTCTCCTACCGAAACACACGCAACGCTCAAAACTTCCAACATGGACAGCAACAACTGCGGTAACAACAACACTTCAACTGGCAAAACAACGGGAATCCTCTAGGATTCAACAACAACAAGGGTTACCAACAACAACAACAACCCCAAAGTTCTTCCTTGGAGGCCATGATGGAGAAATTCATCTCCACACAAATGCAACAGAATGAAGAGCTAAGGAGCAACGACAAGCTCTTGAAGGATGACAATGCTCAACTCTTTCAAAAAGTGGATAACATTTCCACTCACTAAAGGATGTTGGAAAATCAAATTTCCCAACAAGCCTTGACACAACAAAAGAACACTCCATTTGGTTCTCTTCCAAGCCAACCAAAAGTGAACCCAAGGCAACAAGCTAATGCTATCACTTTGAGAAGCGGAGCTGAAATCCACAAACCTTGTCCACCCAAGGAGAAGAATGCCGAAATTGTCGATGATGAGAAGCTCGACACTCCTACATGAGATAAAGGTAAAGATATAGCTGAGGTACCACATCCTATTAAGACAAATGAACCATTTCCACAAAGGCTTGCAAACACGAAGGAAGATTTAAAGTTTAGGAAGTTTATGGACATTCTAAATAAACTACATGTCAACCTTCCATTAGTTGAAGTTATTGCAGAGATTCCTTCATATGTCAAGTTCCTAAAGGACATCCTCACTAAAAGGAGGAAGGTAGACCAAGTGGAGACCGTGATGCTTTCTGAAAGAATCAGTTCTATCATTCAGAATTGACTTCTTGAGAAGTTAAATGACTTGCGAACCTTCACACTACCATCCAAGATCAGCGACACCACTTTTGACAAGGGTCTTGTAGACCTCGGTGCTAGTATCAGTCTCATCCCATCTACCCTGTGGCAAGAGCTAGATATCGGAGATCTTAAGCCTACAAAGATGGCCATTGAGTTGGCCGATCATTCCATCAAATACCCAAAAGGTATCGTGGAGGATGTGCTAGTGTAGATTGGTAAACTATATATCCCTTGTGATTTTGTAGTGCTAGATATGGTAGAAGTTCCTTCAAACCCCATTCTTTTTGGGAGGCCTTTCCTTAGAACCGTTGGATGCCTAGTTGATGTTCACGAAGGTAAACTCACACTCCAAGTTGGCAAGGAATACATGGAGTTTTATGTATATGATGCTATGAAAGCACCCTCTCGTGTAGAAGAAATTTGTTTTATGGATTCTATTGATTTTGTTGTACAAGAAGATCGTGATGTTACCAACTTGAGACTGAATTACTATAATGATGATGAAGGTATGAATAATGGATATGAAAATTTTGGGGTATTTTCTATTGCTAAACCAGATGCTATAGAAATAGACACTCCAATTGTTGATGACAAAGTCAAAGACAATGTAGCTGAAAGAAAAGTAGAACTTAAAGACCTTCCACTAGGGATATATGCATTTCTTGATTCCGACTCTACTTCTCCTGTCATAATTAATAATGAGTTAACCAATGAACAAGAAAGTAAATTGCTTGCCGAATTGTATTTGTATAAAGGCGTTATTGGTTACTCTTTATTGATGATTTGAAGGGCATTCATCCCTCTATTTGTATGCACCAAATAAATATGGAGGATGATTCTAAACCCACCATTGAACCACCTATATGTTTGAATCATAATATGTTTGAGGTGGTTAAAAAGGAAATCTTTAAGCTAGTTGATGTAGGTATCATTTATCCTATAAGTGACAGCCCTTGGGTAGTGCCATCCACATGGTACCTAAGAAGGGGGGGGGGGGCGCAACTATCATCAAGGGAGACAATTATGAGTTGATTCAAACATGTATTGTCATGGGATGGCGTATGTGTATTGACTACTGACATTTGAAAAAAGCAACCCGAAAGGACCATTTTCCATTGTTGTTTATCAATTTAATGCTTGAATGCCTTGCAAAACACTCTTATTTCTGTTACTTGGATGGGCATTCCAGGTTTTTCCAAATTCCTATCTACCCTCCCGACCATGAGAAAACCACTTTCACATGCACGTATGGAACTTATGCTTATCGTCGCATGCCTTTTGGTCTTTGCAATGCACCAACGATGTTTCAACAATGCATGATGGCTATCTTTTCCGATTTCATCGAAAGCATAATGGAAATTTTTATGGATGATTTTAGTGTTTATTAAGATTCTTTTGATCAATGTTTATGCAACCTGTCATTAGTCTTAGCCCGTTGTAAAGAGGTTAACCTAGTACTAAACTGGGAGAAGTTCCATTTCATGGTACAATCTAGTGTAGTATTAGGCCATGTTGTATCTACCAAGGGTATTGAGGTTGACAGGGCCAAGGTGGAGGCTATTGAGAAGATGTCTACTCCTTCTTTCGTCAAAGAAATCCGCAGTTTCCTTAGTCATGTAGGTTTCTATAGAAGATTAAATAAAGACTTCTCCAAAATTGCAAAGCCCTTATGTTCTTTACTTGCCAAAGATGTTGAATTCATATTCAATGATGATTGTCATAACGCCTTCACAAAGCTAAAGGAGGCTCTTATTTCTGCACCAATCATTCAGCCACCAGACTGGAAAGCTCCATTTGAACTGATGTGCGATGCAAGCGATTATGTAGTAGGGGTAGTTCTAGGACAATGAAAGGACAAGAAGCTTCATGCCATATACTATGCGAGCAAAACCCTAGATGAAGCACAAATCAATTACACAACCACAAAGAAGGAGATGATTGCTATAGTGTATGCCTTAGACAAGTTTTGACAGTATTTGATAGGATCTAAGGTGATTGTATATACAAATCATGCTGCAATAAAGTATTTGCTCAATAAGAAGGATGCAAAACCTTGTCTCATCTGTTGGATACTACTTCTACAAGAGTTTGATCTTGAAATTCGGGATAAGAAGGGGATGGAGAACAATGTTGTAGATCACCTCTGTAGATTGACTACAGATGTTGGAGATTGTTTGCCTATTGAAAACCATTTTCCTATTGAGAAGCTTTATGCGCTATCATCCACCCAAGTGTCATGGTTTGCATACATTGCAAATTTCCTTGCTATGTATAGGTGCCGACCCTTGACCGAAGCAGAGGAAGCAGAGGCGATCTAGGTTTTCCCAAAGCTTCCGTTGTGCTTGGGGGAGGGGGTATAGCCGCCGGTCACCGCGGCCCCTACTCCCCCCGGGTGCTCTCTTTGCCCAGCTCCTCTACAGGTTCTCGCCTTCCCCGACTGTATGCCTGCCTTCCCCGTCGTCTCCCCACTTCCTCCTTGCTGCACGCTTTAGGCGGAGCCTGGATAGGTGGAGGCACAGGTGGAGTTCTAATAGGTGACCTCACTCCCTAGAGAGGCTTGCTGCCTGCCGACTCCACGGGTGGGTCTTCTGTCGGGTGTCGGTGACGTTTGCTAGGGCTGGGTTCCTTCCCCCCTTTTCTTCTTCGACGTCTTTTGGGTCAGGTAATCAAGGTTATGGGTGTCGTTACTCCTGGTGTTGTTGGCCGGGGTTCCTGGTGCAGGGGGACTACCAGGTTGTCTTGCTTGGGTGGTGATCACTCCCGGCTGTTCTGCTCGTCCGTTAGGTTGTCAAGCTCATGCTTGATCTGGGGGCGAGCTGAGTTCGGTTGGCTGTGGTGGTGGGGTTCTTCCCGTATTGTACCCCCCTCCTTCATCCCCCCTGTAAACCTGAACAGGCCGAGCAGCAGTTTCTGCTGGATCCTGATCCCTACCTGTTTGTGCCTATGCCTGTGTCGTCTTATCTTTCCTGTTCTTTGGGTGTGTGCGTTTTCCTTTTCTGTTGTTTCTTTTTCTATTTTGCTTTGGGGTGTGTTTTCATCCCAGCCCTCTAGTTACGTTTCTTTCTTTTCGATGAGTGGATCTGTCGTGCCTTCTTGTTGTTGGATGGATTACAATTTCTACAAATTTGAGAGTCTGTTCGGTTTCATTTGGAGGAGAAGGATGCTCAGCTATGCAAGTGCTACCCTTGATTGTGGAAAGATTCCGTCAAAAAGTTGCTTTAGCCAGCGTGATGGGGAGGAATATATGCAGAAGTGTCTCATTTGTATCTGATCTTCCTTGCTTAATGTTGTTGCCCCTCCTACTTTTATGTTACCCTCTATGTATGGATCTCTAGTGTTTGTAGATGCCGTATGGCCTTTCACTTTTTAATGACAAATGCTTACCTTCAAAAAAAAAGACAACTGCCACTGGGTTTGACATACCAACAAAAGAAGAAGTTCTTCCATGATGTAAAGTTTTACTATTGGGATGACCCCTTGTTGTTCAAACATGGGAGTGATGGACTTATTCGTAGGTGTGTCGCTGAAGAAGAGATTGCTACCATTATTTCTGTATGCCACACCTCTCCTTACGGAGTTCACTTCGAAGGAGAGAAGACTGTAGCCAAGATCCTACAAGCCAGTTTCTATTGGCCAACCCTATTTAAAGATGTCAATCTGTTTGCCAAAGCTTGTGATAAATGCCAAAGAACCGGAGGAATTTCTAGATGTGATGATATGCCTCTTAACTCTATCTTGGAGGTTGAGGTATGCAACGTATGAGAAGTTGATTATATGGGACGATTCCCATCTTCATGTGGCTACCAATATATCCTACTCACTATTGAGTATGTCTCTAAGTGGGTTGAGGCCATCCCAACCCAAGCACCTGATGCAAAGTCTGTAGTAAAGCTTTTTCAAAAAATCATCTTCCCTTGCTTTGGAGATCCAAGAGCTGTAATCTCAGATGGTAGTACACATTTTGTTGAGAAACAATTCAATAATCTTCTTGCTAAATATGGAGTCACACATAAGATCTCTACGCCTTATCATCGTCAAACTTCTGGGCAAGTAGAGGTCTCAAATCGGTAGCTAAAAAGCATTTTAGAGAAGACAATGTCTAGCTCAAGGAAAGATTGGGCATTAAAGATAGATGACACACTATGGGCATACCGGACGGCTTACAAGACCATCATAGGCACAAACCCATTTAAGCTGATATATGGCAAATCTTGTCATCTTCCGCTGGAGCTAGAGCACCGTGCACTATGGGCATAAAGTTCCTAAACTTTGACATGAAGAAAGCTGGTGAAAAATGACTACTGCAGTTGCAAGAACTGGAAGAACTACGACTTGATGCATATGAAAATGCAAAGCTCTACAAAGAAAGAACCAAGATGTGGCATGACAAAAGAATCCGGAGGAAGGATTTCAAAGAGGGAGACAAAGTGTTGTTGTTCAACTCAAGACTTAAGATGTTTCCTAGAAAACTAAAGTCAAAGTGGTCCGACCCTTTTCTCGTATGAAAGATTATTCCTTATGGAGCTGTTGAATTGCAAGGCAAAGATGGAGCATTCAAAGTAAATGGTCAATGTTGTAATATGTACACTTCAGGGGATGAAGTTCACAAGGGAGTTTCTTGCTCCCTTCAAGATGCATGAATGACAAATTGAAGAGTCTCGCTCTGGACTCTAAATGGAGGACCTCGTGGGAGTTGAACCTACATTAGGATATATTTTATTTCAAGTATTTTGAGTCAAAACACTCATTAGTTTCATAAATAAGTTTTTCATGGATGAATGTAATAATTTAGACAATTCTATTGCATATCTGGTATAAATTATGTGCTGACAAAGGTTATTTTCTGCAGAAACTATAGAAGACATGACGTGTCTTTATTTGAACACGCCGTGTCCCCACTCTCAGAACTCAGCAAAACGAGTTGTATCTCTAGGTACATGACATGTCTATATTTAGACATGCTGTGTCATAATCCAATAGCTACAAATGTTCTATACTAGAATATAGAACACAATGTGTCCTATTTAGCACACGTCATGTACTAAAGTAGAGGATGAAGGAGCAAGAAAACTGGAAAGCAAACACGACATATCTTTATTTGAACACGCCGTGTTCCTTATCAGAGAAATAAACGTCAATTAATCTAAAGATATACACACTGTGTTCAATATTATACACGACGTGTATCCTAAGAGAAGGATAAAGAATCAGATTTCTAGAAGAAGTACATGACGTGTCTTTATTTGCACACATCATGTCTTTTGCCAAAAAAGCAGATTCAAAACCTAGCACACGACTGTCATTTTCACTCAAACTTTCATTTGAGCCAAAGCAGTCGTGTGCCCTAGCATATTCTCCCTAGCCGCCGTGCGCCCTTGCACAAGTAGTGTCATGCCATGTTCATCTCTTACAACATATCCACCTCGACCTCAAGCAGATCCACCACCGCCGTGTGTCAAGCCTTCTCACGGCGTGTCCTCCGCAAGATTCGCTGCCGCTGTCTCTTTTTCTCCAACGACCGCGTACCCTAGCCAAGTGGTGCTAGACCCACCATCAAGAATGAGCCACCGACATCTTCTTCTTCTTCAAGCTAGCTGCCACTGTCATCTTCTTCCTAAAGCACGCTGCCATCATCTTCTCCGGTAAGGTCATGAGAAGGGAGAAATCCTCCTCCTCTCCAAACGCATACATGATGCCAAGCAGGTCACCATACACTCCTCCATCGTCTCCCCTACAATACAAGAGGCCAACTCCAAGCTAGTCTCCACCGTTTCCCCTCCTGTTTCCCAAAAAAATCAGCCGTTCGTGACCTGTAGAATTCCACAGATCTCCAGGTATACGACGTGTACCCAGGCGCACACGACATGTGCATTGCAGTCAGAGCTGGTCTTCTATTTCAGACACACGACGTGTCTATTTTAGCACACGGCGTGTACTTTCCCTTCAGCGACAAATATGGCCCCAGTCAAGCAAATAAGCAATCGCAAGCACGGTGCCAACTCCTCCCAAGCACCGGGATACATATCTACTATGCAGTTTCAGGTCACCCCAGAAGTGGACCCGACATACCAGTTCTTGATTGCAAGGAGAGTTCTACCTACTCGGTTTTCTTGCAAGCAGACCATGATGACTCTGGGCTTCAAGGACGAAGTCCTCATGCGCCTACAGAACTTGGGGTTGAGCTACGTCTGTCTGACGATATCAAACACTTACCCTCATCTTGTTTATGAGTTTTTGACGACACTCGTCACCGAGAAGGACCCACAAAAGAAGCTCGAGGCGTTTGGTATTATATGTTTTAGGCTTTTGGGTCGCTCTTTCAAGCTCACATTTTAGCATTTTTGTGAGTTACTGGAGTGTCACTATGATGGCAGAATTAGTTACCCGAACACCTTTCATAGCAATGAGTTTTGGTTTGAGATTTCGAATGAGGATTTCCATGAGGTGAAATCATCCATGGCATCTGATGTCCACAACCCTATCTTTTGGTGTATTCATCGCCTTCTTAGTACTAAAGTTTTGCCAGGAAGGAAACACAAGGGGTTGTTGGGAAACAGGATCTCTTTTTCCTATGGGCCATGATGTATGATCATGAGATTAATGTTGCTTTCTACATTCTTCAACGTTTCTTTAACATCAAGAAGGTGAAGAAGAGGGATGCCAACGACATAATGTGTGGCGGTTTAATTACCTTGATTGCACAAAAGCTTGACATTGATCTTACAAGTCTTGAGGCTGCACCAGGCAGAAACCTGGTAGATATTCATTATCTTCTCTCTGCAGGCTTGATCACGAAGCTTCTAGGTTGGTACAAAAAATTCTGTCAATTCTTTGATGATGATCAGTATGTTGACCTTCCAAACCCTTAGCATGTCACCTTAGAGAACAAGGACAACTAGAAAGTCATGCTAGCCACTGATGAGGAGATAGCAGCTGCCCAAGCTGCTGATGATACCGGGGCAGGTCCTTCAACCCCTTCTGGTTCTTCTGCTCCACTAGAACCTAGATGGAATGTTCCTGGGCAATGCCTGACGTTAGACATTTGTATGGATATGTGCAAAAGCGGTTCAATCACATCGACATCTGCCTAGACTAGATGGGCACACAGTATACTACGATGCATGACATGGTCCACCACATGGACTTGTGGCACATCACACAGGGCTACTACTCCATCCCATAATCATATCAGCCACCGCCGCCACAACAACACCCACAATTCACACCACAACCCACTTCGATGGATGTCCTAGAGGATGATCTTGTCACCCAATTCTTTCAGCCTGACCACAGGGGTGTTGGCCCCTCGTATTGATTTTTCATCTATGATAGGAATCTGGTTGATACCTCCATGAGTTCGATTGATGTAGTGTGGATATTGTAGATTTCAAGCTAGGGGGGGTACAACCAGCTAGTAATGTTGTCTCTATTTCATCTGTTTTTTCTTTTGTCATTTGTTTTCGTCATTTGCTTTTGTTAGTAATGTCAGTTTTCTATTTCAATCTTTTATTTCAGCATGTTTCATGTTCTGTATTTCCCTTTATGGCAAACTTGATATGAAATGAGGCTTTTGAAATGGAATGAACTCTTATATGCTTGAATCATCTAGTACCTTGTACTTCTTTGTGCCATATGAAAAAACTAGTGAAGGACATGCGTGAATCAAATGGAAAATGAAATCCCCCATGTACATGATCTTGGTTTGTAACTGTAGCCTAAACTCTCAGTTTTCACAATCTTTGATTACTAAATACATGTAATGGTCAAAAATTTTAGCAAATAAATCAACTCTACAACACTATTTAGAATACGTGATACTCTTGGCAAACTCTTAGTGCATGTACAATCGATTTTTTAGTGAAAAATTTGCAAATTAATGAATGAAATCTTGTTAACTTAACCTTCTAGTTGACTCTCTTGTGTTGTGAAAAAATCTCTTTTATCGTTTTCTCACTTTACCCAATAAAAGATGGCAAACAACCCACATATCATGCTAGCCTAGTGTGAGTCCGATCTGGCAATGATGGTTAGGTGGTATGAAAATCAAAAGAGGGTAAAAATAACACCCCAACTGGCACTCCATGTGTGCGTAAGCCTAAATTAGCAGCCGGGTGTTGGAATCCCAAAAAAAAAAATCAATCATTATTTCTTTTCGAGAAGAGAAATCAACTGAGATTATTAAAGTTAACTAAGGATTCATCATTTACATCCATAATAGTTGAAATTTGTGTGTTGTACATCCACTAGTTATTTGACTTGACTATCCAAATCCTGTTTAGTGTTGTTTAGTTGATTGATTCGCTCAATCTGTGACCACCCTTGCTGAACTAAAACTTCTCTATGTTTGATGTTTGAATTGAGATGATGGCTATGAAAATAAACCTTTTGTACATGGTTGGTTGAGCTTATTGCATATCTTCATTTTTGTTTAATCTACGCATGGACTTGAAAATTTCTTCATTTGTGTGGCTATGTTCTTTTTTCTTGAGGACAAACAATGATTCAAGCTTAGGGTGATTTGTTGTGTGGTTTCCACATCAACTTTTCACATGTTTTCACACACAAATTCAATTCATTTTGTTCTCATTTAGCCTCTATTCATATCATTGTTGCCACCTTTTTGTTATTTTACTTATCACATGATGTGTATTGCATATTTGCATCAAAGGAATTAAATTGGAGGTTTTCCAACACAATTCCATTTTATTTGCGACTTCTCCAAGCCTTGCAAACATCCTGAACTTTATTTCTACTAAAACTACAGTGCACACGACATTTCTTATTTAAGACATGGCATGTGCATTTCCAAAAAGCATATTGCTGCGATCACTGAAGAAAAATACACAACGTGTCCATAAAAGACACGACGTGTACCCGGGAATTCAAAATCAGCTCAAGCCTTTTAGGAAAAGTACACAACATGTATTAAATCATACATGATGTGTACCTGGGCATTCAGAACTGAGTTTAGCCTTTCTGGAAAAGTACCCAGTGTGTATTAAATCATACATGACATGTACTTAACACAGAAACAACTGCCGGAGATAGGACATGCTGTGTCCGAAGAAAGACACGACATGTGCCTGTCAGTTTTAGCAATTTTCAAATATGACTCTTTTCATTTTAAAAGACAAAACCACTCAAAGGAGCGGTTATCATTGGTCATTATTCAAAACTCTTTCATCCCAGAGCAAGGAGGGCAATTTAGGAGGTAGAAGAGGTTGGTTTCTTTCAAAAGAACTCCATTCTTCTTCATTTCTTCTCTAAGCTTCTTCTCCAAGGTACAACACAGCTTCTTCACTCCACCAAGCTTCTTGGGAGAGAGGTTTGTCGGATTTGGAGAAGCTGTAGAAGTGGGATTTCGTCCTCAAGTAGGAATTCTACCTTTCTTTGGTTACACCTTGGGATTACTTAGCTTTTCCTTCTCTAAGTGATGTCAAATTCTGCAAATTCTACACATTTTCTGTTGTACATTATCATGGATGAGTAGTTTCCCTTTCTTGGACATGGGAAAGTAGCTCCCATGTCATAGCTTGTATGGAAAATGACAATTTCTTACTAAATTCTATGTTGCTTGTTTTTCTACCTTGTGAGTACCGGTTTCTTCTTTTCTGCATGTATGGCTGGCCACCTTATGTGTATGTTTTATGCTCTTTTGCTTGATCTGAGAAGATAGGTAGGAGAGTAAGGAGGTACTCTCTTGGCAACTCCTTCTTTACCATGAGAGTGGAAATTATGGAGTTGAGGAGTAGGTTTGTGAACCAAAATGAAATTTATACATGGGAATGTTGTATTGAGTTAGGATCATTGTACTTGCACCGCGAGGTGAAGTGCAACATACAACTCTCCTTTAAAATAAGTGCTTAGTATGTTTAAATTTCATGCTTTGTTGTATGCTGTGATGAGTGGATGAAATCCTAAGTCCAAGATACTTCCATATCTGAATTTTTATCTCTTTTAGTAATCCATTTACTGTTTTTTTAATTCTGAAATTTTCTAATTTAATCAATCAAATCACTTTTAAAACGGTCTAGATTGTTGAACCTTAGCATTACTGCATTTAATTGATTGCTTAAGCTCCTCGTGTTTGATCTCAACTACAACTACTTCTGTATACTTGCAGAAATCAGTTAGTTGAGTAAAATATCTTTCTTAAGATTGAAACTCGTTAGTGTAATAAACAAACCAACAGATGGTTTAGTCATCTTCACAAATGCATCAAAGATGGTATTAGGATGCATGTTAGAGAAAAACAAGCATGTGGCCACCTTTGCTTCTAGACAACTCAAGCCCAATGATTTGAATTACCCAACCCATGATCTGGAATGTGCAGAAATCATCTATGACTTGAAGATTTGGAGACATTATCTATATGGGTCTACCTTTGACATCTTCACCAACCATAAGAGCCTGAAGTACATGTTGACTAAAAACGATCTGAATTTGCGGCAATTATGTTGGATTGAGTATCTGAAAGATTTTGTGCCACCATAGCCTACCATCTTAGTAAGGCCAATGTGATTTTTTATGCCCTTAGTAGAAAATGTATCAATTGTGCAACTAGTTTGGTTAACCAGTGGAAGAGACTAGAGGACTTCACTCATTGGATTCCATAGACCTTGGCAAATAAGAGTCGTCTTGCCAATATCCAGATAGCCTGACCTATCGAGCGAGCTTGTAGCAGCCTAGTTAGCCAACCCAGAATTAGAAAAGATGAAGAGTTGGATGGTGAAGCCTAAAACACACCTCTCAATAGGTGTGGATGGTGGAATTCACTATAAAAGTTGTATTTGGGTTCCTAGGGATTCACCTTTGAAGACTCATATCTTACAAGAGGCTCATGGGTCAAATTTACATTATACACTCTGACACCACTAAGATGTTTAAAGACCTACAATGGTACTTTTTGTGGTCATGAATGAAGAGAGACATAGCCTCGTACGTGGCTAGTTGTCTTACGTGCCAGATGGTGAAGGCTGAGAACTAGTGACCCTGTGGGTTACTACAATTGATTGAGATTCCTGAGTGGAAATGGGACCAGATCACTGTGGATTTTTTGGTTGGTTTTCCCAAGACAAGAAAAGGTCAGGATGCAATATGGGTTGTGCTGGACCGCCTAACCAAGTTAGAACACTTCCTTGCCATGAAGACCACTGCTAAGGTGTCATACTTAGCGGAGATGTACATTAGAGAGAGATTCTATTTGCATGGCATTCCAAGTTGGATCATATCTGACTATGACCATAAGTTCACCTCCAAGTTGTGGAAACAAGTTCAAGAGGAACTCCGTACGAAGCTGAAAATCAACACAACTTATCACCCTCAGACCGATGGATAGTCGGAAAGAAGGATTCAATGCTATATTGGGGTGGATCATAAGAGAAATACCTACCCTTAGATGAGTTTTCCTATAACAACAGTTACCAAGTAGTATCAAGATGCCTTCGTATGAAGCTCATAATGGGAGGTCGTCTTGATCACCGCTTCATTAGGGTGATGTCAAAGAGAGGACCTTGCTTAGATTAGAGGAACTACAGTTATATGTTGACAAGGTCGCTTTGATCAATAAAAAGGTACAGAGAGCCCAAGATTGATAGAAGTCGTAGGATGATGCAAAGTAGATAGATTTTTAGTTTATTTTAGGAGATCATGTGTTTCTGAAATTTGTCCCCTCCAAGTTATAGCTAAAATTAGAGGAAAATTGAGTTCCTGATACGTGGGTCCATTCGAGATTCTAGAATAGATTGGTGAGGCTGCTTATCATCTAGCTTTACTGTCATAGTATAGTATGATGCATGATGTCTTTGATGTGTCCAATCTGAAGCACTATGTGAAGGATCCTATAGAGTTCCTTCCCATGTGTTGAACATTGAACCTATAGAGCTCCAAGGAAGGTTGTCAAACCCTGAGTTGCCTGTGAGGACCTTGGATTCCAAGTTGAAAGAGATCCTAAATAAATAGACAGAGATGGTAAAGGTTCTTTGGAAGAACCATGGTGAGGATGAGGCCACATGGGAACTAAAGACGAACATGGAAAAGTCTCATCCTAAATTTTTTGTGTGACTAGTCCAATTTTGAGGAAAAAATTTCCTATAAGAGGGAAAGGATGTTATACCCTTGTTTTTCACATGTTTTTATACATATTTGAAATGCAAATATTGGTTTCTTAAAGATTTATCAGAAAACTTGGTATGCATTGTTTCAAAAGTACGAATTTAATTTGCAAACTCTCCTTCTCAATAGGTAATGGATCAAGAAAGAGAGGAAAAATCCAATAATAAAGGAATTACTGAAAGTAATGGACAATTGATATCTTACATATGGAATTGTGTGGAGTTTTCTAGAAAAGAACAAGGTGAAGGAAACTAATGACTTGGATTTGATTCAATATTGTATTAGTTGGGAAAAGATATCAAAGTCAGACATCTTGCCAACTTTCGGAGAGTAAAGGATCTATTTGATGCTTTAAATGAATCAAATAAAAGGAATACTTAGCGATAAAGAAAAATATCTTTAACTTTTATGTTTTGGCCCCAAATCTAGCCCAAACCAAGGTTTTATCTTTGAAAGCTTTCCTTTAAATTTTGGGATCAATTGGATTAAATAAGAGAGAGTTATGAATTAATTTATGTTTCCCTAATGTGAGAGCAATTATGGAGATATATACTAGATGTCATGAAGTAATTGAATTAGGAAACAAACGTGTCCCTTTTGTTACTTTGTGAAGCACTATGGCCATTAGATTGAGATCTAACAAAGACTAGCTCATTGTCTACCCTGAGCTGAAAAGGAAACTAGGGATAGTTAGCAACTTTCCAATTTATCATTTCCCTCTCCGTCCGATTCATGATTAATCCTAGAAATATTCCCAATAAGTCTGGGAGAATGAAGAACTTGGAAAGCCCTAGTTTCATTGAATTTTGTAAGCTATTATAGCTTCCCTAATTCTCTAACCCCTTGCCAGTGAACCCACCATATAAAAGGCTATATAAGGGGGTAGATACCCCCAAAAAGATCACCAACTACTCTGTGAGATCCTGATCAACTCTTGACTCTCTTTTCTACCACTAAATCCTCTACTTACGCCATCCTCTCTCCCTCAATTCTGATCCAAGTGCAGACCTCCTCATTGTTCTCCTTTCTTTAGCCGTCTCCAAAGGCAATTGAAACCACCAATGGCTCCGACGAGGTGAGGCAAAGGTGCTGGCACACTCGCTTGGTCCCTAAGAGCATCAAAGCTTAAAGTCAACCCTCTAGTTGACTGCTTACTTGTGAAGAAGGAGACAAGCCAAGGTTGAAGACAACCTTTGTTGAAAGGAGTCCATTGCCCTCGACTCTCCTTCTTTGAGGTTAGGGTCATTCCTATACTTTTTCCCTTTCTTTTTTTCCTAAGCCGAGTGATCCTGGGCACCAACATGGCATGAGACGATTGGCTCATCCATGGCCCCTCTCCAGCATGTCCTTGGTCATCCGCCTGTGTGGCAAGATGTGATTGGTCCAGAGGAGTTTATTTTGCAAAAAATTCTAGAAAATCATAGGATTATCCAAATATGGAAAATTATATATCGAAGTTGATAAAAATGAGGAATTCATTAAAATTGGTTACAAGACCTAATTCTACCCCTAATTCTAAAAGTGCACAAAGTTGCTAACTTTAATGTAATAAATGCATGAAAACCCTAATTTCTTAGTTTTAATGATTTTAATGAATAATGTCTAATTTTTGGATAAAAAGGACATCTTGGATATCATTTGATATTAAGAATTCATATGACATCAAAATTAGGATTTTCTGAGTTTAAAAACTTGGAATGTGATAATTAGGGTTTGGGAAGCCAAAACCCTAATGAAACCCTAGTTTGGCCCCAAAACCCTAACTTGAAACCCAATTCAGTAATGATAGCTTATCGAAAAAATAGTATTACTTGGGTGTTATGCATTATTTTTAGGGTGATTTGCTTAAGTGATTACAACTGCTCTTGTTTATTTGGATTTTAAGTCATAGCTGAGAAAGGTATGTGGTTACACCTATGACTAGTCACCTTATCGACTTCCATGCTTTTTAGAAGTTTCTCGATTTGGTTGCAATTAAACTATTGGTTGTCTATTTGGTTCCTACAATTTATAAGGCCCCTATGAGTATCACACTATATAATCATATCTTGCTTAACTACACTATCTTTGTTATATTTATGATATATGCGGGATGTATGAAGTGTCATTATGATGTCAGGATATCAAGCCAGGATAGGAAGATCACCAATACCAAGCCGGGATATGATGGTCATTATTAGGCCAAGTTGAGAAAGGAAGTCCATAATAAACCAAGCCCAAGAACAGGAAGGTTATGAGAAGTCCAATGCAAGGACAAAACCCTGGTTAGAGGGTAATCTACAAAGAGTACTCCAATGAGGGAGTATACCACAAAAATTGAGTGATTAAGAGTTGAGAAGTTGAAAGAAAATGCATGTTCAATTAGTAATGATAATTATTTATATGGTTGATTACGTTGTTACACTTACATGCGAATATTTTGTTTCCCCCTCACACTCAGTATATCTCGATATACTAATTGTGTTTTGGTTTCACACTGTTTTAGGTTAAATTACAAGTAATGATGAAATATGGACATCCAAAGAAGAAGACACTAAAATATAGATCTAAAGTTATTCTGGAGGATTTAGATAGATATATTTGTTTCCTATTGCAAACATTAGATTTCCATTTTCTTTAACTCCTTAGTGGAGGTTCTATCTTCATATTGTTAACAAATCTTTTCCATTCTATGAAATTTATAATTGTTTTTGGTAAATTGCAAAACCTCATTCCCATAACTATGAATCTCTCTCGGTCCGCCTGAATAGGGGATAACATGGGGAGGAGGTCGTTACACCTAACCTACCTTAGTTCACAAACATGTTTTTCTATCTTAATTTTGTGCTTAGTATCATAACTAAACTTTGGTTTATTTTCTAATTATAATTAATGAAGTTATATTAAAATTTGAGCCAATTTGGACTTTGTTTTCTCAAGTTTTGAAATTTTATGTACTTCGTGGGCTTGTGTACAATTTTCTTGTAAGGTCTAACTATACACGGTGTTCTTGGTAATATTGTAAGTTTTTATTTTATTTTGATGCTTTTTGAACCTTTTTGCATAAGGTACCATCCCTTATAGTTGACTGGTGTGGAGGTGAGGGTAAGTGCACATGCGATGCTTGTTTAGCTTCATCAATCGATGGTTGTTTTGGGTGTGACTTATAATAATTTTTCTAAGTGTAACAATTGATGGTTGTTTAGGATGTGATGACTGTTCTAAATGTAACAATTGATGGTTGTTCTAGTTGTGTCAACCGATGGTTGTTCTGTGTGACAATCAACGGTTGTTCTGTGTGTGCCAACCAATGGTTGTTCTAGGTGTGATACTGTGATGGAGTGGACTTTCAGAGTCCTTTAAAGTCCACTGACATAAGTAAAGTCATGTATGTGAAGTATTTTGAGAATTCCAAGATTTTTAGTAAAATTTGAAGGTTGATTGAGGTTAATATCATGATTAAGATCCTTAATTCTTTGCCTTTTTGAGGATTTTATTGGATGGAAATGTAGTTTGGATGCTGACAAAGCAATGGTCAAATCTCATAGTACCTTGATGTTGCTACAAGGGATACCATGTTGTAGAATATGATTAAGTTAATCAATGTATGGTTAATATCGTGAATAAGCTTTAATATGCTTTAACTCAGGCGTAGAAATCAGTTGCATTCCACACATCAAACAGAAGTGGGTGACGTTGCCTTACATAACAGATCCTTTGGACGTGGGCATAGCCTTGAGATGGAGGTGCCACAGATCTAGCATCTTGTAACCCTTGGATGAGAGCAACGAACTGGTCTCCTCCTTTTGAACCGCAGTGAGATCATGGAGCATGGAATGAACACCTTCCTCACATCCACGATCACTGATCATGTGATGGAAGAAGTGAAAGATGAGGCAGTGGCATCTAGTATCGCGGAGAGACAGTCTACGACCCCTCAGTCATGTAATATGAAACTAAAAGCAATGAGTGTGAGGACTCTCTCTCTCCCCATTGTCTCCCCACGGAAAACTGTAGGCGTAGACGAGCTTCAGCATACTTTCGGTGAGACAATGGTGGATGGGGTTGGATAGATCACATGATCTCTGTGATGCTACAATGAAGAAGCTAGGGGTCTCAAGACCAACTGATGAATCTCTCTTAGATGAAGGCGGACAAGGAGTGACGTCATTGATAGCTAGTCCGACAGGAAGGACGGCGGTGGTTCTGGAAGTCACACCCACAAAGAGTAGATAGAGGACCTCGATTCCTTGAGAGCCTCTGATTGGTGCGAGATAAGCAGTCCATGTGCCTAGTTCAGAATCTAGAAGCGAGGAAGCTGTCATCGTTGGTACTTGCTCAAGCCACAACTGCGCTTGAGAACTCAGCCGACAGGCTCCGCGAGGAGGAGCTGCAATAGAAGCAACTTGGAGACCGGAGGCTGTGAGAAAGTCATGCTGCAGGATGTCGAGGAGGAGGCACTGAGGGCGGATCTCGTTGCTGGAGCAGACCCCGCAACGACGGCGGCTTGTGTAGTGTACGGCGCTCGAGAGAACGCAGATGGAGGTGTCGGACGGCGGCACACGTTGGTCGGAGATGAAGTAGGTGATCAACTGAGGATCTTGGCCAAAGTAGGTCGTGGCCTGGAGTCACTAATGGAGTTTGATCTCAGTGGCGGCGCCTGTTCACGGAGGAACATATGCGTGATTGTGTGAAAAAGGAAGAAGACAGAGAACCCGTCTGGTTCGCATGAAATAGAGAAACAAAAAGGGTAAGGTCAGAACCGGGTTCAGGAGCTGAGAACCGGCTCTAGACCAAGCAAACCAGCGGCCCAAGCTTTGAGTTGTGCCAACCCTTATGCCACTTGGCTGCTGCCGGTTCGTCTAAATTAGGTAAATATCTCAGATAATTGTCAGATCTTCAATAAATTGAATTAATTAGCTCGATTGTTAGAAAAATACAAATAAGGTACCAAAATTCTCAGAAAAATGTGTAGAACAATATGAAACCATAATAACAGGCTTTTGATGCTTAAAACACTATGATATCATGAAAGATGTGTAATGCTTAGTTCATGAGTGATAAATATCAAACGATGATATAAAATTGTGTAAAAATGTCATTAAATCTATAATTATGTTTATAATGCATATGATGTTAGATATGGTTATGTTAATGCAAGAAATCTTATAATTTTCTCCATATGTCTAATTAGGGCTAATTACCCTGAATAAAATGCAATAAATACATTGGCGATCAATAAATGACAAAATTTACAGAATAAGTTCATATCAGTAATTGGAAGATAATATGTAGATCTGAGATCAGTTTTGTACACGAAATTCATGTTATATGAAGAGCACCCTTAATACAAGTGATTTAACCTTAAGATGGTTAATAAAAATGACATAATGTTAAATATGTTCACATAATAATGTGACACAGGAGTATATCCAGTTAATGAACTATAATCTGGAATATGACACCAGTAAGATAATTCTAAGAGTAGAATACAAGTAATAATGTACATATCCTAATGAACTAAGTGAAACCCTAAAATGGATTTATTAGGGTTAAGATGAGACGTATGATGATGAGAATCTGATGATAGTACATGATGTTGTCTTCATCAGGGTTTGGCCAAGAGGTTAGAGATGACATGAGGAATATGTGATTAGGATATCTCTTTGGAAGGTACGCCATTACCTCTTACTTGGCTTATTATACAATATGCTTGTATTATATGTGTAGTAAAATACTTGGCATATGATATTGGATGAAATGATTGTTCTTGTATGATATGTTGCATGATTTTCCATACTTATTGCTATGAACACATGAAACATAATATATTTGTTCCATTATATCTAAGCACTTCAACTCTTTGGTATTAAAGTACTGGAAAACAAGTACTTCAACTCTTTGGTAGTAAAGTACTTGGAAGTGATCCAACTCTTTGGTAGTAGATCACATTGTGAAATGATCCAACTCTTTGGTAGTAGATCATAAAGGCCTTAATGCATTCAACTCTCAAGTAGTAAATGCATGGATGATATAATGGAAAATATGCTTAAAATATGTGTTCTCTTTTGTTGATGGACTTCTTTGTGCAAGTATATGATTTTCTTATATTTCTTCTGTTACTGCCAAGTATATTAGTTTTATCTTATTGCCAAGATATGATGAGAGGTATATAAAAAGACATGTAGGCGTACTCAGTACAATATTCTTGAAATATTGTGCTGACGTGTACCGCATGTAATCTTTTGTTTAGGTTGTGGTTAAGCTCTTGAAGATCCAGGATAGTTGAGAGTTGTGTAGCGAGTTGATGTACAGGTAGACCTGTTGTCTTAAGATCTTGTAGTTTAGTGGTAGTACATGTATATGTATAAGTTTTCTGTTCAATATGTAATATCAAATGTTGTAACAATTCATGTTGTAATTATATGTTGAATGGTGAACATGTGTGTATGGTTTTATTATTGTTCATGTGCATGTGCTACTGTTGTTTCCTTCTGACTCCCTTGATTTTCTTCTTCTTAGCCTAGTGTGGGGTGTTTAAATTGGGATTCTCGCTGTGGTGAGGGTTTCAATTTGGACATCACACATCAGATTAAGTTTTAGAAAATCTAGGTACGTCACAGGTGGTATCAGAGCATGAATAATAGCAAAGCCTGACATTTGCTCATTATGCAACTCAAAACCACATAACCTTGAACTTAATAATCTTTGAGGATTAGATTAGTTGTCTTTTAGAGACTAGATCTGACATAGCCTCTAGGTTAGTACCTAGATGTCCGAGAATTAGGTCTAGACTGGTGCTTGTGTATAGCAAGTCCTTAGATGTCGTTCTTTCCCTGTAGTGTAGCGGTATGGGACGTTGCACTATTTGGAAATGACGTGCATCAAGGGAAGAGAAACCCTAGACATATGGCGCTCATTGTCTAGAGTAGCTACACTAGTCTACACCATGTTCTCACTCTTTTCACTAGTTTTCATGACACTGGACTCTCTACTATGTGTGAGACACTCGTTTTCAGGATTTGGTTTTTGATTCCAAACTGATCGAACCTTGATAGTTTTCTCTGACGTTTGTTTTATCGAAGAAAAACTATATAATATTTTAATATGTATATGTATTACAAAAATGTGCCCCCAAACATGTACGAGTAGGAGGTGGTCATGCAACCCAAGTGAAAGTGATGACATCAGTCTAGAAGAGAGAGTAGTTCTATATTAGATGTCTAGAGCCTTGTTGGATATATATATGATAGATGGAATTGATGATATAAGTTTTGATGATATGATGTAAGTTGATAGAGATGATGTAAGATGGTCATGATGATTTATGTTTGTCTTTGATGACTTAAGTTCTGCTTGCAGATTTGAGATAAGTTTTGATGATGCAAGTATGAGTTCTTTTATGAGATGAGATAAGTTAAGTTAAGACTAGGTTGTGAGTCAGCATGAGCCTCAAGCTCTTTTACAAAGGAGGACCTCTAGTGTTAGGACCAATTTTGGGGTTAGCTCAAGAGAGAGCAAGACCCACAGGGAGAAGGTCAGAGAACCTAGACTCCAAGATATGAGAATTATGAGATATGTGATATGATATGTCCTAAACTAGACTACTTCTGAGTGATTGAGTTGAGTCGCTATATGTATGATTCCTATAGTTTCTTGAACCCTAGATGTCCTTGGGAAGACCAAACCCTAGAGTCAGAAATAGGTTGGTTATATGAACATGTGAAGATCAATATGAGTGCCTACCATCTGGGTGAGGGAGAGAGCCCAAGACCCTGGAGGAGGTACCTATGTTAGTTTCTGTGAAGCCTCATGCTTGGGTTGGTGGTTTCCCACATAGGAATCTAGTGGTGTATATAAGAGAGTTGAGAAATAGCATGTTTCATGGGTAGAGACCTATGAAGAGGAGGTTGTAGCATGTTTTGGTTTGTGCTTGATGGCGAGATCTTGTGAAGTTATCTGCCAATTCCAATGAGGTAATCCAAGAACCCTAGACTAAGAGAGGAAAGATAAAGTATATGCATATGAGATATTTATAAAGTTTACTGAGCTCAAAGAGACTGAGCACGACACTACCCTTGTGGTATGGGTTAGAGCAACCTCATTTGGACTATATAAAGCTTTGATACATGTTTCACGAGCCACTCGTATAAGTTTGTTAGCACAACCATGATATAATATATGTAAGATGTGATCTAATCTCGAGATGTGATATATAGACATGACATGATGAAAAACCTAGAGATGGTTTAATAGATATCAATGTATAAATGCTTAACCATATACATGAATAATGATTATAATGTGATATTGTTGATTAATTTGGTGATGAAATCACTAGTAAATGATTGCAATTTAATATGAACAATGAAATAAGATCATACGAATGAAACATGTTACACGAGGTGTTAATCTTATTTCTTAATAAAGATGAAAAATATAGTGTGATAGTGAGCACGACATAATGATTATAACACCTTGATATGATCTAGATGGATAACGCGGGTTAAATATAGTTAACCCTCCTTAAAGACATATGTTAATCTTGAACATGTCCTAACAATGAGCTCAATAAATGATTATGACACCTTGGCATAATCGGTTAACTTTAGTTAACTTCTTTGGAACGTGATGATACGACATGGGAACCCTAATGCATGGGTAAAGATAAGGAATCAACTCTAACATATGAGATATGTAATGACATAACCTAAGCTTCTAAACCCTTGTTTCAATCTTTTATGAAGGAAATATAATGTTTTCCATGGAAGTATGAGTATGGCATACTTTCGAGGACGAAAGTTCTTTTAAGATGTATATGATGTAAAAGACTGGATTTTTTTTTTTGGCTTAATTTCTGTTAAGGTGTGTAGGATGTGATGGAGTGGACTTTCAGAGTCCTTTAAAGTCCACTGACATAAGTAAAGTCATGTATGTGGAGTATTTTGAGAATTCCAAGCTTTTTAGTAAAATTTGAAGGTTGATTGAGGTTAATATCATGATTAAGATCCCTAGTTCTTTGCCTTTTTGAGGATTTTATTGGATGGAAATGTAGGTTGGATGCTGACAAAACAATGGTCAAATCTCATAGTACCTCGATGTTTCTACAAGGGATACCATGTTTTAGAATATGATTAAGTTAATCAATGTATGGTTAATATCATGAATAAGCTTTAATATGCTTTAACTTAGGCGTAGAAATCAGTTACATGCCACACATCAAATAGAAGTGGGTGACATTGCCTTACATAACAGATCCTTTGGACGTGGGCATAGCCTTGAGATGGAGGTGCCACAAATCTAGCATCTTGTAACCCTTGGATGAGAGCAACGAACTGGTCTCCTCCCTTTGAATCGCAGTGAGATCATGGAGTAGGGAATGAACACCTTCCACACATCCACAATCACTGATTGTGTGATGGAAGAAGTGAAAGATGAGGCAATAACATCTAGTATCGCGGAGAGACAGTCTACGACCCTCAGTCATGTAATATGAAACTAAAAGCAATGAGTGTGAGGACTCTCTCTCTCCCCATTGTCTCCCCACGACAAACTGTAGGCATAGACGAACTTCAGCATACTTGCGGTGAGCCAATGGTGGCTGGGGCTGGGTAGATCACATGATCTCTACGATGCTACAATGAAGAAGCTAGGGGTCTCAAGACCAACTGATGAATCTCTCTTAGACAAACGCAGACAAGGAGCGACGTCGTTGATAGCTAGTCAGACAGGAAGGACGGTGGTGGTTCTGGAAGTCACACCCATAGAGAGTAGATGGAGGACCTCGATTCCTTGAGAGCCTCTGACTGGTGCGAGATAAGCAGTTCATGTGCCTAGTTCAGAATCTGGAAGCGAGGAAGCCTAGAGGAAGCTGTCATCATTGGTACTTGCTCAAGCCACAACTGCGCTTGAGAACTCAGCCGACAGGCTCCGCGAGGAGGAGCTGTAATAGCAGCAACTTGGAGACCGGAGGCTACGAGAAAGTCATGCTGCAGGATGTCGAGGAGGAGGCGCTGAGGGCGGATCTCGTTGCTGGAGCAGACCCCGCAACGACGGCGGCTTGTGTAGTGTGCGGCACTCGAGAGAACGCAAATGCAGGTGTCGTACGGTGGCACGTGTTGGTCGGAGATGTAGTAGGTGATCAACCGAGGAACTTGGCCGATGTAGGTCGTGGCCTGGAGTCACTAATGGAGTTTGATCTCGGTGGCTGTGCCTGTTCACGGAGTTACAGAGGCGTGATTGCATGAAAAAGGTAGAAGACGGAGAACCCGTTTGGTTCGCATGAAATAGAGAAAGAAAAAGGGTAAGGTCAGAACCGGGTTCAGGAGCTGAGAACCGGCTCCAGACCAAGCAAACCAGCGGCCCAAGCTTTGAGTTGTGCCAACCCTTATGCCACTTGGCGGCTCCCAGTTCGTCTAAATAGGTAAATATCTCAGATAATTGTCAGATCTTCAATAAATCGAATTAATTAGCTCGATTGTCAGAAAAATACAAATAAGGTACCAAAATTCTTAGAAAATGTGTAGAACAATATGAAACCATAATATCAGGCATTTGATGCTTAAAGCACTATGATATCATGAAAGATGTGTAATGCTTAGTTCATGAGTAATAAATATCAAATGATGATATAAAATTGTGGAAAAATGTCAGTAAATCTATAATTATGTTTATAATGCATATGATGTCAGATATGGTCATGTTAATGCACGAAATCCTGTAATTTGTTCCATATGTCTAATTAGGGCTAATTACCCTAAATAAAATGCAATAAATACATTGGCGATCAATAAATGACAAAATTTACAGAATAAGTTCATATCAGTAATTGGAAGATAATATGTAGATCTGAGATCAGTTTTGTACACGAAATTCATGTTATATGAAGAGCACCCTTAATACAAGTGATGTAACCTTAAGATGGTTAATAAAAGTGACATAATGTTAAATATGTTCACATAATAATGTGACACATGAGTATATCCAGTTAATGAACTATAATCTGGAATATGACATCAGTAAGATAATTCTAAGAGTAGAATACAAGTAATAATGTACATATCCTAATGAACTAAGTGAAACCCTAAAATGGATTAATTAGGGTTAAGATGAGACGTATGATGATGAGAATCTGATGATAGTACATGATCTTGTCTTCATCAGGGTTTGACCAAGAGGTTAGAGATGACATGAGGAATATGTGATTAGGATATCTCTTTGGAAGGTACACCATTACCTCTTACTTGGCTTATTATACAATATGCTTGTGTTATATGTGTAGTAAAATACTTGGCATATGATATTGGATGAAATGATTGTTCTTGCATGATATGTTGCATTATTTTCCATACTTATTGCTATGAACACATGAAACATAATATATCTGTTCCATTATATCTAAGCACTTCAACTCTTTGGTAGTAAAGTGCTGGAAAACAAGTACTTCAACTCTTTGGTAGTAAAGTACTTGGAAGTGATCCAAATCTTTGGTAGTAGATCACATTGTGAAATGATCCAACTCTTTGGTAGTAGATCATAAAGGCCTTAATGCATTCAACTCTCAGGTAGTAAATGCATGGATGATATAATGGAAAATATGCTTAAAATATGTGTTCTCTTTTGTTGATGGACATCTTTGTGCAAGTATATGATTTTCTTGTATTTCTTCTGTTACTGCCAAGTATATTAGTTTTATCTTATTGTGAAGATATGATGAGAGGTATATAACAAGACACGTAGGCATACTCAGTATAATATTCTTGAAATATTGTGCTGATGTGTACCTCATGTAATCGTTTGTTTAGGTTGTGGTTATGCTCTCGAAGATCCAGGATAGTTGAGAGTTGTGTAGCGAGTTGATGTACAGGTGGACCTGTTGTCTTAAGATCCTGTAGTTTAGTGGTAGTACATGTATATGTATAAGTTTGCTGTTCAATATGTAATATCAAATGTTGTAACAATTCATATTGTAATTATATGTTGAATGGTGAACATGTGTGTATGGTTTTAGTATTGTTCATGTGTTTCCTTCTGACTCCCTTGATTTTCTTCTTCTTAGCCTAGTGTGGGGTGTTTAAATTGGGATTCTCGCTACGGTGAGGGTTTCAATTTGGACGTCACACATCAGATTAAGTTTTAGAAAATCCAGGGACGTCACAAATACTTGATGGTTGTTCTGGGTGTGTTAACTGATGGTTATCCTGGGTATGTCAATCGATGATTGTTGTGGGTGGTTAACAACCAATTGAAGTTCTAGTTTTTGTTGGTCATCAAGCCATGGAAGTTTTGGACACACAGATCAATGAAAAAATTAGTCGTTTGACTGATGGAAACACTGATTTAGACCTTTTAACCTTAGATTTCTTCCATACTAGCTATAAATACCCCTCCCCAGTCTCACTAAATGAACCATTTACCAAATTCACTGCTTTTGTTAGATGCCAACAAGAATCCATTGATAGATGACAAGAAGGCCTTCAAGAGATGAGATCTTGCAAGATCATGGATGCATGTTGGTGACCTTGGATCTAGCCTCCCTAGGACCCATTTAAGAATTTTAGCCTAGTTTCTTACTCTCTACATGTAAGATATTCTCTATTAACCATTTTTCTTGCTATTTTACCCTTCTCGCATCTAACATGGATGATTTCTACAATGCTACAATATGGAAACTTGTGCATATGGCAAAATGACTTTTCTTTCTTTTCTCTATGCTATAGATACACCATCGTTCTTGGAGGAAGGAGCTTTCTTGGAGCTTTTGAAGTATAGAACTTGGATCTTTGCTTCTCTTTTTCGTGGTTCCTTTCTATTTGGATGTTTTACTTTAGCCTTGAGGCAAGTGATATAGCCTTTTATGGATTTCTTGCCTACTTTTTACATGCATAACACTAATCTTGATCTTAAAACCCTTAATATGTTAAAAGATGGTATTTTATAGAATGTTTGGTATAAGATATATGGAGATACAAACTTGTCTTTATTAACCTTAAAATATATTTTAATAATGTATAATAATTATTTTAAACATGCAAGAAATAAAATTCAAAATATAAATGTAAATGTTCCTACAGATGTCAGCTTTATGATGTTTCAAAGTCATAATATAAGAAACATGCCTATATACCTTTCCTTACTATTTTGGGAAAGTTTGATTGTGATTTCAAGGGTTTTCCTAGCCATCATGTTGCTGAACTTTTGGTTAGAAGAAATCCTAATATCAAAGTAGCTCATCTATGCTATTGTCATTATGTACTCAAATATTGAAAATAGCACAACTTTTACATAAATTGGAGTTTTAAAACGAAATATTAGGTTCTATTTTGATTAGGCCTTATAAAGGTATGTGAAAACTTTCAGGTGGTAATGAGGTTCCCACAAGGAGTTATTTCTATTATGGTCTAAATGGGAAGTTGGGATTTCATGTGCCCTAAATAATGGCTTGGTCTTCTTAATGGCCAAGGATAGTTAGATAACCATGATTCAATGATATGGAACTATTTTATACATGGTATATTTCACAAATAGGTTTAGCTTCCTTGTATGTAACGTGATTGATGATGCCAAAAAGCATGTAACTAGATTAATTAATCAAGTGTAACTCAATCTGTGATGATAGAACAATATCAGTGTTGGGGCTTGTTGAATTGTAAAATCAGTAATCCTTGTAGCAATATTAATTGTGAGAAGGATCTTATACTCACATACTATCGAGTATATGTGGATATAGGGAGGTTTTGTCTCTATCATCTGGATTTTGAGGTAAGAGAGATTGGTTGAAGTCGTGTCTTAAATTTTATGAAATTTAGAAAGTGATTGCGGTTGAAACTAAGAATTGAGGGTTGTATACCCTGGTTTTTGTAGCAGTGTCCTATCTACCCAAGATGGAACAAGTTTTTCATGGGATGACCATTGAGCCTCTACTTGTACGTTGTGTTGTTGTGACACTATAGTTTGTCACTCGTACTTACCAAGGGGAAGATATTTTAGGATTCTGGTCATCCTAGATCTTATATGGGGTTGTTTGCTACTTCACATTGGTCAACTAGTAGTTTGAGTGGTGCATCTCAAACTTGAAATGGATTACAAAATGTGTAATTCAACCATGAAGTGTTTCCATTTAGGCTTATTTGGAAAATCACATTGTATGGTGATTACTGCTTTTGTATTTCTACTAATATCACGTGTCATTCTTATCTTCACAGGTTCAATTATATATATATATATATGTACCCTTATCTATACATAAATATCATATAGACTTCAATTAGTTCTTCAACCCATGAGCTTATCTAATTTAACTGATTTAATTACACACCATACATGTAAGTAATAAATGTTATGAGTTGTTATATCATATCATTGGGACATGGGGTCTCACCTTGTGCTTTTACACACCTTTTAGGTGCTCAATAAATTGTTTAGACCTTTACTGACGAGGAGCCTTGATTTTTATATTTGTAGAGAAGAGAGGTTTGTGTGGTCATGGTTAGACTCTTAGAGTTGTATTTGTACTCCGAGGTTCACACATAAGGATTTGTATATGATGTAAATAAACTCAAGTTTGTGGTTGTATGCTATGAACAATGTATATGTTGTAAGTATTTGGAAGATACTTTTTGCATACATGTTGTGGCTGAGGTCACCAAACTCATGTAAAGTTACATGATATATATACAAGAAGTTTGGGCTTTGTGCAACTATTCATACGGAATGTTAAAACTTCTATTTGGGTCTAACTCTGTGCCTTTTTGGTAATGTGGTTAATTAGTGTGTGATTTACATTTTGGTTTTGAGTAATATCATTTTGTGTGGTGGGTTGTCACATGCCCAATATCTATCCAAAAAGGCATGGTGTAAGGTGTTTTTAAAGCAACAAGGTGCATCAGGTCCCTAATGCATTGAGGGAGTGCATAAGGATACATGTATACCTCAAGATTCAATCACAGTTAACTCAGTCTCTCAATTTCTCTAGATACATAGTTAGCCTATGTTGTAATACTCTAAGCTAAGTAGGCCCACTACTCTATAACATCTCATATTAGGAAAGTATGTGGAGTAACTCGTCATGAGTAACGACCGTCATGTCTTACCATATCAAACAAACTTACGTCATCTGATTATGTGATATTCACCATGGTATCAGCCACAAAAAATTTTAAGCCAACAATTATGGCCTATGCACCTGCGTAATCATGGTCCATCACATTAAGATGTGCTCTATACACAAGAACCATAATGTCATTTCTCCTTCTAATAATCCCTATAGTCCACCTCTGATTTCTTACCAAGTTACCCTTCATCCTTCCCATCACTATGTTAGGTTTGAGGTTTTATATATTTGGTGATGTCATCTCATATTGTCTAGGTGCACGATCATAGAGTGCGGCTCCCTGGGCCCTAGTTTCTCACTTCTTGGTAAAACACTGGGCTCTCAATCTTCTTAGACGTCCTTTTCTATGCCTTTATATTCTCTATGATCAAGATCTCCTTCTGAGCTCTCTGGGGATTATATCCTCCATCTTCATGCTTCCTCTTACAATGAGATCTCTAAATAATCCACATAATTAAAGGATGTTAAGAAGCCATTCCCTAACATACTCTGATGATCCTTCAATATCAAACATTCTAAATAATTGGTTAGGGTGTATGATGATCTATCACCCTCCCTACTAAAGATAAGTGAGAACTTGGTCCATAGGGAATCTTCCCATTCATTATGGATGAAAATATGGTTCATCGTCATCATGAAGGGTGACTTGTGACAGTAGCACTTCAATGCAGTTGGAATCATGCATCTTTCTATATTGTAAAATGTCGCAATAGATTTCTTCATAAACCTACAGACCAATGTATTTTCCCTGGGGACCCATCCATCAACCAAACTAATCTGGGAGGTTGCATCCTAGCCTAGCCCCGATCAAGAAACATCATCTTCACCTTTTGGACCAAGAACTTGCTTTGTTGATAGAACCCAATACAGAAGATCCTCATTGTCATAATGTATTCTAGGGACTCTAGGATCAATGTAATTCCCTCTCATAGTAGTATACTAACAATGACATTCCAATTCCATCCTTCTTCTTCCTATATCCACATGTCGATGACTTGGAGTAAATTATTAGTATCCATCTTTCTTCTAGTTTCTGAGGATAAGACCTCTATGCACTATCTATCAAAGAGAAAGATAATATTCTCTATGCCCCATCCAACATAGTTGTGACAACACCTTTAGGATAGCTCTCTAGATCTTTCTCTAGTGGCATGACAAGCTTGATGTCATCTGAATACTGTGAGGGTATGTGGGTCCCTAGAAACCATGGTGTGCATGTATTTCCCTATGTAATATCGAGCCCATCAAAATTTGACAACGCTGATTACCTAAGATGACCTCGTATCAATTGCTTCAGAGGTGATTCTCAATGTCGTGAACCTAAGCCCCCTTGCTTCTTATGTATAGTTGTGCTCTTCCAAGACACCCAAACCCTCCCAGACTCTCCATCATGACCAAACCATTGGAACTTTTGGAACAAAGCCTCTATGACCTTCATAGTCTTCATAGACATACTAATCAATGCTATGGAATAGATGACATGGAAGAAAATATGTGCTTCATTACGCTCATATACCCTACTAAGAAGATTAGGGAAAATTTCCACAAGGCCATCTTGTTTTATAGTTTGTCCAAGAAAGGAATAAACTGTCATGGAAGCAAGGGTGTGCTTCACTAGGGTCATGCACCCTACAAAGAAGAGCATATGGCATTTCCGTGAGACCATCTTCCTCCATAGCTTGTCCATAAAAGGAATATACACAGTTGGTTTCAAACAAGACATGGAGATCGGGACACCAAGATAAGTGAATGACTTCCCTAACAATTGTACTCCTAGGTGAATTATTATGGCATCACACGACAAAGATAGAGGGTGGGAGAAGAATTGTGATTTTTTGGTGTGGATGCGCTGACCAAAACATCTGTGGTAATCTTCAAAGGTTCTATCAATGACAACTACATAATCAGAGGAGCTATTGGTAAAGACTAAAAGATCATCAGTGAAGAGGAGGATGGGCGGGGCCATCAAGACATGTATGAGATTGAAAGTTTTCTTTTTCCCTTCTATGATAGTTTCTTAAGCATCCTATATAGGGGTTCTTCAAAGAGGATAAAAATAAAGAGAGAGAGAAGATTCCCATACTTCAACCCCCTGTGCATAGGAAAAAATCCTGCCATGATGCCATCTAAAACCACTAAGATCTAGGTTCTCACGAAGAAGGCCATAAGGAGGTTACAATGGATTGACAACATCTCAAACTTGGCGAGGACCTCCTTAAGGAACTTCTAGTCCACTAGGTGATAAGACTTTATTGTGTCCATATTTGTAATAACATTCTCCTCTTATCGCCGGTCCTCCACTTTGACAACCAACTCTTTTATTATCTTGATATTGTTGATAATGCTCCACCTTTAACAAATGCCCTTGTTCTTCTGACAATATTATTGGTAGAAAACTTACCAGCCTATCTTTTGAACACGAGAAAAGACTATCATAAGAGAATTCTCAATAGATATATTTTTGAAGTCCTCTACCAAGTTTTATAGTTCATCCACATTAGGTGTCAAAGACATCCTTCTATACTTCACACTTTGATGGCATGGTCAACCCATTAAGAAGTGCCTAGATACAATTATTGTATGCTCCTTTATGATATCCCATACCATGATATAGACACATGTTGTCAGGACATATGGCCTTGGGTCACTCAATATGTCCACATGATTCAAGTTTATAAGGATCTCCTCCTCATTTAGGGGTGTGATTAACTCCAAGTTGTCTTCCATGGTGAGGGTACATGGAATACTTATCAAGAAAGGGAAATCCTAATCAACATTTCCATCACCATCCGTACTAAAGAAATCTTCATAGAGATGAGCTAACTCCTTGTTCATCTCCTCTTAGACATTAATAAAGGACCCATCTTGAAATATGACCCTCTTTATTTTGCTTCCCTATCTCCTCCCTACTATCGTGGTGTGATAGAATCTCATATTACAGTCCCCATCATGATGCCATCTGACATGTGAATTCTCCTTCCAAAGCTCTTATTCAAGTTATAAATTTTTTCTATCTCCTCTTTGGATTCCCTAAGTCATTTATCCTTGATATCATTTGGATGTTCATCAAAATCATTTTGTAGACATCACACCACATCCTCTAGATTTCACTTTTCTAAAAAAATATCTCTAAAACATTCAAACTCCATGATTTTTAGTTCCTTCTTTATATTTGATGACTTCACAAAAAAGACACATGAGGGGCCCCCCACCCTTCCATAGTCCACCCTTCTCTATCACATTAATATAGTCTTTATGTGAAAGCCAAATTGAGAGGAATTTTTTTTCTAGAGTTTTAACATAATGGACGATGACATCGTCCTTGGAAATGAGCAATGGTCTAAAATGTGCATCTAAGTGAGGTGAATCATCTAGACATCCATAGGCATAGACACCCAAACTAGATTCACAAGTCTCTTATCAAGACACTCTCACATCATAAGTGTGAGGTTTTGTTTATCTACCCAATTAAAGACACTACCGCTGAAAGGAATTTCCTTTTCATCCATATCATGAGACTGGTTGAACTCCTGATGCCTAAGATGTCAGGTTCTAGAATACCTCTATTTATTGGACTATATCGAACAATATTAAAATAACCCGCCAATAGCCAAGGATACTCACCAACTACATAAACTGGTATATATCCTCCCACAAATCACATCAAGTAGTCGAGTTACACTTTGCATACACAGATGTAACAAAGAACATATTCCGTCAAAGATCCTTCATTCCCACTGTGAGACTCTACCTATGTGAGTGTACCACCATAGGAAAAAGAGTAGAACCATCATAATGTAGATTTTCCTTCCTCAGGTTTGTTTGAGTGGGACCAATCAATTAGATAATATCAATTGATTTCCCCACCCTCTTCTTATGAATCAAAGGTTCCATTAGGGCTACAAGCATCGAGATGTATTTCATACACATCTAACCCAACAATCTCCTCATCCTTTGATTAGCCACACCCTTGGCATTCTAGAAGAAAAAACATGACATGAAGGCATGTAAACTCCTCCCTCTACACCACTCATCAACGATCACCTCCTGCCCCCCACACCCAGGAGTGTCAAGAATTATGATCCCAATCCATGTCATCATACCACACTTCCTCAGAGAAGCAAGTCCCTCCATTGCTCCTTCCATTCTCACCCAGCCAGTATACCAAGGGATTGATTGCTCCCTCCTAACTTCATCTTCTTCCTTTTGCATCCTCACTGTGGTAGCATCATCAACACAAATGTTGAATCTCAGGGATCTCCTCCGGAGGGGCTTTAGGTTCCTCCTTATTTCAAATAAAAAAATCCACAAGCCACTATTTTTAAGGAGCTTTCTATCCCCTTCTTGGTTCATAACCCATCTTTAATTTTGTCCCTATGCAAAAAATCCAGAGTCCCTCCTCAACTAATCTTCCAAGATGTATTTTGAAACACCCTTATCAGATTGTTGAGATCTTCCCTCAGTGGTGTGAGATGCCACTTCTCTATGATTTAGCCCATATGTTAGAGAAAGGGCTTCCCATTGAATGGATAAATAATCTATAATGAAGAGTATCTTGAAAGTGTCCTCCTCATTGTCATACAATTCTACCTTTAGGAGCTTTTCATAAAATCTTTGGTCCTAAGTTGTAAATCCAATTAATTGGAGTATGTCTGCACTGACTGCTTCTACTAGTACTAGAACACCCGCCCTATCATTTTTGGTTGTTTACCATCTAGAGACTTCATATAGGTTCCCAAAGGGCTGAACACTCAATTTGAGAGTATTTTCATCTCAGCATGCTAGAGGAACCTCTTGAATCTAGAACAACACTCTTCCCTTAATCTTGCACAGTCTAAGGACTTTCATTGCCTGGATCTCCAACCTCTATCTCTTAAATAAGGATGCCATTTATGCCAGATCCCGCTCCCTACATTCATAAAATTAAAACAAGATTGTCTCCTCTAACATGGCACATTGTCCCATCACCCAACCTGGATAACCCCTACCACAACTTTAGTAGCTTGCTGCCTCTCCCCATTATCACATGTAATAGTAGTGTAGATACTCTTTACATCATTTCGGTAGACACTTGCCAATTGGAAGTTCAATATAGAAAAGTGCATAGGCAGTAATGACCTTAGGTCTTTGATATTGAGGGGATCCTTCCTCAAAGGTACAATGCATCTTCCCACCAGACATCTTGGGGAATGACACCTATAGAAGAATTTATTTTGTATGCATTGCCTCTACAAGTGGCCATGCCAAAATCACCTGTAGCAAACATTCTTGGGAATCTTGAAGTTGTTCATATTCAGAAAGGGACAATTAAGTGAAACTCTTGTAGCGCATCTTCTACTAGATATTAGGGTGAATCCATATTCATCTGGTCCTGCCTCTACTTTGGCCCTGACATGACCCAACATATCTGGGATGATGGAATCAATAGATCTCTCAATCTCCTCTCCACTAACATATTCATTATACATGTTCCGCACCTCGTGATTGACTACCACTAAGGCCTCAACCATGATCGATATCCTACCAACACTCCTAGCCTTAGAAATATGTGCAACAATCCTTGAATCTGTGGATTTTGGTAGAATCAACACTACTAGAGAATCTTCCATGGTGCCAATAAGATATCATCCCCTTTTATAAAAGCCCTTGGGAAGGGCCGGGGAGATCCACCCCCTCCACTCACTAATCACCTTCCATTGCACCCCTATTGCCTTCCACCACACCTGATATGTACATTACTTGTTTTCTTTCAATAGAAATTTATATAAAACTTCTCATTTTATAAGAACTTGCATATAATGTCCAAATATGAAATACGACAATAATTGCCAATGATAATTTTCTTCAATAAAACCATTCATTCTTTAGATAAGTAGTAAATCCATAAAATGCCAACACTTGATCTGGTGGTCACTTAATAGAACCAGAGGTTCTAGCCAAAGTATCAAGTGAGTTGTTGTGGACGCTCTATCATATACATCTCATAATTTTTGGTAGAGTGGTCATACAATCATCATCCAAAATTAGGGTGAACACCCCTTCAAGCAACCCACATGCAAAATACTTTATTAGATAACACAACATGCCATAGAGCCTCTTAGTAAATTCATTTCATCATCCTCTACAACTTCAAAGTTGAGACTCTATGGGAGAGAAGTGGCATCCTCTTCAGAAACTGAGAATACTCATGGGAAGAGGCTTTGAGTTTATGGTATAATGAGACATCACTTATAAATATATGTAGACCAAAATTGTAAATCTTTTATAATTTACCAATGATTAAATTTTCTGAGTGACATTTATTTTTACAAAACATTTCAATTGGCGATAAGCCAAATGTACCACAAAATACAAGCTACTAGGGTATCCACTCTAGATTTGTGTTCATAATTAATACATGCCTCTTTGATGTTGATAGAGCATACAAGTCAGAAAAAGAATATGTATGTTTATTTATCTGACTATAGAAAAAACAATCCCATATTTTCTTGGAATATTGAAAATAAAAAAAATATGAGCAAAATTTGATCATGATTGAAACATAAATAACAAATGTATGGTATAAGAAACCTGTTCTATCACAAGTCAACCTTATATGGATTTTATTGTTTCCAATCAACCTAATAAGAAAATGTGTGTAAAAACCTAATCTTTATGATCACTATTCAAAAAATTGTATCATAAAAATTGTGTGTACATTTATTCTTTACAATTGAAGTTCACAGAAGCCTATACATAAGGACTAGTATTTAACACATACATGAGTCACATATAATCTTTAATAGAGTACATCTCTTGCATGCCTCTCTATGCCTTCTTTGTATCACATGTCCATGAATTCCCATAGGGAATAAATACATATATGGACCAAAGGGGTTGGGTCAGCAAAGGTGGTACTAAAGTTTTGATATTGAGCTATTTATATAAATATGAATAAAAGGATATTTCCAACTATTTAAAAATTACATAAGGATTATTTGGTGTACTAGGGCCAATTAACAAGTTTTAGGATGCAAAAGATATAATTCAAAAGAGTATTAAATATACCAAAAAACAAGATGTACTCAAGAGTATCAATAATTCCAAATATCAAAATAATAAACTATTCAACATCTAATGATTTATCCATTGCCACACTGAATCTTATATTTTTTCATCTAGGGCTAGGTGTCTAGTGGTATCCACTTTATGATAGAATAACACTTGTGGGAGTTACTAGTACTAGGGGACCTATATGTCAATTATCCACTGCACATGGTTCAGGGATATGGCCCACTAAATCTTGGAACCAAATCTCTAACCAATATTCAAATTTTGTTCCAATGTGTAAATCCAAATGTATTCCATCATTAAAAAATATTCAAGATTTCAAATAGTTGTGGTAACCTTTCAAGTTGGGTTCATCACTAAAAAAAAGTCTATAAAAAAAATTCAAGATGGATAAAATAACACAATAACTAAAATAGAGAATTAGTACTTTAAGACTCCAAATATTGCTAGAACACCAACTCGAATGGCTCCAAATATTGATGAAGAGATAGATACAAGGTATGAAAATATTTTTATTACTTGGCTTGGAAGCAAGTGTTTGATTTCTATTATTCATGATTAGGTCTTCCCATTACTTCATAGTAGTAATATATTACGCCCCATTTAGGGGTTTAGATCCTTTTTACTTCAAAGGTTCATTATTAGTTACATAGTTCTAAATATCTATATGTGTGGGTAATAATATGTATTCCTCCAATTCGGGTTGTGTATTTTCTCTTTCTCTATATATGACAAGTTTGGTCCACAACTCAATTATATTCTCCACATGTGGTATATTTACAAGAATACTCTTATTGCAAGAGACTGGGGTCTAATCCCTGTATATATACTGATATGTGAATAATACATTTTATTCTAATACTTAGATTCCAATTTCATGTATATATCTTGTGTTGTCTGAGGTGAATAGTAATAGTGTAGTTCAATCAAAATATCACCTATGATAACTTTATTGAAATATATAATCATGTTTATATTTGTTGAAGAGGTCATCTTACATTGGTTCTTATATCAATTTATACTCTTGATGATTCATCTATTCAAAATAGACCACATACATGTATAAACATGTTTTCTAAGTCCATTTTGTGATCCATAAAATATACATTCATCTAGGGTATACATTTATAACCTTAATCTTATCAAGGACATTTTTCATAATTATAGTTGAATTTTTAGAATTTAATTTTTCTAATAAATATAGTAAAATTGTTATAGCAAATCAACATTAAGGCAACCCATCAAGATTATAGATTATCCATGTTTTATATCCAATATATATTGAATATCATTCCTCAATTTCCATATATCTTGTCAACTACTTAACTAAAGTATGTAGTATAGGACCAGATGACTCATCAATATGTTGCAACAATTTCATTGATCTTCACTGATTAGTTGTGTTTGAATCTTGTAGGTAGAAGGTGATCCAAGTTGTCTCCTCTCCTTGGACTAACTGTAAGTGTTTCATGTGATGTATGGGATGATTTTCCATGAGGAGAAGATTAGATCATCTTGAAACAACCATTATTGATGCGATGTAGTAACCATATGTTGCAAGGTTGATAGGGAAAGGGATAATGGAGTTTATATTCACCTAGAGACCCTAGTTTGATGCTTGTTCCTCCTTGGGGCCCAAAAAGAGTCCTTTAGATGGTAGCCTCCTCAAGAAGGTAGAAGAAACCTTCATGTATGTATTAGTATCTACGAAGATTGGAGTTCAATTTTTTATTTTGATTGCATGACTTATGTATGGCAGAGAGGTGGCGATTGGGGTAAGGAAAACATCATACTCAGCCCTTCCATGGGTCTATAAGAGAGGAATATTTGTGTGGGTGGTGCTGGGAAGTAACAGGTGGATCTGTAATTTTTCATGATTGCTTGCAAATCCATTTTTTCCACTGGGAAGCAAGTTCTAGCAAGTCCAATGGGTGGTAGAGGTTTTGGGTTATGAGAAAAGAGGCTAGGAAGGAGGTTGTATGAAGTAGGTTAGATGATGACATTCATTGCAGCGACCTTTGTAGTTCAATAGTACTTTTGTGCCTGTAGTTAGGAATGAGATCATGGTGGTTAAATAGAGTAATGATCGTGGTTTTTAGGTGTCTCAAATACTGGGGGTGAGGTGAAATAGAGGAATGACTCCGTTTTTGGACTGGTCTTGACAAGGTATCGTCCGATGAGGGTAGTGAGCTGCCATTGTTATTTCCATCCAAGATGAGGACTGATGAAGATGGTGATTACGACACCCTATTCTAGGATCTTGGGGGAATCATAGGCAGGCCTTCAAGGTTGGATTAGTTGATGTTGAGGTGGCTGTTAGGTCTCTTGGTATTTGGTTGGTTGGCCATGGAGAACAACAAGGCCTCCTTTGTGTAACCATGACAGAATGATGATGTGAGAAAGAAGTGCATGTTCCATTCTAACCCAATTATCAATTTCTATTATATGGCCCACAGTGGACCTTCTCAATTTATTTTTCCAAATCTATATCTCTCAATTGACAAGGTCAATGACTATGTAATTTGAATTATATATTTATTTTTTACTAAATAAATTTATGAGAAAACTAATGCTTCAATATTATACTCTAATTTAACCAAACTATTTTTTCCCATTAAACCTTTAAAGTCTAATATTAATTTATGCATTTAGTATCTTGTATTGATTTTCAAGCCATTAGTCATCTGGGTAGGTGTAGTATTTAACTAAAGGTCTAATAAATACATTTTGACTAAAATAGAATGAATTGCATGAAACACTATCAAAGAGATTTATGCGGGATTAATTTGTAAATACTTCTCAAGAAAGGATAATAAAATGATTTGGTCACAATAAACCCAAAAGGAGACAAATTAGTATTAAATAATATAATATTCAATCAAAATAATCAACTTGGATCTGGAATGAAGGACAATATTGTAAATAAGATGAAGTTAAAGAAAAATATGAACTATAGCTCAAACTATATTTAATACCCAATACTCAGTATGTTACAACACACTACTTGTAAAGTATATTTAGTCCATGAAATCATCATATCCATGGTGTAGTCAGGTTCTATTCTCCAACCATTAAATGATTCAACTAGAAATCTAAGTAGGCATGCCAACTACAAGGTAGTATCCTTCACTAAAATCCAACCATGAAGGGTTTCATGTCAGTCACCACTGGGGTTTTTTCTCATACCTCCTTGATTGGAACTTAGCTCAATTTTCATTCATAACATTCCTTCAAATCATTTTTCTTTATACATATAGTATTATAAAGAAAATAATTTCTCAAGGGGAAAAATTTTCAATACAAAACTGAAATGGTCCAAATCAATGTAGGTACTAAGTGACAATCACCTCTAACCAAAATGCACCATACTAACTCTACTTGACTAAAATGTAAAAACAAGATTTCCATTGAACCTTAAATGGTCACTAGACTACGTTATCTTATGGCATCATGAAGAAGGATATTGTTCTCTACCAAAGGGTAATTCACAAATTCAACCTTACACACCCCATCCAACTTTTCACCTTTCCTTATCCCCAAACTAGTCAACGACTAGTTTGTTCAAAAGTTGTAATCTAAGTTATTCTCTATATAGTTGTTTGAATTGGTTATTTTTATAAGATTTATGACTTTTACAAGTAAAAATTGCCTTGGCCAGGTTGGTATGTGAAGTGAGAAAACCCCAACACCACCAAGTAGACTAGGAGTAATTATGATAGAGCCTTCACTAAACATACTTCCTTATACAAATCATCTCATCTCCACTAGCATGGTTATGGTTCATCTTCACTAGTTGTTGTATTAGACTAATTTGAGTAAATTGATTCCACCTAAATTTCTATTTCTATGTTAGGTGGATAGGGCTAGCAAAACTAGGGTTGGTTGTAAACTATTTGTCTGATTTTTAGCTATACTAGCTAGCTAACGATAATTTCCATGATACATGCATGAGTACATACTATTTATGCTGTGATACCATGTTGCAAAGACTCAATCTTTATGATCAATTTTTTCTTCAAAATTATATCAGAGTATGTTAGAAAATTTTATTTAAACTCACGTATTATGATTAGAGTTCATGGAAGCCTTTACAAAAGTACTAGTATTTGAAAGATACGTTAGTCCTATTTACTCTTCAACTGAAGACATCCCCTGCAAGTCTCTACTTTGTTTTCTTTGTCTTCTATAGGGAATAAATCTACAAACAGACTAAAATAAGGGACTAGTTAGCAGAGCTAGTACTAAATCTTTATTATTTATCGATTTGTATAAATATGAACCAAAGGAGATTCAACCTATTTACAAAGGTAAGTATTATCTAGTGGACTAGGATCAACAATTTAAGGATTTCAAGGATGCAAAATATAGAAGTCACCAGAGTATTCAAAATACCAAATTTGCAATATTGTTCACAAAACAAGATGTACTGAAGAATTTATATAATTTCAAATATCAAAATATCTAAATATTCAAAATTTAAAGTTTATCTATTGGAACATGCAATATAATATTTTGTCTTCTCCATGGGTAGGTGTCTGGTGTTCTCCCCTCTATGAGATAAAGGCACTTAACCTTACGGGGGTAACCAATATTGGGATGTCTCTATGTACATTATCCACTTCACATGGTTGGGGGATATGACCCAATAAAAATAGGACCCATAGCTCCATCCAATATTCAAATTTACTGCCACTGTAAAAATCCAAATTTAATTCTCATTCAGAAATAATCACAATTTTAAATAACCGTGGAGACCTTTAAAATTGGAAAGACAAGGTTAATAAGTGAATTGAGTTCACCACTCAACAATATTGTATGAATGCCATTCGTGAGGGATAAAATAGCACAATAACTAAAATAGATAATTTAGAACCTCATAACTCCAAATATTGCATAAACACCAACTCGAGTGGCTCCAAGGGTTTATGGTGAGATGTCTATAATGTATGATAATATTATTATTATTTGTCTTGAAATCAAGTGTTCAATTAATAATATTCATGATTAGGGTTTTGCACTATTCATATTACTAATATATTACCTCCAACTTAGGTCTTTAGATCCTTTTTACTTCTAAGGTCCATTCTTAGTTAACTATGTACATGTATGGGTGAGTAATAATATGCATTCCTCCAACTCAGGTCATGTATTTTGTTCTTTCTCTGTATATCACAAGTTTGGTCCACATGTCAATTATATTCTCCAGATGACATATATTTACAAGAATTTTCTTATTGCAAGTGTCTAGGGTCTATGTCCAATATATATACTCATATATGAATAATACTTTTTATACTAACACTTAAACATTCCAATTGTCTATATGAATACATATATATGTATATATATTCCTTTTTCTATATTGGGTGAATAGGGATAATGTAGTTCAACCAAAATATCACTTAAGTTAACTTTGTTGGAATATATTGTCATCTTTATATTTATAGAAGAAATCTTATTATATTGGTTCTTAAATCAATTTATTCTCTCAATAATCCAACGACTCAAAATAAATCAAATACATGTATAAATGCATTTTGTGTTCCACCAAATACCCATTCATCTAGGGTCTAAATTTATTACCTTAATCTTATCAAAGTCATTTTCAATTATTGTAAAAGAAATTTTAAAAGCTTGCTTTTTACTAATAAAAATATATACAAAAATTTATATAACAAGTAAGCATTAAGATAACCCATAAAGATTTTTGACTATCCACATTTTATATCAAATATACATATTATCATCCCCTCAATTTCCATTTATCTTGACAACTACTTAATTAAAGTATGTAGTACGGGACCAAGTGATTCACCTACATGTTGTAACAATTTCATTGATCTTCACTGATTATTTGTGGTCAAATTTTGTAGGTGGAGGATAATAAAAGATCTCTTCTCCATATGGTTTGATTGTAAGTGTTTTAGATGATGGGTGGGGTGATTCTCCATGAGGAGGAGACTAGATCATCTTGCAGTAGCCATTTATGATGTGATTTAGTAACCATATGTTTCAAGGTTGATAGGTAAAGGGGTAATGGAGTTTTTGTGGACCCACTGACTTCCAGTTTGATTCTTGGTCCTCCTTGGGATCCAAATAGAGTCCTTTATATGGTATCCTCATTGAGAAGGTAGAAGAAACCTCTAGGTCTGCATCAGTCTTTGGGAACATTGGAGTTCACTTTCTTATTTCAAGTGTAGGTCTTATCTATGATTGAGAGGTGGTGATCGGGGCAAGGAAGGCATCATCCTCAGACCTTATATGGGCACATAATAGCAGGCTGTAGGTTTGGGTGGTTCCAAGGTGTAGCAAGTGGGTCTGTAATTCCATTATGGTTTCTTGCAGATATTTCCTTGCCAATGTGAAATAAGTGGCCAACTAGACTAGTGGGTGGAGGCTTTGGCTCCTGTTTGGTTTAGGATCTAATCGGGACCACATTCTATCTTTTCACATAGGTGTAAATCCTGACCAACTCATTCCAACTATAATCCTATTTTGTTTGCCATTAATCAGACTAACAGGTCCATTTCGGGTTGTGTAATCCTTTTATCCAAACCAAGTCAGTCCTGCAAAATTTCAAAATCCCAGTCTGGATTTAGCTCTGTCTTATGTGTTGTTTTGTTTTATATAGAACATGAAAAACACTAAAAAAGGCCAACCCAATTTAATGAGTGCTTACAATGAGACTGAGTTGCTAAATAAAATAGAACTGAATATGTATAAGGCTAATCCCAACTTATTGAATAATCTAGTCCCAACTTCATAATCCTGGTCCTGAACCAAACGGGGACTTGGGGTCAGAGAAGTGAGGCTAGGAATGAGGTTGGATGAAGCAGGTTAGATGTGACATTGGTTTTGGAGGCCTTTGCATGTTTACAATGCTTTAGCGTCAACGAGTCTGACTAATCCTATGGTGGTTAAATAAGGCAATGATAATGGTTCTAGGAATCTCAATAACTAAAGGGGGGGATAGAAGAAGGGTTCACAATTTTTGGACTAAACATGACAAGGCAACCTCTAATGAGGGTAAGGACTAGCACTGTCATTTCCAGTAAGATGAGGATTGATGAAGATGGTGATTGTGGGACCCTAATCTAGGGCTTTAGGAGAGTCATAGACATGTTGTCAAGATTATATTTTTTGATGTGGAAATAACTATTATGCCTTTTTGTATTTGGTTTCTTGTCCATAGATAGTGGAGAATCCATAAAACTAGGGCAGTAGGGGCTGAGATAATAAAAATTTGTCATAGTAGATATTTGAACCATCACCAACTAGATGAACGATCATATGCCAACCCAGCTACATTTCTTATTGTTTAGTCTTCTAAATCATTGTATTGCATGAGAATTTAGTATTTATGATATTGGATGTTAACTTTTTTTTGCACCATAGTTTGAAGTCACATCCTGTAAGGAAGTAAAACCACCTCTCTACTAAAAATTTGAACAATAGAACCTCAAATCCAAACACACTTCAAAGGTATGCTTGGAGTGGGTGTAAAATTTTCAAATCTTTATTAATGGTATACAAAACAACCAAGGTGTAGCAAAGAAATAAAATAATGATCATATTCAATTTATAAAACAAGGTAACATCTTAAACTCACATGTAGGGTACATCATAAGGATCTAGGTAGAGGGAAATCTAAACCAGACCAAGATTGTCTCCAAGCTTTAACTTATCAATTTAAGTGTATATCTTTATGCCATGTCCTCAATGTCCTTCACCTAGAGTTGGAAGCACACCCCGACAAGAAGAGAAAATAGAAGACATCAGCAAAGGATGGTATGTGCATATAAAATAGTAAATTGAGCAATATATGGAATAAAGGACATCAAATATAAAAGGATTCCCATAGAAGAGATAAGGACTACCCACAAAGGCATAAAAGAGAAGAATCATCATCACATGATAAGATAAGATATTGGCCATTAATAAAACAACAAGGTGGTGCCACATAAGCACATATTAAGAATTTGGGCACATAACCCATCATCATCATTATCATCCTGCATGCATGTGAGATAAACACAACCTTAGAACAATATAAAGACATGGCAGCCAAGAATCATACATCTTGCACCTGATAGAGAATGGTACATTAACCAAACTCCCAATTTTATCAATGTGGGCCAAGAATCATACATCTTGCAAACCTAGGTATGGGGAATCATACATACTCCATCCCAATAATATCTCAATGCTGCCATATTACACAATGAACAAAAACCAATGTAATTACACTACTCTAGTGCTACTGAATCACATAGCATGTAAAATGTAGAGGCAAGTAAAAAGTATAGTCAGATTATACCAACTAGTCACCACATAAGTGACCTACATATACATCCACCTCATAAGTGGGCAAAAGACATCACACATCATCATATAAAGTTCCATCATGTACAAAGCATATGAAAAGAGTTCAAAAGAATATCCATGATCACAAGATTAGTAGCAAATAAGGTAGTTCACATGAACCATAATTTTCAAAATAAAGAGATTATGTGTAGGATAATGTCCATAGGACCAAGAGAAAGAGAATATAGGTTCATTGCTCAACAGAGAATAATAGGGGATGCAAACATACATAAGAGAGGAAATATATGTATTGCTCAATATAGAAATAATGTGGGATGCAATTATACCTCAACTTCAGAGTTCAAAGTCCAAAGTCACTTCTTGGTCCAAGCCTAGGCATCCAAAGAACCTATTAAGCATATAGGTAGATTTTGTGTCAATTTCATATAACATTATTCAAACCCTAAAAACCACCTTTTTAATAATGTGTGAATTATGTTATGAAAACCATGTCACGTTTTAGATTATCTTTTTATGAACTCAAAACATATTTTATTATATTTTTCTGACTTACAAATATTTAGTTATGAATTTTACAAGTTATTATCTAATTACATTAATTCATTAATATCCACTTTTATTTAAACATAAAAATTAGGTTACAAGATTAGTAATAAAAGATAGATCTCCTTTTTTTCATTTAATTGACTAATTAAGCATATTTTTCTAATCAGTGTAGAATTAGTTATGGATTTTACAAAATCAACCAATAAGAAACTAAAAAAATCCAAGTCAGTGAACAGAAGGCGAGAGAGAGAAGTGAGAGAGAGGCCATGTGGTCTGAGCTGGCCCACTCAGAGCCACCTAAGTCGGCAGACCACTCAACCAATTCAGTGAACCATGCAAGAATAAAAGCCATGCCTAATTACCAAACTGCCCTTTGATAATAAAATGAAAGCAAAGAATAGAGATGAGGGTAGAGAGGGAAAATCACATAGGATCTTGTTCCCCCATGAACATCATGTGAAACCCAAGCATAGCGAGGGGAACTCTGAGCTCTAGATCAAGATCTAGAGAGAACTAGGCCAAGGAGTCTAAAGGAACTTTGTTCCTAAGATGGTGTCAGACTCAACGAACCAAAACTTAGAAGAAATGGTCACCTACCGCTCAAACGAGACCTTCCACCATTACTGAAGAAACCAAGATCCATGGATAGAGAGAATGAGCCAAAGGAAGACCAAACCAAAGGAGGAGGATGAACTATCATTCAAAATTGAAGCTAGAAGTCAAGAAATACAACGAGGAGATGAACTAGAGGTCATCAATTACCGAGAAGGTCAAAAGATAAAAGAAAGAGGCAAAACTGTTATTGTAACGACCCCATCTCTCGGTAACCCCCAATTAAGGGAGACCGAAAGGTCAGAGCCGTTAACCAATAACCCGGATCAAAGGTTCGACAAATAATCAATAACAATTAATAAACTTTACCAACTAAACTGAAAATTGGTATAGAATAAAACTTTTCTTACCTTTTTAAAATTGGGATTTCTACACTTCTATCCATGAAGATACTAATCTAACTAATCCTCCTGTGCATGTTAATTCTCATTTAATTCCACATATGCCACTTTACTGTTTGTTCTTTTCATTTGTACCTAAAATGCCGACAAACAAAACGTTGGTCATCAAGAAGCTGGTATGTGGGGGAAACAATAATCATGCAAGTATGTTAACAATGTAATCATTCAATTAATCATTTAACAACCAAGATTACGTTTTAAGCCATACTACTCAATCCATACCTATCCACAACTCTGTGTTGTCCCTGTAAGGACTTATATAATACCTCTATAAAGGTAGAGTCGCATGGAACCACCCAAAGGTAGCCCAATATCTAACTCACTATGAATTGATGGACCTACCCTCTAGGTAGCCATATACGAAGTCATTACACGACCTGATGGACCTACCCTCTAGGTAGCCATACACTAGGTCAGCCATTAAGACACATAGGGGACCAGGATCTGAGCTAGTAGGCACATATATTATGTGATAGGCATATTCACATTATAGTTTGCATGAACTAAATTCATCCAACAGTTTATTTCAAGTCATCGGTGAAAATCTCAAAAAACCTCGGAAATCTATCTCGAGATATTCATAAGCGTAACCACATACCTGATTTTATGATTTTGAGACAGAATAATCCATGCAAGAAAGAAATCCAAGCAAGCAAGCACACATATCAAGATCCTTAAATAATTATGCAATTCCCTTTTATTACTCATGTCATCAATATCTATTAAATCTAGTTCACTTCCTAGGGTTTCTAGTCCACTTTTAGGGTTTCCATTGCAATTAGGGCTTCCCTTCATCTTTTACTATTTTAAACCCTAATTATTTCAACACCTAATTCTTAGTTTAGGATTGAAGGCATAATCAACCACTAAATAAGTCCATTAAGATTCTTTTCAATAAAGCTACCATTTTTATCCTCTTCAACCCATGACAAAGTCATTATACTTGTTTATCATCAATTCGTAGTTCATTATGCTCTAATACTCATATGAATGTTTATTTATCATTAATTCTACCTTGATTAATTCAAAAACCCTAATATATATATTAAGGTTATTTATCCACAAATTAGGAACTTTAATGCTCGAAACAGCTTAGAGTCATTATATCTCATCTTTATCTACTACTTTGAATCACTAAAGCTATTAAGAGTCGAATTTGCCAACATTAGGGTTTCAAGGCCCATTAAAGTATTATTCATGCACATGAAACTCTAAAGTAAACTAATCATGTGAAAAGTTGATCCTATTTATTCTTAATGCACCTTTTTACATTAAATAGGTTAATATCAACTTTAATCGTATATTAAACCCCACTAAACACATTAATCATCACAAAATAGGGTTTCTTAGTCATTAAAGTATTAAAGTTCATAACTTCCATTACTTTTCGTGTTTCAAGCGGAATTAGTCTCTAAAACTATTTTTATTGGATTCCTCCCATTTTTCTGAGCAATTTGATATATAGTTTCGCACATTCCAAGTTACCAATAAAGAGATATAAATTTTACAAAATCTGCTTACTTGGACCAATGGGACACTGACACGTCAGCGGTCCAATGCACTGCGCTCGCTGCATAACTCAGCTGGTTTACAAACATAACCAAAACCCAATTTTTCCCTCGTGCGGATCCTTGGTCTCGCACAGCTTGGAGGGATAAAACTATCCAACACCACCCGCCTTTCTCCTTCCTCGTGGAAACCCTGCGCTTCCGCCGCAGCTGGGGTTGGCGCGGCCTAGCTCTATCTTCCCTGATCCCGATGACCTCCACGGCGGTTCCCCCACCTCCGATGCATCTCTGCGCATGTGAGGACGCCTCTGGCTCGTGGCTAAGATGGCCAATACAAGCTCCTCATCCCTGCAACACGCTGACGGCCTGTAGTTGTCTTGCGGGTGTTGCGTGAGTGCCATCGTACGAGGATGATGGACGCAACTCTCTCTCTGTGTACGTGGGGGTATCCAGCAACCATCCATACCACCCAAAGGTTTGTTATCGATCCAGGGGTTGGACTATCTCCCTTGGTTAGGGTTAGGAAGAAGAAGAAGCAGCAAGAAGCAAGGAGGGTAAGTGGAATACCTCCCCCAGACTCGGCCCAGGGCTCCCTCTCCTTATATATATGAGGGTAGCAACATCCTATGATGCTTTCTCACGAAGAGATGATATCCTTTCCTATTAGGAATTTGATTCCTTTATTAAAAGCAAACTCTCTCTCTCTCATATCTCTTTAATATTCTTTCTCCTTTTGATGTTAGGATTTTGAAGATTATTCCCATTATCTTACTTTTACTTGTGTTGGCACAAAATTATATACCTCCTTGAGTAGGAAATACTTACTTTTAATCAATATTACATAATCCATTAATTATGTATTCACATTATTCTCTTATTTTGCAATTTTTGGTATTTTCTCTTTCCTTCCTATTTATTCTCTTTTATTTTCCTCATTGTTATTCCTTTTAATATTAGGAATCCTTGGAATACTCCTAATAAGGATTACTCAAATATACCTCTTTTCACTTGTTTCCCATATTTTAACATTGTTTTCAATTTCTTTCTTAATAAAGATATACTTATTTGATCTTTTCTTTTCTTATTGCCTTTTCTTCACAATCTAGGACTCCTTGGCACTCAAGGAACCTAAGAGGCACGAAATCCATCCTTGGATTACATTATTTTGCCTTCTAGAGGTTTCCACATATTTCATTTATGAAATTCTCAATTATTAATTAAAATTCCTTTTGATTGGGCCCAATAGCCAATAAAGCCCCAAAGCAACCAATCAAGGCTATTGTGAATGGAATCCATTTATTCAAAACAAATCTTATCATTATTTGTTCAATTATCTTTAATATGAGAAATTACATTTCTTACCAATTGAACCCAAAAATTGGGGTTATAACAGTTATACCCTGCAATTCAAGCAAAATAAGAACTCTCATAGCTCACCCACGCCTCCAGGAGTCAAACCCGACTTAGAGAAGCCATCACCGAGCACTAGGAGGCTGCTGCCATGGTCGTCGTCATCGATGAACTAGGAAGTCAGAGAAGGGAGAAACAGTTGTACGACGATCAGGGCCAAAGGAGCTATTACGAGTGGTTGATGGGTGTTCGGGGTTCATGGAGGAGGAGGTATTTATAGGGGACTTGCCCATGGTTCACCGTAGCAACCTTAAAACTAGAAATAGGGGTTGATTGGGAAAGTATCTCATCGATCGATCGATTGGGAGAAGGAAACCCACCCAAACTAGGGGTCCATGTAAATCAAGCGTTAGATCTTCCCTAGCTAAATCACCACACTTAGATAGGTCATCCCCTTCAATAGTGTCACATATGCACACTCACATACACACTTAGTACTTTAATTGAAACATTGAAACATGGTCAATCTCGATCGACAAAATCCTCGACCGAGACACACTCGGTTGACAAACTTCTCGACCGAGAAAGACCCAAGTAGCCGTTAGACACAGCTGACAAGGTAGTTGGTAATTGGAGATGAACGTTGCATACACTTGCTCCAGACAGCCTATCGGTCGACAAACCCTCGACCGAGTAGGACTCTCAGTCGACAATTCCTCGACCGAGATGAGTTCTGACAGCAACTTTCAGAATTAATTAACTAGTCGTTGCTAAAGCAACTAAAGTGTACCTAACGACTAGTTAAGCACTTAGAACCCCCTACAAAGTGTCTAGAACGTCCTTAAGCACTTGTAGGTCATTCCTATAAATAGGACATTCCTTAGGACACCTAAACACACCAATTCTACACTTGAGCAATCCTTGAGCATATACTTGCATTAGCAATCTGTTTTGAGCAATTGAGCAACACTTGCAATTGGCTATTCTTCTCCTTGCTCTAAATTTGTGTCCTATAGGCTAGTATCTCCTATCCACCAAACCAACACTTCAATATTAATTGGTTAGGAGATCTATACGCTTGATATAGGCAAATCGAGCCTTGTGCTTCAAAGGGTAATTGTAATTTCCTTTTTCCTTTCTTGTTCACTCTTATTGTTTGTACTCTCCTTGCTACTCCTAGGGTTGGAGGCTGCGGATTGGAGAGGCTCTTGATCTTCTTGGTGAAGAAGGAGGCTTTGGACTACTTCTAGAAGGCTGTTGCAACGGGAGGCTACTTCAAAGAGGAAGGCTACTTCAAGGGGGTGCTTGAAGTTACTTCAAGAAGGCTGCTTCAAGTTGGTGCAACTACTTCAAGGTGAAGGCTGTTCAAAGGGTGTAGAGAGTATTGTATTTTATGTAAATTCCTTGAGAGGTAATAAAATTAATACTTTCAAAATCCCCGTTGGGTAAGCAACTGGGTAGTGGATTGACTGCCTTAGTATTTGCTAAGGTTGGAACCACTCTAAACACCTTGTCTCCTTCTTGTTATTTCAATTGTGGTTGTTTGAATTAAAATTATATGGAAATTATCATAAAACCCTATTCACCCCCCCTCTAGTGGTTTTCCAATTGGTATCAGAGTAGGCTTCAAGGAGCTCTAATCGAGTCTTGAAGAATGAAGGGTGGTGGTGCCTACAACCACAAGCAAAGGAGCATCTTGGACCAACCTTCAACAAGTTGCAATTGGTGCTTAGGAACGAGCCACACAACAATTGGTTTCCCATGGAGAGAAAAGAAGGAAGAGGTCCAGAAAAATTGTCTTATTGCTACATTAAGTGAAGAAGAAGAAGAGGTAGGCCTTTTCGATTTACCTAAAGAAGATTTAATTGCTAGTCTTCAAGAAACGCATGAAAAATATATTGAGTGCAAGAAGAAATTAAAGAAATCAAATAAAGAAAATAATGAGTTACATGCTAAACTTCTTGCTCTTACATCTGAAAATGAAGATCTTAAAAAGGTCATTGAAGATCACAATATTAAGCTAAAATCAATAGAAGCAGATTGCAATCTTCTTTCTCTAGAAAAGATAAACTTGCAAACTCAAGTAAATGATCTTAAAAAAAAACATGTTTTGTGTACCCATCTAGAGTATGATACTATCGTGAAAGAAAGAGATTCTTTGTCATCTAATCTAGATCAAGCAAAGCTAGACATCAATAAGAGAATGGATGAGATTTTCAAGCTGCAACAAAAGATTAGTAATTTGAATAACAATGATACTCTTGATAAAATTTTAAATAATTCTTATCATCAAATTGGAAGGAGAGGACTAGGTTATAATCCTAAAGGAAAAGCTTATCAAAGACCTAGTTGGAGAAAGACACAAGCACATGAAAATCAATCTATGTATGTACCTAAAGGCAAATATACATATGTACCCAAGAACAACCTAGAACAAAATCATAGAAAGAGATATGAGGTTGATTCTATATGTTGTCATTATTGTTTGCGTCTTGGACATTATTCCTTTTCATGTCCTTACAAGAAAAAGGATGTTGAGTTAGTATGGGTTCCAAAACCCCCAAACTAAATGAATAAGATCAGGTTGAGATATGACCAAAGACTCTAGTTGTAAATCTATATGTATATCTCAACTTAAACACAATGAGATAACAAATTGATTCAAGTAATTAAAACTTCTAAGCTTGAAACTACACATTTTAAATAAATCTGCAAAGACACATCTTTTCAAATCTATTTTAATTAGGGTCCTCAAAACATATAGATTTGGATATAATTAGTTGAGATTTGATCTAAATGTTCCTTTGATACTCATATGTTCTATCTCAACTAAACTGAGTTCCAAATTGCATTGAAAATGATCTATGATTTACTTGTATACTTAATTACTTAAAATAGTTCTGAAATAGTACAGAAACATTCTCGGTCGAGAAACTGTTCGACCGAGATCACTATCGGTCGAGAAATGGTCGACCGAGCAGGTTACTGTTTTCAAGTCTACAATAAACCTGCTGAACTTGATTTCAATTAATCTAGTTTGCTATTAATTTGTTATAAACGATTGATTTAACATGCAAACCAAGAATAAACCTTGGAAGACAATTTTTGAAATAAGACATATTAATCTTTTTCTTTTGAAACATATTGCAAAAGTGTTATAAGAAGACTGATCTTGAACTAACCTTATTCATTGATTGAAAAAAGTTTATTAGTTTGTTTTCAAAATTGAAAGAATAAATGATATTATTTTGGTATTATCCTCTACATGGTTTGGCTTAAAATTATGAATGGGTTTTAGCAAAGAAAATTACTATTTTATCACAATCCACATGGTCTTTCCTAAGTACTCCTTGGTATATTTTTATAGGAACCATGTGTGTCAAAATGATCATAATCATTGCATTTATATACTTTTATCTTGATCATTGTATTGTGGATATGCTTCTATCATAATTTATGTGCCATGATCACTGTGTTTCATTAGTTTGTCTAAAACAATCTTTGATTCATATGTACAAACCATGAATGGATATTATTCTTGATCAGATCACTAAAAATGCCATTAGCTCAAAGGCATCTTGACATAATAGATAATGATTATTGTTGCTATGAAAAGCCAAATAGTGTATCTTAGAACAAGAATATTAATGTTGTATCTAAAATAATCTTTGATCTATATATATTTACCATAAATAGATGATCACTGTCATTCAACACATTACAAATATAGAACATACATCCTCATACTAGAAATCAATCAAAATGCTTCAAATTGATTTAATCAAGCTACCTGCAGACATGAATATTTAAACTGTATATATGCAGGAAACTGCCTCTTGGTTGAAATCAAATTTGACCAAGGGGCGCTATGGTCGCAGTCAAGGGCGACATAAAATAAGCTTGACACAAGAAGATGTTTTCTTTGATATTTGTGCTTCTTAAAAATGTTTTAATCGTCTCATTTTTGGCTTTTAAATGGACATCTTTTTCATAGGATTTGATGGCTATTCTTTTATAAGGGATATCCAATTAAGGGGGAGGTTTTCTATTTTCATGGATATCTTTTTGAAATGACAAAGGGGGAGAAATAAAAATAAATCTTAAAATGGTAATTGTGAAAAACTCAATCAATGAGTTTCATAATCTCTTGGCTTTACATTAAAAGTTGCTATATTCCCTAAAGAATTGGATTTCATGTTCCATACTTCTTTGGGAATAATAAGCACACATTTTATAAACAAGAGAAGAAATTCATAAAGTAAATTTCAGGTATGAAACACAACTCATCTTAAAGACTAGTTGATTTATATTTTAGAAATGTTTGTCATCTTCAAAATGCGGGAGATTGTTGGCTAAATGGGCATCATTTAAATCCCTTTGTTTTAATAATGACAAACATTTTCTTCTTGTCGATTTAACGTGCTACTTGAGTGTTGCAGGAATAAGGTGGATGACAGAATTGGGAAATCTATATGATTGAATTATTGTAATTTCATGAAATGTAATCACTTGTAAAACTTGTACAAATATATAATGTACAAGTACTTAGAAATCATGTAAATCAAGCGTTAGATCTTCCCTAGCTAAATCACCACACTTATATAGGCCATCCCCTTCAATAGTGTCACATATGCACACTCACATACACACTTAGTACTTTAATTGAAACATTGAAACAGAGTCAATCTCGGTCGACAAAATCCTCCACCGAGACACTCTCAGTCGACAAACTTCTCGACCGAGAAAGACCCAAGTAGCTGTTAGACACAGCTGACAAGGTAGTTGGCAGTTGGAGATGAACGTTGCATACACTTGCTCCAGACAGCCTATCGGTCGACAAACCCTCGACTGAGTAGGACTCTCGATCGACAATTCTTCGACCGAGATGAGTTTTGACAACAACTTTTAGAATTAATTAACTAGTCGTTGCTAAAGCAACTAAAGTGTACCTAACGACTAGTTAAGCACTTAGAACCCCCTAGAAAGTGTCTAGAATGCCTTAAGCACTTGTAGGTCATTCCTATAAATAGGACATGCCTTAGGACACCTAAACACACCAATTCTACACTTGAGCAATCCTTGAGCATACACTTGCATTAGCAATCTGTTTTGAGCAATTGAGAAACACTTGCAATTGGCTATTCCTCTCCTTGCTCTAAATTCATGTCCTATAGGCTAGTATATCCTATCCACCAAACCAACACTTCAATATTCATTGGTTAGGAGATCTATACGCTTGATATAGGCAAATCAAGCCTTGTGCTTCAAAGGGTAATTGTAATTTCCTTTTTCCTTTCTTGTTCACTCTTATTGCTTGTACTCTCCTTGCTACTCCTAGGGTTGGAGGTTGCAGATTGGAGAGGGTCTTGATCTTCTTGGTGAAGAAGGAGGCTTTGGACTACTTCTAGAAGGCTGTTGCAATGGGAGGCTACTTCAAAGAGGAAGACTACTTCAAGGGGGAGCTTGAAGTTACTTCAAGAAGGCTGCTTCAAGTTGGTGCAACTACTTCAAGGTGAAGGCTGTTCAAAGGCTGTAGAAAGTATTGTACTTTATGTAAATTCCTTGAGAGGTAATAAAATTAATACTTTCAAAATCCCAGTTGGGTAAGCAACCGGGTAGTGGATTGACTACCTTAGTATTTGCTAAGGTTGGAACCACTCTAAACACTTTGTCTCCTTCTTGTTATTTCAATTGTGGTTGTTTGAATTAAAATTATATTAAAATTATCATAAAACCCTATTCACCCCCCCTCTAGTGGTTTTTCAGGTACTTCTTTTAAATAGTATATTGTGTGAAAATGAGTTAAGTCATCAACAATCTTCAATTGCTTAGTATGCGAGTACAAACCCTAAATTGCCTTTTTGATCTAGATTTTACAAGATGATATGAAATGGATTTTTTCTCTATTGTGATAAATTTCAAAGGATGAAATCACATTAGAAATGGTTAAAATCCACTTAAATGAGAAATCTTAAAGTAATTGTAGAGGTAAAATAATATATTTAAATTTAGTATTTTTGGCTATGACTGAAATTGTTGTATAGTTAAATAAAGAAATTTGTCTATCTAAATCTCTTTGTTTATAAATTATTGTTTGTTTGAATCCATAGTACATTATGTCAGATACTACTTTGATTTCATGTGATTTCATCAATGTTTGCTTGATATCTCAGTAAAGAGGGTGAAGCCTTAGACGAGTGAAATGTTGGAAATTTGCAAATAGATATTGTGAAATCCATTTGAAGTGTTTATTTTTGACGTCATAGATTTTATTTATTCAATGTTATTCTTGATTCATGACATCTTAATGAATGGCATGGAAACTCAAATTTAGCTCAATTCCAGGGTTTCGTACATATGTTGATTGTATATAAATTGTTGAAAGCAATCTTTATTCGGTGAATGTTTATGACGCATTAAATCCTTATGCGAGTCATGTGATAAGTGAATGAGGTAAATGAAGCTATAAGGATAGGATGTTCAACGAATCAAGTATTGTGATATCAATGTTTTTCAATATGAGATGTACTGATGATTAAAAGTTTAGTATGTGGTAAATATTGTCAGATGATCTATGAAATGAACAATTTACAAAGCTAAACTAAGATATGTTGATGTGATGATTGAATTGCGAATTTAAAGAGTGAATCAGACATTTAGATGACTTGAACATTATAAAATCCTCACAAGATGAGGCCTACAATGTGGGAGGAAATAGTTTCCTGACTAGAGGTAGTCCATATTGAGGTAAGTCAGAGCGCACCAGTAGGGCAGACTCCTTACAGTTGTGTGGTACCCAACACCAACTGAGAATACCGGTGGTACATGTGTTACATATTGTAGTGATCAGTAGGTCCACTGATGCAAAATAATCCTGAGGGCTTTGACTCACCGCTTGAGTACCCAGGTTGAGAGGTGGAGTCTGAGATATCCAAACACTCCCATTAGCCACTGAGAGGTAGACGTGCCAAGGCCTATTGTAGATGGGGTCTTACTCGAGAGATAGGCTTAGGAACCTGGGCATGCTTCTAATCCTTGTACAGTGAGATCGTAGCTTGTTGTGATTCTTTCACATGTTGTGGTACACCTCATGTGGGTTCAGGGCATAAAATTGATGAATGAGAGGTTAACCAAGTGTGTGAAGTTATTCAGTTACTCTTTGTATGTTTCTAGATTATTAGTTTCCTTTGTGATTAATCAAGCATGTTCATATATTGATTCACTCTTTTAGATTTCTAGAGTATTGTGCCGTATTTATGTTTGTGAATGATTAGTCTCTTTAAAGCTTACTACTGTTATAATTGATATCACTTGCTAAACAGTATATCCATAATTATATAAGTGCTTTAAATTGTTTCTATGAAGTACTCATTCACTGAGCGAGTAGGATCACCCCTCTACTCACACTTTTTAGGGATATCTCATGGACTGAAGATGTCATTGCATTAGAGTAAATCTACCACAGGAGTTAAGCATATCGATCCCTGTCACTCTAGGTCCTTATTTAGAGTTGAGAGAGAGTTTTAAATGATAATGTGTAACTTTGTTTCCTTAATAATAGAGTATATATCTGGTTATCATGTTGTATGTACATGTAAGTGTGAGAAAAAGAATGAATGTCTGGATATGTATTATTAATGTTGAGCTCATATTAGAGTAACAAAGGTTTAATTCCCTTGTAAAGTTTGTTTATGTGATTAAATGCGAGAAAACAAAGAGTTTGAAATAAATGAAAAAGTTAGGAGTGAACTTTGTATTAAGTATAATCCTCAAACTTATTCCCTAATCTCATGATTAGTGGTAATCATGGGATGTGGGTGTAACAGCTTGGTACCAGGGCTTAGGCTGAGTTGTCAGGGACCATTGGGATAGAAAGACAGAGTTATAAGTGCGGCAATTAAGAGGTGGTGTGTGAATATCTCTAGGAAGTCTGGGTATTTGGATACCCTGGCCCAATATCTGGATACCCAGGTTGACGAGTATCAAGCTAGTTTGTATATTCTTCTCTGAATGTCCTGGCCAGGCATGCTATGGGAGGATGGGCTAGAGAGAAACCCTAGAGATATTAGGGTTAGAAGACCCATAAAGAATTGAATGAATTGAGCATAAGAATAGAATGCAATGTAACTCTTGTTTTATATTGTTCCTTTGATTGGATATCAATAGAAATGCTCTTATATATGAATTCATATTATCCATTTGTAGAACATATATAGTTCATTTAAATTGTTGTGTATCATGAAGTTTATTCAGTTATTCTTTGTATCAAGTAGACCAGAAGTTATGTTTAAATGAGTTTTCCCTAAGTGGATATCCTTTCCACAAGTTTTAAATGAATATGAGTTGGTTAATCTTGAGTAGCTCTTGGCTTCAGGACTGTAGGTTCAGCCTGGTCCGACTGGCAGGGTGCGTTACTAGGATCTAATGACTCTGGTAAACAATACAATAAGAGTAGAATCTGGATAAATTAGACCCACATCATAGTGAGAATGTACATACACTAAGATGTTGAAATATAAGGGAAAGATTAGAATAGCTAAGAATCAATTGGAACTAATATCTGAGATCCAACTTTGGGTCCTTATATGAGAAAGCCTTAATTGGGAATAAATAAACATGACATGAGCTTCAAATTTAGTTTAATTATTAGTATTATATGAACTCTAAATATGAAATATGGAAATGATATGAGAAAAGTATGTAAGGGCTGAGATAGTAAGTATCAATTATGAGGAATGGATCATATAATCGAGTAAAATGCTTTTATGTACTCCAAAGCAAAGGGGAAATAGAAGAAAAGAGTTAAGTACACAATAAGTACATAGAAGTGAAGAGTCTTCAGAAGAGTTAAAGTAAAGAGAATTAGATGAACATGTAAATCATAAGTCTAGGTTAAGAAACTTAGTTGAAACAAATATTAATATTGGAAATGATGAGATTGATTAAGGAATGAGGATTACATTATATAATTGAGAGCATGGAATGTATACCTTTATTATGAAGTGTAATACATTCACCCTTACTACCTTTGGATTCTAAGTCTTTATAGAACAACAACCTAGTTTCCATCTGATGTATTTAATAGCCTCCTAGTGATGAAATGGAACTAGTTCTCAAAGGAAGAACAAAGTGTAGCTAAATAAATGAACAAATCTTATAGAGGTGGATTATATTCAGGGATGAAAAGCTTGATTGAGAAAGAAACTATGTTTGAACCCTACATGAGTCATTTGATTTTAAATGAAAGACATGTAGTGTATTATGTAGAAGATGAAACTATAAGGAGAATATTGATCTGGACTTTCAACTTGATAAAAGTAAAAGGATGATAAGAAGTATATATGGCACAAAGTATGGAATCATACACGAGAGTGAGAAACATGATCATAAGAGATAAGTAGAAGCTAAAGATGATAGATGGAAGAGTAGCATATCATAAGATGATTATGGAAAATAAACAATAATTGAAACATGAGGGAGTAATATAGATGATAAAAGAGAGATATTAGGAGATGCGAGAAGATGATAAGTAGTCTAGTCTCCTTTACGATGAGTAATTTAACCTAGATACAAGAATCTTGTTAAGTGAATACTTGAAGATTTGAAATTCTAAATCTCAGAATCACCTTCTCTTTTGCATCATCCCTAATGAGAGGAATGTGGGGATGAAGTAATAAGAAAATGAATCATATATGATGCATACCCACCATTGTAGAGACATGTATTGAATGTATTAATGACACATCATATGATGATTAAACCCTAATAGGGTAAATTAAGAAAGTAATCTATATAAATGGCCAAGTAAGAGAAAGGAAATTCAAGTGATAAAATAAGGAAGACCTTATTAAAACTTGTTTGATCCAAAGTTTGAATTTCAAATTAAGGGAGTAAAGTCACATCACAATCACTCCATGTTACTGATAAGGATTAAACCCTAGAATATATAGAGTTGTAGTAGTTCAAGGGATGTCACTAGTGATTTGACCTTGAATACTAGCATCTCTATAAAACAAGATCATGAGATTAGCACTATGAGAAGTAAACTAGAACTGATAGTAATCCACAGTTTAAAGGTAGCAAATTTGAAAGGTAGATAAACAATACGGAAATGATTCAGAGCAAAGAGTAAGAAATAAATTTGAAATGTACCAAGTGTGTTTTGAATAAAAGGAGAAATACAACATGAATACAATGTGATATGAAAAAAAATTCTTGCAGTGATATCAAGAATGATGAATAATCTATTCTTACCTTGTATGTTTTAATTTTAGGGATTTTATTCTATATGATCAAAATGAGAAGGATAAGTAACGAGAAGTAAGTAGTAATGAATGAGGAGAGAAATAAGAGAAAACAATGGCTTTCAGTAATACATGAATTTGTTTTTAGAAATATAATTTGTTGAAGGTATATTAAGGGATGTAAATTTGTTTTACGTATGATTTCATTTGTGCATTTGCAAGCAATATGTTAATTAAAGGTGTGTGATAGTTTAAGTCATTCATACCAGTAATCCAGCTTAGTATTGTATAATTGTTGTTGAATCTAGTCTTCCAACTCATGAGTGATTTGCTATTTGAGTAACACAATAGTAAAATTCAAAATAACATGATGAACTCTCTTTTCTGAGTCAGAGGTAATACAGAACAATAGTACATATTGAGCTGTATGAATTGAGATAGTTGGATCAGATTATCAATGTTGAGGTAACACCTTAAGAGTATAAAATAATTAAAATGGTTGTTTCTCTTTCTCTTTACTATAATTGATTGTGGCATAGAGAATTCATTTGTTGTCATTGAGAAGCCATGCTTTAGATATGTTGTGATTAGAAAAGAAACAAAGGAGTCAATATTGAAAATAGTATACACATATCAAATACAAGAGTATAGTGACACATAATATTTGAGAAGTTTAAAACAAACCTTGAATATACTTTACATATGTATTTATATTTTGAGGACGAAACTTCTTAAAGGTGGGAGAATTGTTATGACCACATTTGTGCTGAATTGGTAAATTAGGGTTTACCTGAATGATTTCATGCTTGATTAGATTCAACATTGTTTATACTTGATTCATGATAGTAGCTCAATTTCTGATGTTTCAAACCTAATAACAAACTTATTATGATTTTAGTTTGAATAATTAGGGTTTAAGAAATGTAAACCCTAATCGACAAAAATTAGGGTTTTGATAGTACATCAATATGGAATTTGATCAGGATAACAGTGTGGTAAATGATTTTTCATATTTTCTATGTATTTTGTATTTAATTGAATTTTGGATATGATATCTATAACTCAATTAATCATTCTAGAGAAAAAAAAATTAGAATATTTGGATGTTCTTTGAATGTGGTTCTCGGTCAAACTATATTTCAACCGACCTTGCTGATAGAGTGCTTTTTAGTAGTGTAGTGTTTGATTTTTAATTATTTATTGGTATCTCCAAATAATATGAAATTTATATTCGAGCTCTTAAATTACTTTTCAGACATCATGATAAATTTTCAAAATTTTTGGAGGATGTTTGACCTTAGAAATAAATGAATTATAGTAACATTTTTCTAACAGAAAAATCTGTTGAAATAAGAAAAAGTATAGTGAGGGGTCAATGTGCAATTGACCCAAGCAGCTCAATTTCTCTATATGGTCAATGTAACACACTAGGAGATCTCATAATTCATGATTCATTTCCGAGAAACAAAATCCTAGATAGAGAAGGAGAGTTAGGATTTGAGAGGAGAAAGTGGTGGAATTGCTGATCTAGGGTTTCTCTATCCGAGATATGATGAAATCAAGTAAGTTTAGCTTCTTTGCATAGCCTTTCATGGTGATTCTTCTCTCACATGTCAAGATTCCGTCCCTCCTCTGATTTTTTTAAAATGATATCAAATCTCTCCTTTTTCTCACTCTTTCTTCATAATCCCCCATTTCTAGGTTTTTTGAGTTGAAAGGAAGAAGAATCTGGGGATTTGCTAGGGTTTTGATATGAGTTCGAGATTTTTAAAGATGGGATGCATTTTAAAGGTGTTTTCACACCTTAGGGTGAGTGGGTACTCCCTTTAAATAGTAGATTGCATGAAAAATGAGTTAAGTCATCAACAATCTTCAATTGCTTAGTATGTGAGTACAAACTCTACATTGCCTTTTTAAACTAGCTTTTACAAGATGATATGAAATATATTATTTCTCTATTGTGATAAATTTCAGATGATGAAATCACATTAGAAATGGTTATAATCCATCTAAATGATAATTCTTAAAGTAATTGTAGAGGTTACATGAATATACTAAAAATTAGGGTTTTTGGCTATGAATGAAATTATTGTATAGTTAAATAAAAATATTTGTCTATCTAAATCTCTTTGTTTATAAATTATTGTTTGTTTGAATGCATAGTACATCATGTCAGATACTACCTTGGATTTCATGTGATGTCATTAATGTTTTCTTGATATCCCAATAAATAGGGTGAAACCCTAGATGAGTGAAAAGTTGGAAATTTGCAAATATATTGTGAATTCCATTTGAAGTGTTTTTCTTGACATCATAGACTTTATTTATTCAATGTTATTCTTGATTCATGATATTTATTCAGCTCAATTCTAGGGTTTCATACATATGTTGATTGTATATGAATTACTGAAAGCAATCTTTATTTCGTAAATGTTTATGACGCATTAAATCCTTATGTGAGTCATGTGATAAGTGAATGAGGTAAATGAAGCCCTAAGGATAGGTTGTTCAGTGAATCAAGTATTGTGATATCAATGTTTCTCAATATGAGATGTGGTGATGATTAACAATTTAGTTTGTGGTAAATATCAGATGATCTATGAAATGAATAATTTACAAAGCTAAACTAAGATATGTTGATGTGATGATTGAATTTTGAATTTAAAGAGTGAATGACATTTAGATTCCCTGAACACTGTATAATTCTCACAGGGTGAGGCCTACGATGTGGGGAGGAAATGGCTTCCTTGCTGGAGGTAGTCCAGATCGAGGTAAGACGGAGTGCACCAGTAGGGTGCAGGGGTCTTAACCAGTAGGGCATACTCCTTACAGTTGTGTGGTACCCAACACCAATCGGGGATATTAGTGGTACTTGTGTTACATGTTGTAGTGATTAGTGGTCAGTAGGTCCACTGATGCACAATAAGCCTGAAGGCTTTGACTCAGCACCTGAGTACCCAAGTTGAGAGGTGGAGTCTGAGATATCCGACCGCTCCCATTAGCCACCGAGAGGCAGATGTGCCGAGGTCCACTGTAGACGGGGTCTTACTCAAGAAATAGGCTTAGGAACCCAAGCATGCTTCTAAGCCTTGTACAATGAGATCGTATCAACTGCAATTCTTTGACATGTTGTGGTACACCTCATCTGGGTTCAGGGCATAAAATTGATGAATGCGAGGTTAACCAAGTGTGTGAAGTTATTCAGTTACTCTTTGTATGTTTTTGGATTATTAGTTTCCTTTGTGATTAATCAAGCATGTTCATATATTGATTCACTCTTGTAGATGTCTAGAGTATTGTGTCGTAATTATATTTGTGAATTATTAGTCTCTTTAAAGCTTACTACTATTATAATTGATATCAGTTGCTAAATAGTATATCTATAATTATATAAGTGCTTTAAACTATTTCTATGAAGTACTCATTTAGTGAGCAAGTAGGCTCACTCCTCTACTCATAGTTTTTAGGGATAACTCATGGACTGAAGATGTCATTGCATCAGAGTAGATCTGCCATAGGAGTTAAGTATAAGATTAGTTAATTTCAGTCGGTCCCTGTCACTCTAGGTCTTTGTTTAGAATTGAGAGAGAGTTTAAATGATAATGTGTAACTTTATTTCCTTAATAATAGAGTATATATCTGGTTATCATGTTGTATGTACATGTAAGTGTGAGAAACACAATGAATGTCTGGATATGTATTATTAATGTTGAGATGATATTAGAGTAATAAAGGTTTAATTCCCTTGTAAAGTTTGTTTATGTGATTGAATGCGAGAAAATAAAGAGTTTGAAAAAAAAGAAAAAGTTGGGAGTGAACTTTGTATTAAGTATAATCCTCAAACTCATGCCCTAATCTCATGATTAGTGGTAATCGTGGGATGTGGGTGTAACAATACTGCAGTTACAAGGTCATAAGATGTGGATAGTGTTGCACATGTCCTTATAGTTGTGTGGGGTGGTCATGTGAGCGTGACGAGGTGGAAATATTTTCACCAAAACTCTGGTGACTCCACTAATCTACTAGATAGGGAGGAGTTTGTGTAGAGACGTTGTCCACTATGAAAGGGGTAAAGGAGATTATTGGGACTTACATGATGGTTGGGAGAGTGATACATATAGGTAGGATGTGCAAAGCAGGTGGTAATCTCAATTCTTAGAAGTAGGGGACCAATGGAGTCTTAGGTTTGATAGAACACTTGAGCACATGAAACCTCATATCTTTTGGGATCACAGAGATCAACATTGCACGAGGAACATGAAGGAAGGGAGAGCAAGGGGCAAAGAAGAGAAAAGAGAGATAAGGGAGAGAAGGGAACACTATTACTATGTAATAAAAGAGGAGTACGTGTCAAGGTGAGAGATAGTATGACAACCGTTGGATGAAGCAGAGACTTCAAGATAAAAACATGGATTTTAGGTTAATTAATTGAACAAAAAAGAAGGCATAAACATATGGCAAACTAAAGTCATATAATAACAATTTAGATGAAAAATATACTTCAATCTGATTGCCATTATGGATGAATTATTATACATAAACATCTTTTAGTAAATTGGGACGGCTATAGTTGTTCATATAAGATGAAACTAGGTATTGAAGCTAACTCAAACATATAGATCACACATTTGAAGTTAGATTTAACTTTTCGTACTATCTTATATGTGTTCCAGTGCAATTAGGGGTAATATTCATTATCTTATTATATGTTATTATATAACATCATAAATGATCAACACTTAAAATTTTAGAGCACTAAAATCATATTATTATTACCATTAGGGTTATGTTATGTTATATTAGATTACATAGTTGATTCATTATGTTCATTATTGTAATATTTACAACATCCAAATATCTATCATATATATATATATATATATATATATATATATATATATTAAACACATTTGAAACCTGATTAACCATTTATACATATTTATTTACATGAAATTAGTTACTAATCCCATTTAAGTTATTATGTGCACATTAAATAACAACGTGACATGTATTGTAGGTTTAATGAGTTTCACTTACATACTAAGCCATGTTTAGATTAATTCCATTTGTATTTGTATTAATAAATTTTATGTGACTATAACACCCACTGTCACAAATTCATCATATGGGCTATCAAGCATGTATATATTAGTGTAAGTAAATTACAACTTCAGTTTAGGTCAACATGATTACTATTCATGAAATATACATCATCCTCATGTACAAAGTCTAGGATTATCCTTCAAATTACCCCACTTATAATCACATTAGGGTTTATAAAACCACTACATGGTTAGGGTCATAAGTATCCATAGTTAGTATTCACATTTGAGTTACTTGTTATATGTGCATTATATGTTGGGTATAAGCAAGTGGATTAAGATATATCACTAACTTTATTTGGTCATTTCTTTACAATAGAGAACACATGATTTGTTATGCATTTTCTGTGATATCTCAAAGTTGATCAAACACATGTACATTTCTTTCAAAGAGATTTAGTAATTTTAAAGTGCATTATTCTGTCAAAGAGATCGAGTGCTCACACATATACTATTCTACCAAATATGTATAGTTTCAAAATACTTCATTCATACAAATATATTTAATGTTATCATATAGTGAAATAGATATATTATGTTTCATGTTTTCAGAAATACATACCTAGAAAATCAATCCAAGTAATTTACAACAATTCATATTTCATCCGTTGTCATATGCTGATTCATTTATACACATACTATACATCAATACTATATAGTAGGTCAAGTAAAAGGACATATTACCATGAATCAAGATGTCCTAATGATCACATTCATGAGGTCAACTATACTTGTCAACCATTGATTAAGACAAAATCACATATAAGCCAACACCTTCTCATATTACTAACACATGTTAGGTCCATATTAGATTTTAGTTTCATTATATATGTTCTCATCTTTACTTGTATTCTTGGCTTGGAATTAGACTATTGATCTAAAATTTCCAGTTGATATCAATTATCTAGAAAATAGGTTTTCTATCTTATGTGCACATGTTAATCCTAGGTTATATTCATTAATCCATGTTAGCATTTCTTACCATGTAAGAAACCAATAATAAGTACACATGAGTTACATGAATCGTACAGATCTTAGAAATCCATGTATATCTTCCAAATACTTATAAGAAATAATGTAATAATTTCCAACATTGTAGACCATTAGAGTATTTATTGCATCTTAATTTGGGTGATTATCCTTGATTGCTATGTGAAGCAAATTACATAATATTATATTGATGCAACATCATATATGATGTTATATGGATTCTATATAACTTTTGGGGATTGACATTCCATTATGGCTTTGACACACTTTTTTAATTATTATCTATGAAATTTGTTTTATATATATATATATTATGCCATATCCATAAAACTAGAGCCTGGAAACAACAATTTAAGGGTTCCATGTTATTGTATGCATTTAGACAAATTTACATCATTTTTTAGATGAATATTATAGTAGAAGGAGATACTTAGTGTGCCTTTTCTATGGTTGGTGCATTACGTGGTATTTACCTTATTTTATAAAACACTAGTGTAAAATACTAGAATTGGGATCCCGAAGAAAAAAATTTCTCAAATTCCCTATACTTGAAGTCCTTACACAAATTTATCTCTCAAATTTTGTTGCATTATATTATTTTTACATTTGTAATATGTCTTATACCAATTAGACCCATTTAGAAGTTCTAGTGCATAGCTAATTCAATTCTCTTCATTTAGCATTTGATACAATCTAGGCCCTCATTTTAATTTCATTTATCAGACATCGGGATAATCTAGTCCATTTTGATATTGTAAAGAAGTGAAACCACTTCTCTACTAAAAATTTGAACAATACAACCTCCAGTCCAAACACATCTTCAAGATATCTTGGAGTGGGTGTAAAATTTTCAAATCTTTATATAATGATAATCAAAAGACCAAAGTATAATATTGAAATAATAATCATGACTATATTCAATTATAAATAGGGAAACATCTTAAACTTACATCATAAGGATCCATGTAGAGGAAATCTAAGCCACCTCAAGATTGTCTCCAATGTTTAACTTCACAATCTAAGTCCGGGTCCACATGTCAAGCCATCCATGACCTCCACCTAGGGTTGGAAGCATACCCCAGCAAAAAGAAAGACAATAGAAGACATCAGCAAAGGCTGGTATGTGCATACTAAAAGGAAACTGTGAGCAATATAAGGAAATAAAGATAAAGGCTTCTCATGCAATAGATAAGGACTACCCAATCAGGCATAAAAGATAAGAATCATCATCATCATAAAAGAACATACTTGCCATAAAATAATAAAGTAGTGCCACATAAGCACATATCAAGATTTGGGCACATAACTTATCAATATTTTTGGGCACATAACCCATCATAAACATCATCAACCTGCATGCATGTGAGATAAGCACATCCCTAGAACAATATAACCACAATTGGCGGCCAACCCTCATAAAGTTGAAACCTGATAGAGAAAGGAATACTGCCAATCTCCCAAATATATATAAAACAAGTCAAGACACACATCTTGCCCAGGGTACGAGGTTCCTTGCCATCCCAAAAAGAGCAGGAAATATCACATATGATATAAACAAAACCAATGCAATTACACTACTCTAGTGCTACTGAATCACATAGCACGTTTAATGTAGTGGCAAGTAGAAAAGTATAGTCAGAATTATACAATGTTTCCATCACACAATGGACAACCCAAACATATAAACATCCCCTTAAAAGTGGGCATACAACATGATATAAGACCAACATGCACCAAGGCACAAGATATATATCAGGAAAATATCCAAGTACATAACAAGCAAGATAGTTCACGCGAACCATGATATCAAAAGATATGACATATTGTGTAGGACAAATTCAAGAGAATGAAAAGATAGGTGAATTGCTCATTATAAAGGAATACGAGATACAACATACCTCAACTTTAGAGTCTAAAGTCCAAAGTCACACCTACGTCCAAGCCTAGGCATCCAAAGAGCCTATGATGCATATATGTGGAATTAGGGTTAGGTTTCCATTAATTATTCAAAACCCTAAAAATCGCCTTTTTATTATTATTAAATTAGGTTATCAAACCACACCATATTTTAGGATATACTTTTATTAGTCCAAAACATATTTTACTATATTTTTCTGACTTATAAATTATTAGTTATGAATTACATTAATTATTGATTTATTAATTAGATCCATTAAAACACCTCTTCAAAAAATCAAATTTAGGTGACAAAACCAATACCATTTGAAAGCTTACATTTTTGTGAATCCAACGAGTATTTATTTGTAATTTTTTGGCCTAGCAGATAATTAGTTATGTAATTTAGAAATCCGACCAATCAGATAATTAGATAATGCCACATAGGTGAGAAAATCCTTGAAAAGCAGGCTGAGCCCGCATGACTTGGCCCAATGAACACAGGTCAAGTCAGCAGGTCAAAGGCTTGTTTGACTCATTCCAAAGAAAAAGGATAAGAGGGTGAAAAGGCACTAATACCCTTGGCTCAAAAATAGAAAACCAAGGACGATCAAGGGTAGAAGAGGAAATCAAGCCCAAGCCATCTTCTAGCTCCAGCGCCCGCCATGGCTGTAGTGCGTGAAGTAGCTGCGACGGCTGAGATTGGGGAAAACCTGACCAGGAATCCTCACACAAAACTAAAGTCACTGAAAGACTCGAGAGGTCGAGATGAGGCCAGACGACAACTCAAGTGAGGCCATCACAGAACAAAACACGGCGCACGAAAGGTAGAAGCCTGATCAGACACCTTGAGTAAAGGGGGAAGGAAACCATGGTGTAAAGGAGGGAAAGGGAGGACGGGAGTGCCAGAAAACTTACTGTCATTTCAATTAGAGCGGAGGAGGAGTAGACCACCCCGACGAAGCCAAGAACACTTCGGAAACAAAATCGAGTAGGGGGAAACTTCTCGGCAGAGACAAACATCAATTGAATGTCTGGGTGAGTTCAAGTGAGGTTGGAGATGCCTCAAGGAAAGATATATATATATATATATATATATATATATATATATATATATATATATATATATATATATATATATATAGGAGGAGGAGGTGAGACATGTCAGAAAGAAAAAAGGACCGGTGAGGGAAATTGGGGTTTTTGGATTGGGAAAGCAACACATAGGGAAAGTTAGGATCAAACGATGCGATATGATCTCCCGATCACAAAGGGACAAGAATCTCAGATAATAGTGGAGGAGAGAGAGAACGATTAAATCAAAGAATGTGCATATAGAGAAACCTGAGTCGGGCTCCTACTCAAGGTAGGAGATGACTGGATGCCGTCCAAAAAAATGATCTGACGGTCACGATTGATCGGCGTATAAGTGAAGCGCGTGACAGCTCAATCATAGACGAAAAATAGGCAAATAAATCAAATTAACCAAAGTGAAATCATAATAATGCATGCATTTTCTCTTTCCTCATTTGAGGGTCCAAAACTTATCCAAATTAAACCAGACTTGGCACACAAGTTAAGTTAAACATGTAGATTCTGAATCTCCAATTGGATTTTACTTTTGGTATGTATTCTTTATTTCTCTTTCTTGATGCATTTAATGACATAGATTATCCAAATTAGGTGAAACTTCATCCATAAGTTAACTTAAGTGTGTTGAATACGAATTTAGCATTATTTCCAACTTTTGGTGTCATGAATTATATTTATTTATTAATTACACCTTTTAGGACATTCCTCTCTCCTAACTTGCCATATTATTTCAAGGTTGTCCAAACTAAATGAAAATTGACATGTAGGCTTTTTAAGATGTAGATTATGAATTTGAAGTCTATTCTTTATTTTGAGGCTTTCTTACATGGTTTTTTTCATCTGGCCCATTAGAGACCCATTAGATCATTATGCATCCAATTAAGTTATTCATCATCTTAGTATCACCAAATGAATTATATGACATATTAGATTACATTATTCATGCATTAGATTATTAGGATCACTCTAACCTCAACCTTTTTTGGTCAAACCCAAAAGGTCAAACTTCTAGGGTAGGGTCCAAGATCCGATATGTTACAACACTCCACCCCTTAAAAAGGATTTCATCCTCGAAATCTATAGATCAGAACATCAAAAACTATCTACTCACCACCCCTTAAAAAGGTTCAACCTAACAAGTCAAACTAAACATCGTTTTAGCGCTACTCACAACTCAAAGTCATAAAAGTTTTTCGAGATTTATGTTTCTCATGTATCTAACTACTATGTCACCATCTAGGGTTGAGTTTTAGGTCCTTGTGTCTCTAACCTATCAACCCTATATGAACATCCATAAGTCATAGGGTAGGTCAACTACACCTTTATATCAGTCCTAGTCACAGAATCTAGGGTTAGATTCTACTCAACTAGAGTTTCTCTTGATTGTGACTTAGTTCAAGAAAACACCGACAAACCAGGGAAAAGATTTGTACATATAGTATTATAATGAAAATAATTTTTTTTGATGAAATACTTTGTGATGAAAATCAAACATGTGCACTAAAGATCAATACGAGAACCCCGTCACAATATTTCTATAACAAGATCTCCTAACATAGTCTCATCCTCAAAAAACCTTGTTGCACAAAAGATTTTCATTGATCAACTCTAGCGTCAACAACTCACTTAGACCTAACTAGAAAAGTCAAGGGTTCTATAGGGAGAAAAAATTGAAAGAGTCAGATTCCGACTACCATGGGCTTTGATACCATGCTGTAAAGAAGTAAAACGACTTCTCTACTAAATATTTGAACAATAGAACCTCTAGTCCAAACACACCTTCAAGGTTTCTTGGAGTGGGTGTAAAATTTTCAAATCTTTATATAATGATAATCAAAAGACCAAAGTATAGCAGCGGAATAATAATTGTGACTATATTCAATTATAAATAGGGGAACATCTTAAACTTACATCATATGGATCTATGTAGAGGAAATCTAAACCATATCAAGATTGTCTCCAAGATTTTACTTCACAATCTAAGTCTGGGTCCACATCTCAAGCCATCCATGACCTCCACCTAGGGTTGGAAGCATACCCCAACAAAAAGAAAGACAATAGAAGACATCATCAAAGGTTGGTATGTGCATACTAAAAGGAAACTGTGAGCAATATAAGGAAATAAAGGACATCAAATGTAAAGGCTTCCCATGCAATAGATAAAGACTACCCAATCAGACATAAAAGATAAGAATCATCATCATCATAAAAGAACATACTTGCCATAAAACAATAAAGTAGTGCCACATAAGCACATATCAAGATTTGGGCACATAACCCATTAATATTTTTGGGCACATTACCCATCATAAATATCATCAACCTACATGAATGTGAGATAAGCATAGCCCTAGAACAATATAAACACAATTGGCGGCCAACCCTCATAAAGTTGAAACCTGATAGAGAAAGGAATACTGCCAATCTCCCAGATATATATAAAATGGGTCAAGACACACGTCTTACCCAGGGTATGAGGTTCCTTACCGTCCCAAAAAGAGAAGGAAATATCACATCTGCTATAAACAAAACCAATGCAATTACACTACTCTAGTGCTACTAAATCACATAGCATGTTTAATGTAGAGGCAAGTAGAAAAGTATATTCAAAATTATACAATGTTGCCATCACACAATGGACAACCAAGCATATAAACATCCACTTCAAAGTGGGAATATAAAATGATATAAGACCAACATGCACCAAGGAACAAGATAGATATTAAGAGAATATCTAAGTACATAACAAGCAAGATAGTTCAAATGAACCATGACATCAAAAGATAAGACATATTGTGTAGGCCAAATTCAAGAGAATGAAAAGATAGATGAATTTCTCATTATAAAGGAATAGGGGATACAACATACCTCAACTTTAGACTCTAAAGTCCAAAGTCACATCTAGGTCCAAGCCTAGGCATCCAAAGAACATATGATGCATATATGTGGAATTAGGGTTAGGTTTCCATTAATTATTCAAAACCCTAAAAATTGCTTTTTTATTATTATTGAATTAGGTTATCAAACCATGCCATATTTTAGGTTATACTTTTTGAGTCCAAAACATATTTTATTATATTTTTTGACTTATAAATTATTAGTTATGAATGACACTAATTATTAACTTATTATTTAGATCCATTAAAATCACCTCTTCAAAACATCAGATTCTGGTGACAAAACCAATACCATTAGAAAGCTTACATTTTTCTGAATCCAACAAGTATTTATTTGTAATTTTTGGCCCAGAAGATAATTAGTTATGTATTAGAAATCCGACCAATCAGATAATTAGATAATGCCACATAGGCGAGAAAATCCTCGAAAAGCAGGTCGAGCCCGCATGACTTGGCCCAATGAACACCGGTCAAGTCATCTAGTTAAATTCTTGTTTGACTCATTCCAAAGAAAAAGATAAGAGGGTGAAAAGACACTAATACCCTTGGCTCAATAATAGAAAACCAAGCATGATCAAGAGTAGAAGAGGAAATCAAGCCCAAGCCATCTTCTAGCTCCAGTGCCCGCCATGGCTACAGTGCGGGAAGTAGCTGCAACGGCCGAGATTAGGGAAAACCTGACCAGGCATCCTCACACAAAACCAAAGTCACCGAAAGAGTCGAGAGGTCGAGATGAGGCCAGATGACAACTCAGGCGATGTCATCACAGAACAAAACACGACACACGAAAGGAAGAAGCCTGATCAGACAACTTGAGTATAGAACCCATGAAATAGGGAAGGAAACCATGGTTTAAAGGAGGTGAAGGGAGGACAGGAGTGCCAAAAAACTTACCGTCATTTCAATTGGAGCGGAGGAGGAGCATACCACCTCGGCGAAGACAAGAACACTTCAGAAACAAAATTGAGTAGGGGGGAACTTATCGGCAGAGACAGACATCAATTGAACGTCTGGGTGAGTTTGGGTGAGGTTGGAGATGCCTCAGAGAAGGATATATATATATATATATATATATATATATATATATATATATATATATATATATATATATATATATATATATATATAGGAGGAGGTGAGACATGTCGAAAAGGAAAGAGGAACGATGAGGGGAAATTGGGTTTTCGGATTGGGAAAGCAACACATAGGGAAAGTTAGGATCAAATGATGTGGGATGATCTCCCGATCACAAAGGGACAAGAATTTTAGAGAATAGTGGAGGAGAGAGAGAGAACGATTAAATCAAAGAATGTGCATACAGAACAACCTAAGTTGGGCTCCTACTCAAGGTCAGACATGACCAGATGTCGTCTAAAAAAATGATTCGACGGTCACGATTGATCAACGTATAAGTGAAGCATGTGACAACTCAATCATAGACAAAAAATAGGCAAATAAATCAAATTAACCAAAGTGAAATCCAAATCATGCATGTATTTTCTCTTTCCACATCTAAGGGTCCAAAAATTATCCAAATTAAACCAAACTTGTCACACAAGTTAAGTTAAACGTGTAGATTCTGAATCTCCAATTGGATTTTACTTTTGGCAACATAAGATAGGTTATTTAATGTATTCGTTGTTTCTCTTTCTTGATGCATTTAATGACACATAGATTATCCAAATTAGGTAAAACTTCATCCATAAGTTAACTTAAGTGTGTTGAATATGAATGTAGCATTATTTCCAACTTTTGGTGTCATGAATTATATTTATTTATTAATTACACCTTTTAGGAAATTTCTCTCTCCTAACTTACCATATTATTTCAAGGTGGTCCAAATTAAATGAAAATTGACATGTAGGCTTATTTTAAGGTGTAGATTACGAATTTGAAGTATATTCTTTATTTTGAGGCTTTCTTACATGGGTTTTGTCATCTGGCCCATTGGAGGTCCATTAGATCATTATGCATTCAATTAAGTTATTTGTGATCTTATTATCACCAAATGAATTATATGACATATTAGATTACATTATTCATGCATTAGATTATTATGATCACTCTAACCTCAAACCTTGTTTGGTCAAACCCAAAAGGTCAAACTTCTAGGGTAGGGTCCAAGATCTGATATGTTACAAATATTATGTGACTAGATAATTTGGTTAGAAATTAAATCCTTCTAGGACTCCTAAATTTTTGTCGATTGCATATTGAATTAATGAAAATGTTAATTAAAAAAATTGTGATTATATTATGAGGGTAGTTAATTTAGCTAGGTCAAATCTATAAATAGAGGTGTTACTATTTTTAATAACATTTTACTAAGAACTAAACAAGTGCACAATGTTGGTTAAATATGCCCAAAGAGCCAATCATGTGATGATTGTATGGCATAACTTGGAAAAAATGATTTGATTATTAATAAAAGACAAGCTTCCAATTTATTATATTTATTTCAATTATGAGATAATAATGTAACATTATAAATGTCTAGAGAATAATATTACTCAATGACGTATGTATTCAAGTTACTACCCTTGTGGATGAGATCATACGGATGTTAAGAGTACATATACACATTCTCATCATGTCCCTGATCGATTTTTATTGTGGAAGGTTGATAGACAAAAATAACATATAAGATCAGAGTGTGAGTTGGTTGATGACTAAATCTCATTAGTCATGATATGGTGACATCAAACCAAGCACACAGATACATGTTAGAGAATAGTGTATCAGACAGACTCACCGCGAGACTGACACATGGAAGCCATCATCATGAAATTCATAGTCAGGTCTCACAGTGATGGTGGGAGTTGTAGTTCTTAGACCTAAAATCATTGCACTCATCACATGTCATTGGGTAAACTTTGACATGAGTTGTTATAATGGTGATAATTGGGTGACTTTGACACATGGGGATTGACTGTGAGTGATAGAAATGGGATTTGTCCCTCCTACTAGAATGTGATGTCCTAGGCCTCTTGGTTAGTTAGACTAAGAATTCCATGGCCATGTGCATGTGAGTCAATATGTGATATTGAGTTACATATATCTTAGACAGTCTACTCTAGGCAAGATCGAATAATAATGAGGGTGACTTCTCCGTGCCTCTAGTTCAATCTCAACATCAGTGACACAGGAACTATATAAATACTACAATACCATACATAGATTGTAGGGTGAACTTGTTCTCCAACTTACCATTTATATGGGTAGTATTGATGTGAAACTAGGCACTTCTCATTGCTTGTGATGTCATAAGTAGTTATGGACATTCACTGCCAATGTAATATGGGACCTATAGGGTCACACACATAGATCTTGACCTAGAAGATGAGTTCAGATCTCGAATGATAATTGAATTAAGTACTAAAGTTTTAGGTATTTGATTCAGACAACAAATAGGCTGATAACACTGCCAAACACCCATCTCAAGTGTCAAGACAACCGTCTAGAAGTGTTAAACAATCGTCTCAAGTGTTGAGATAGGTGTTTGGGGAGCCATGCCTATTATGAGTTCAAATTGGCTAAGGACGTGAACTAACCAAATAGATCGACTCAACTCCGGTCACCAGACGACTGTTTGGGTGACTGAGACATCCTCGCATGGGTGATATGGTCCAGTATAGTCGAGGGTAGGTTCTAGATATTTCCTAATTCATTTGAGTTGTACAAGGAAATTAATAGGAGATATTAATTGGAAACAAATTACCAATCTCATATACAATTGGGAAATAGCCAAACGACTGTCTAGGCTGTGTTAAATGACTTTCTAGCATGCCAAGTGATTGTTTGGGTCTCCAGATGACCATCTGGGATATCACAGGTTGCAAAATTTCTAGAATTGTTGCGAAAAATGAGATCTTCCAATCCCTTACGCTCCCGCATCGACTAGGAACCTGGACCCAAGCCCTGCCTATAAATAGAGGGGTATTGGGGGCTTCCTAGAAAACAACACATACAATTGAGAAATAGTTTCTTTGACAAACTTTTTTCCTCTCTAGTTGTGGTAACAATGAGAGCCCGAGCAAGTTCTACCCAACTGGTGAGGAACAACAAGGGAAAGAGCGATTGAGATCATTGTTGTGAGAGATCAAGTTGGTCACTGGTACACCAACGGGAGAGACAACTCCTTCCTATCTGGTCTAGAAATACAACATGAGTTCTAGGCAGTCTGTGTGGACTTCTCTAGAGGTGGGAGGCTATTGTATGCCACTAAGGAGGACATCATCAACTAACAGTCCATGATAAGAGGAGTTGTTGTAGAGGACGACACTCGAGTCTGGTGTCCTAGGAGGAGCAGTCAAATGAGTCCCAGTGCAACCAAGATTTAGAGTACTGCATCTATGACAACAAGGATTGTCACTGGACTTGCTCCAAGACAAGGTATATCCTCAAAACCATCCTTATCTTATATTAACAGATATGATCTACCGATTATGGGAATATGGTACATAAATTTTTTTATTTCTGCTGCCTGCTCTGTAGCCATATTTCCCTATTGTGGTATCAGAGCCAACACCAATTTACTATATTATGGGATAATCAATATGATCAGATTTTGGTCTTGTCCATACACAATTATAATCCCAAACTAATATATAAATATATGTATGTATATATATACATATATATATATATATATATATATATATATATATATATATATATATATATGCTTCACCCTAAAATCGGTTTTGATGATGGATGTGTATCATGGTTATGGCCAATAACCCCTAAATTATGTGCATGGTTGTATGGTTGGTTTATCTATTTATATCGGTCTACATATCGAGCCTCTATCTTATCTTCCTAATGTAAAGTTAATTCTTTCCTACCCTTTCTCCCTTCAAATGTAACTTGAGGTTTCTCAATAATTATGTAAAATTAGGATAGTTTACTTTCCAGTTATGTTGAAGATGAAGATGTCTTGAAGATGAGCCGACCGACTGAAGGACCACGAAGGACAATGGAGGACATGGAGGATGAGCCGAATTGATCACCTAGTGGACCTAACCGATTTGTTGGAGGAGCCAGCAGATGGTGGACAGATGGACTAGATGATCATTGAGATGAGCTAACAACTGGCCAGGAGGTGAGCCCATTGGTTCAAAGGTTGAACCGATCAAACCATATTGGCAAGCACAAATCTTCATCAACAATAGGTTTCTACATGTGATGTAGACCTGGATGACATAATTCCTTGTGTCTCCAAGGTATTACATTAGCCTGGCCATAACCATCACTTTTGTTTATTGAATTTTTTTGTTGTGGGACATAGAATGTATATGATACATACTATATATGTGGTGATTGGATAAAGTATATGCATTTATACAAACTCCCTAAATTAAAATATTAAGTCTTAGATGCTTTCCAAAAATGGCACACATGAAAATCTTGATCGACTAAGCGTAGGTGATGCCAAAGCGTGGTACACCATCTATCTTGGGGAAGTGTGATGGTAATGATGTAGGTGCCGCCAAAGCGGGGTACATTGTTATTGTGTTGGTTTTTGGGTCAGGCTTTAACTGGTGGTTCTAAGAGTGTCTAAGCCCAGAAGCATGCAGATGATTATGGCAAGGAGTTGCACATATCATCTATCTAAGAGTTTCATATGAAGCAATTGGCATGATAGCCTAACTAAATAGTCAAGTTGTGGGTGACCAGCTAAAATTGACTCATGATTTGATGAAATATGAATCTTGGCCCACTAGAATATTGTACGATGCAATATTCTAAATTGATATTGAGGGCTATCAATTCAATTAAAATACTGGGGGCAATAATAATTAAAGACCTAATTAATATCGTCAAAATTTTCAATCAAATCAAATCAAAAGGTTTTTGACAAATGTAAATTTCTCTTATAGAATCAATGACGAACAAATCTGATTTGTGATTGGTCTTAAAGAAGGACAAACTTGACTGGAGAAATTTCCATGACTGGTTTAGACTTTGAGGATGGTTCTCAATGAAGAGTGCAACCTCTACGTCCTTGAAAAACCAATTCCTAAAATACTTCCTCCTAATGCACCTAGGGCACATGTGGATGCTTACTGGAAGCATGTCAATGATGCCTTGGAGATAAAGTACCTTATGCTTAGCTGCATGAACTATGAGATGCATGAGAAATGAGAGGACATGAGTGTTCTTGAGATGGTGACACATCTTTAGAAGGTAACACTTGGTCTTGACAAGCAAGAAAGGGATACTATCTTAAAGGTGCTACTTGAGTCAAAGCTGAGAGAGGGAACCTCAGTAGAAGAACATGTGCTCAATATGATTGGACATGTGTATCATCTTAAAGAACTGGGATTCACCTTGAGCCAAGAGTTGGCTACTGATATGATTCTAAAGACTATGCCGGAATCATATAGCCACTTTATTTCCTATTATCATGTGAATAATACGGTTGGATAGATGTTAGACTTGTAGCCATGTTGATTCATGATGAAGAAAAATTGAAGGAGGACAAGCCCATGATGGTGATTAGTGGGGCTGAGTTTAAGGATCAAATAAAGATTGAGAAGAGTTCTATGGTCAAGACTAAGTCCAATTCTTTAACACTCAAGATAAGGAGAAAAAGAAGTACAAGAGGAACTCATCCTTTGTACTTGACGACTTTCAAGAAGCAGAAGACGGGGATTGTGATCTCCACTTTAGGTATACACATTATAAAGATAAATATATCTACTTCATCATCATGGGTATTAGATACCATATATGTGTCTCACATATGTTCTCATATGCATGATCTGAAAGGAAATAGGCCTTTGGGAAAAGGTGAGGTGGAACTATGAGTTGCTAATGGTGCAAGAGTTACGACCATCATAGTTGGAACCTATAGTATATCTCTACCCATAGGGATTTTAATAGAATTAAAGAACTTCTATTATGTACCTAATAGAAATAGAAACATCATTTTTGTATCTTGTTTGGACAAGGATGCATTTGAATTCCATATTAAAAGTGGTCAATGTTCTATTTTAAAAGATGAGATCTTTTATGAAAGTTCCCGAATGTCTTATGGTCTTTACTTGTTACATCTAAATATAGATTTATATAATGTTAATACTAAAAGAATAAAACTCAACAACTCAAACAAAACATACCTTTATCATTGTCGTTGAGGACACATAAATGAGAATCTCATATCTAGACTCCATAAAGATGGTTATCAGGACTCTTTTGATTTTGAATTAATAGAGACATGTGAATCTTGTCTAATGGGCAAGATGGCTAAGACCCCTTTCATTTGTAATAATGAGAGGGCTAGTGATCTATTAAGACTCATACATACTGATGTTTGTGAACCTTTTAGAACAATTGCTAGAGGTGGGTATCGATACTTCATTACCTTCACTGATGACTTTAGTAGGTATGGCTATGTCTATTTAATGAAACATAAGTTAGAAGCTCTTGAAAAATTCAAGGAGTTTATGAATGAAGTATAGAGCCAACTAGGTAAAAGTATTAAGGCACTTTGCTCTGATTGAGGTGGAGAATACTTAAACCAAGAGTTTGAGAACCTTCTTAGATCCCATGGGATTGTATCCCAATGGGCTCCACCTAGAACACCTTAGCATAATGGTGTATCAGAAATAAGGAATCACAAATTACTAGATATCTAGTATGATCAATGATGAGTTTAGATGGGATTCTGACTACCTTCTAGGGGTATGCTCTACAAACCGTTGTGTTTTTGCTAAACCAAGTACCATCTAAATTGATTCAAAAGACACCATATGAGATATGGATTGGGAAGTGTGCCAATATGTCTTTTATGAGGATTTGGGGATGTAAAGCTTGTGTTAGCAAGATGCTTCTCAAAAAGCTCAGTCCTAAATTTGATAAATGTTATTTTGGGTATCCTAAGGAAACTAAAGGATATTACTTTTGTTTCATATCTGACAACAAAGTGTTTGTTTCTAGAGATGTTGTATTCCTAAAAAGGAAATTTATTTCCAAAGTAATTAGTAGGAGAAAAGTGGAACTCGAAGAGGTTCAAGATCAACAAGAAAACATTGAAACAATAGATGTATAAGAGGAACAAAGAGAATCACAAAGTGTTGTGGAATCTCAAATTCCTCAAGTAACCAGGAACCTCGTAGATCTAATAGAACACACCTTGAGCCTGAGAGATTTGGATATCTTGTAACTCAGGAAGGCAGTAAATTTGTCATAGATGATGAGCCAAAATACTATAAAGGTGCTATTGAGGGACTAGAGTTTGAGAAATGGCTTTAGGCCATGAGATCCGATATGGATCCATGTATACCAACAAAGTATGGACTTTGGTGGATCCACCTGAAGGGGTAAAACCCATAGGGTGCAAGTGGATCTTTAAGAAAAAGACCAACATGGATGGTAAGGTACAAACCTATAAGGGAAGATTGGTTGCAAAGGGTTTTAGACAAGTTCAAGGTGTTGACTATGATCAAACCTTTTCTCCAGTGGTCATGGTTAAGTCCTTCAGGATCATGCTTGGTATTATAGCTTATCATGACTATGAAATTTGGAAAATGGATGTTAAAATTGCATTCCTTAATGGGAATCTTGTTGAGGATGTGTATATGACACAATGTGAGGGGTTTATAGATCCAAAGTTTGCAAATAAATTCTATAAGCTATAAAGATAAATATATAGATTGAAGCAAGCATCTCAAAGTTGGAATCTTCATTTTGATGAGACAGTCAAAGAGTTTGTCTTTGTTCAAAATGAAGATGAACCCTACGTGTACAAGAAGGTTAGTGAGAGCATAGTGACATTCCTCATATTGTATGTAGATGACATACTATTGATGGGGAATGACATTCCTAATTTATAAAAGGTAAAGACATGGCTTGGAAATACATTCTCTATGAAATAATGGGGAGAAATATCCTACATCTTTGGGATAAAGATCAATAGAGATAGATCTAGAAGGCTTCTTGGTCTAAGTCAGAGCACATACATTGACAAAATGTTGAAGCGATGTAGCATGGAGAACTCAAAGAGAGGAAACCTGCCTATGCGTCATGGTGTCCCCATCTATAGAGATCAATGTACCAATTCTTGTAAAGAAAGGGAGCACATGATTCTGATTCCATATGGCTCAGAAATTGGAAAATCAAGTATGCAATGTTGTGTACCCATCCAAATGTCTCGTATGCCTTGAGCATGTTGAGAAGATATCAGTCAGATCCAAGTGATGCTCACTGGATATACATGACGAACATCCTCAAGTACTTGAGAAGGATTAAGGATCAGTTATTAATATACGACTGAGAGGAAGAGCTGGTGGTAAAGGGTTACACCGACGCAAGCTTCCTGTTACACCCCAATCTCACAATTTCCACTAATCATGAGATTAGGGCATAAATTGAGGATTTAACGTAATACAAAGATCACCCTTAACTTTTTCTTATCTTTCAAAACTCTTTGTTTTCTCAGATTGAACCACATAAACCAACTTTAAAAGGGAATCTAAAAATTTCTCTAATCTGATTTCAACAGTAAAAATGCATGTATGAACATTCATTATGTTCCTCATACTTTTAAGCACATAAGACTTGTTGATTCACACATATTGCTAAAAGAGGAATAATGTTATACATCATCATTTACAACTCTCTCTTATTCCTTTACAAGGGCCTAGAGTGACAAGGATCGACTGAACTTAACTATACTCAGACTTAACTCTTATGGTAGATCTACTCTGATGCAATGATATCTTCTTCAAGTCCATATGATTTTCCTAAAAATTGTGAGTAGAGGGGTGAGCCTACTCGCTCAGTGACTGAGTACTTCAAAGAAACAATCTAAAGCACTGATATAATTACAGATATACTTTTGAGCAATTGATATCAATTATAATAGCAGTAAGCTTTAAAGAGTCTAATAATTGACAATCATAAATATGGTAGGATACTCTAAATATCTATAAGAATGAATCAATATATGAAATGCTTGATTGATTATAAAGAGAAGTAATAATTCAAAAACATAAAAAGAATAATTGAATAACTATACACACTTGTTTGACCTCTCATTCATTTTATTATGCCCTGATCATATGCAGTGTACTCTACATATGAAGAATCATAGTGCACTACGATCACACCAAACAAGACTTAGCAGACACACCTGGGAAATGCTAAGTTTGACTACTCTCCTAGTCTATAATAGGGAAATGGCTCTCTGGCCTAAACTGGACTCCTCCTCTAACATGAGCAAACAGGCGGAGAGTCAAGCCACCTCTTGGCTTTTCTGTACTCTAGCACTACTGGGACTTCTGGTTGATGTTGGACACTACAAATTATAATTTAAGGTGACATCCACTAGGGCTTCGTCCCCCATTCCACTTGATAGCACATTCTGACCCTCGTATACTAGAAGCTGCCAAGGTTAGGTCATTTCACCCTTAAGGAACATACCTCACATAGGGGTTCTATGGTGTTCAGAGATCCTAATTCTATTATTTTATTATTCCTTGAAATCTCTTTTCTACATTGTACCCTTCTCTTACTTATACTTGACTCTGGTATCTCTATGGTGTCATGTCTACTTATTTGAAGTTCTAATACAACATGTATATCATTCTAAACTTGGCAGAGCAGTATATTTAAAACACTGTAATATACTGAGTAATAAACATACTATACATCCAGGGAGACAAAAATTCTTAAATAAATAGATTACATGTCCACTTGGCACATACACACTAGAATCGTGCAATTTATCATCTTATTACACGGATAAGAGTTAATTACTTGGCATATGAGTAATCATCAATAGCAGCTACAACTTATCTGTAATTTCTCAAAGAACGCGCATATCAACCCAAATCTTGAGTTGTGCATCTCATAACTCAATTAAGAGTTAATTATTATTATGACAAGAATTATTAATAATAATTGAGAACATTGATATCACAATACTTGAATCATTGAACACCCTACCCTTAGGGTTTCATTTAATCACAACAAATGCTACAAAGAAAGGTGTAATACATCTATCACGTACTTTTCAAATTTTTACAACACATGATACTTGGGATCTCAATCCATTATAACATTACTGGTAGTTCTCATCCCTTCACATCATTATCATAATTACTGGATCTGGGTATTCAAACCCTTATATCATCACATAGCATTGTTAACTCTGTAATAGGTCACCATTGTCTCTAGGTCCTTAGACCAAGGCATTCATTTCACTGGTTGTACAAGTATTCTCATGGCTTACAAGGCCCTCTCACTAGGAAACAATTTATTCTCATGGCTCCCATAAAGATTTCATGTGACATAAACATTCATTGAATAAAGACTACTATCAACAAATCATATAAAATCAATATATGTACGAAACCTTAGAACTGAGCTGAATTTGGGTTTCCATGCCATTCACTGGGATATCATGCATCAATAATAACATTGAATAAATAAATTCTATCATGTCAAGAAAATCCCTTCAAATAGATTTCACGATATCTATTCGGAAATATCCAACTTTCCTCACATCTAGGGTTTCACCCTCTTCACTGAGATACCAAACAAACACTACTCACTTTAAATGAAATCCAAGATAGTATCTGACATATATGTACTATGAATTTAGATAAATAATCATTCAAAACCAAGGGGATCTAGATAAGCAACTTTCTCTATTTACTTATACAGCAAATTTCAGTCATAGGCAAATTCCCTATATTTTAGTTTACTCTTATAACCTCTGCGAATACTTAGGGAATTTTCATTAGAATGCATTTTATACATTTCTAATATGATTTTATCATCTGAAATTCATTCAAACAAAGTAATAATCCATTTCATATCATTTTGCAACAACTTAGAACAAATAGACAATTCAGGGTTTGTAGTCCCATACTAAGCAATTAAAGATTATGGTTGATTTAACCAATTTTCGTGCAATATACTGTTTAAAGGAAGTTCCCACTCACCCTAAGGTGTGAAAACACCTTAAAAAGGTATCCCATATCTGAAAATCTTGAATCCATGTCAAATCCCTAGCAATTCACCCAATTCTTCTTCCTTTCAACTCGGAACCCAAAAAATGAGGGATTATGAAGAAAGAGTAAGGAAAGGGGAAGCTTTGATACCACTTTGGATCAAATTAGAGGAGGGACAGAATTTTGACATGTGAGAGAAGATTCACCATGAAACTATATCCAAAGAAGCTAAACTTACATGATTTCATTATTCCTCAGACCGCAAAACCCTAGGTCAACATCTCCATCAATTTCTCCTCTCAGCCCCTAACTCTCTCTCTCTTTAGGATTTCATTTCTTTGGATTGAATCATGAATTATGATAGATCCTTGTGTGTTAGTTTGACCATATAGATCAATTGAGCTGCTTGGGTTAATCACACATTGACCCTCACTAAAATTGTTCTTATTTCAGCAGATTTTTCTATCATAAAAAGGTTTATGTGAATTCGTGTATTTAAGAGATCAAAACTTCTCCAAAAGTTATTAAAATTTAGAATGTTGTGTGAGTTAAAAATCTTCAGTTTAAATTTGAGATCATTCCAAGTTTCCATTAAATAATGAAAAATTGAATAGTGAACTGCTATCCAGAATTCTATAGAAATGTCAGTTATTGTAATTCGTCTACTGATAAAGTCTAAATGCATCCAAAAATTATGAAAATTTTACATGTTGTTTATAGCTGAGTTTTAGATCTCCAGAAAAAATTTAGATCATTTGGAGTTACCAATAAATAAATAAAAATAAAACACTACACTGTTTAAAAGCATTCTGTCAGCATTTTGGTCGAAGTATAGTTCGACTGAGAACCACATTCAAAGAAAACTCAAATATTCTGAATTTGTTCTCCAATATGCATTATTGAGTTATCCATATCATATGCAAAATTCAATTAAATAGAAAAAATTTAGAAAATATGAAAAATCATTTACCACACTGCTATCCTAATCAAAGTCCATACTCATGTACCATCAAAACCCTAATTTTAGCCAACTAGGGTTTATATTTCTCAAACCCTAATTTCTCAAACAATAGAACACTTAACATTCTTATTAGGTTTAAAAAATCATAATTGAATTATCATCATTAATTATATTTAATCAATAATCAATTTAATTAAGCATATAATCATCCAGGTAAACCCTAGTTTACCAATTAAGCTCATATGAGGTCTTAACAATTCCCCCTCCCTAAAAAGGTTTCGTCCCCAAAACATAAATATGCAAGTAAAGTACATTCAAGGTTTATTTTAAGCCTTACTTGGTTATTTTTAAGTTTCTTGAAAGATGCCAGCATAGTATTCATATTGTTCCGGGTAGGAGTGGAATGAGCAGTGAACATATCTATGAAATGCTGTTGGACGAGATTTCCCAGATCCGTTTGGTTGGTAATCCATTCCCCCTCACTATTCTGGAGCGATGAAATTCTGTTCAATCTTCGTCTATTATTGACAAAAGCATGGTATAACTTACTGTTGTTATCTCCATGTTGAAGCCAATTGATGTGGCTGCGCTGTTTCCAGTTCTCCTCTTCCTCCAGCATAAGATTTTCCAGCTCCATCTCAAGTTGAGTGCTGAGTCTGTCTGTCTCCATGTTATATTTCACTTCCACTTCTTTTTGGGCAACATTAATTCTTTTCGTTAGATCGTCCTTCTTATGATGAAATTTCCTGGTGATTTTTTTGTCCCAGCTGATAAGTGTCTCCTTAACATTGTTCATAGCAGAATGGAATTGACATTCCTGATTCCAGCCTCTACCAAGTAGCCTCTGGAAGTATGGGTGATTGTGCCACGATGCTTTAGCTTTGAACCGAGCGTTACAGAAAAAAGACTTTTTATTGAGAATAGCTATCGGATTGTGATCAGACCCTATGTGTGGTAGATTCTCGCAAACATAGTTGGGGTAATAGCAAATCCATGTTGCATTAGCAACAGCTCGGTCAATATGCTCATGGAGAACTCCCTTCTTGTAAGTAAATTTATATCCAGTACTGCCTATGTCAGTGAGGCCCGCCTGGATGAGAGAGTTGTTGAACAACGTTGCTTCACGGAGATTGAACAGATTGCTGCCTATCTTCTCGTCTGGGCTCAGCATACAGTTGAAGTCGCCTAAGGCAATCCAGGGTTTGTTGATGGATGTGCTCAGCTGAATGAGGTGGTTCCAAAGCACAAGACGACGAGTAGGAGACGATGAAGCATACACAAAAGTGGTATAGTAGTTGTTGTTAATAAGGCAGTGGATGAAATACCTATTACTTTGGATGATTTCAATATCACAATCTGCTTCATTCCAAAGCACCCATATTCCACCTGAGAAACCTCTTGCTTCCACTCTGTGTGAGCTCGAGAAGCCGATATCTTTGATCACTTTGTCCGCCCGATCTCCAGAGATGCGGGGTTCGCATATAGCAACAATCTTAATGGCATATTTCCTGATCATGTTTTTGAGGTTGTGCCGAGCCTTCCTCTTGCCGGCACCCCTAATGTTCCATGCCAGTGTATTAATCATTAAACAGATAAAGGAGATACAGTTACTGGCTGGGAATGGCAGAAGCGCCGTCTATCTCATCGCCTCCTCATCCCTATCTTCCTCTAGTGTGATAGGGATGCTGTCTGGTTGGATTACCTACTGTCGAAGTAACCTCCTTCTCTTTCGCTTTCCTCCCTGCCATTGATGCTTTCTTATTAGATGTTCTGGCTGAGGTGGATGGATTATCTTCCATCACTGTCGGACTTTCCGGTTCAACTGTAATAACAACTGTGTTCATCTCTGTTTCTGCTACAAGTCTGCCCATAATGACTTCATCCCCAACCGGTGTGACTACTATATGTTTTGGTTGTTCCATAGGTACCACAATACCCTGTTCTACCCTGTCGTTGCTTGGAAGTGTAGCTTCTGTAGTTTTATCTTCTGTGCCTGTAGTGGATACATCAACATCTTTATCCCTGCGCTGTTTCTTACTCCATATCTTCGGGCTCGTTTCCTGGTGCTGTGTCTTTTCTGTGACCGTATGAGCCTCTTCTCCCCTAGTAGCCTCTTCCTCGTCATCTTTGTCCAGGATCTGAAATTTATTGGTGTTATCCTTCTCCTAATTCTTGCCTTTACGTCCCAACTATTTCTCTTTTTTCCTCGGTGGTCTGCTAGCCAGTATTTTCTTACCATAGTATACTTGCCATTTATCTTCTTCATCCACCCATCTCACCCCAGCCTCCTCCTCCGCAGGACTAGCTTCCGGACTGGTTGGTGCTTCAGATAGGCCGTTACAATGTAGATCATCATGACCCAAGCGTCCGCATCTCGTATAGAAGGTTGGTAATGATTCATACTCCAATTTGTACTCCCTCTCGTTAATAAGAATTGCTGGATGAATAGGTAGGTTGGTATTCAATTCTATTGCCAGTCTGGAAAAGCGACTCCGCGTTCTGTTGATAGAGTGATTATCCGCTCTGATCAGCCTCCCTACTGCTTGCCCAATCTTTTCGAAGATTTCCAAATTGTAATAATGGATGGGTAGCCCTATCACCCGTACCCAGGTAACAATATGATCTGGTATGCCCTTGGATGGTTCAAAGTATCCATCCCAGGGCCATACCATGAGACAGCCACCGAACAGAGACCATGGGCCTCCCATCAGCACATTATCATTAAAAACTCAAATCCTTACAAAGCAGCGGGGCCGGATGGAACTGACAACCTGTTCTTTAAAAGGCAGTGGAAAATTATTAAATCTTCTGTTGTAAGGACAATACGGAGTATGCTGAATGGCCAACCTATCGATGACACCTTGGTTGATTCGAGTATTGTTCTTATTCTGAAATGCAAAAGCCCTACGAAGTGTACTCAATTAAGACCCATATCCCTTAATAACACCATCATGAAACTCGCATCAAAATTAGTAGTGGAATGGGTGAAGCACCACATGCCAAATTGGGTCTCTAAAGTACAAACCAGCTTTATTCCAGGAAGAAGCATTACCGACAATATTATTGTGGTCCAGGAAATCATTCATAATATGAGGAGGAAATCTAGTGCACCCTACATGGCGATTAAAGTAGATCTTTCTAAAGCCTACGATAGGCTATCCTGGGCGTTCATTGACAATACACTGGAGCAGATGAACTGGCCCCGTAATATTCATCAATATGTCATGAATTCACTACATGCAGGTGATACAAGTATTATCCTGAATGGCACTTCTCTACCTAAGTTCAAAGCTACCAGGGGACTCCGTCAGGGAGATCCCCTTTCCCCTTACATCTTTGTTCTCTGCGTGGAAAGACTCACACAACTTATCAACAACTTAGTGAGTGAGAAAATCTAGAAACCGGTGAAAATGTCTCAGCAAGGTCCGAATGTTTCTCATGTTATGTTCACAGACGATATAGTACTATTCGCGCAGGCTTCTTTGGACCAGATTGATACTATTAATAACTGTTTCAAAAGCTTTGAAGATGCTTCTGGCCAGAAGATCTCTATTGACAAGTCAAAAATCTTCTTTTCTAGGTCTGTGAATCGAGGCTTACATTTGCAGATATGCTCGTCCAGTGGCATTGCAGAGACGGAGGATCTGGGAAGGTACCTTGGAGTGCCTCTGTTGCATCATAAAATCAATAAGGACACCTATGCTTATATCACGGAGAACATCTCCTCAAAGGTCAATGGGTGGGCGGCGAGAACTCTTTCCCTTGCAGGCAGGATATGCCTTGCAAAATCTGTGCTTACTTCTATTCCTACGTACTCTATGCAGACAGCTAATATACCAATCTCTGTGTGTAAAAAGATGGATAAAACAATAAGGCAATTCATTTGGGGTGGTGGGCACAAAGATCACCCGATATCTCTTGTATCCTGGGGGAAAGTTACCGAGAGCCTAGACAGGGGGGGTCTGGGTATAAAGTCTATGTATGACTGGAACAAAGCACTTCTCTGGAAGAACACGTGGAATTTCATTAATGCCAGCCCTTCTCTTTGGCAGGAGGGAATACATAACAAATATAAGAAGAGCTATGCTCAGAAGGGAGGAAGATCCACCCCATTTTGGAAATCAATCAGTAAAGGGGTTGATTTTGTTACATCTAACTGCACTAAAATTATTGGAGATGGTCGGGAAACCTTTGTGTGGTATGACTGTTGGGTTCCCAATCATGGTAAGCTGGAAGATATCTGCATCAAACCTATTAATGAGGATATCAAGGATATGACAGTATCTAGTATTATCAGCCTTGATAATAACTGGGATACTGAGTTTCTGTTATCTTATTTGCCTACAGAATGTGTCGACAACATCACAAGTCTTCCGACCCCTCACACAGATAATGGTGGTGATCTTTGGAGTTGGAAGCATGACATTACAGGGAGATACTCGATTAGTACGGCCTACGAGATGATACATTCTACAGAAGCAGATAATACTGACGCGGTATGGGGCAGAATCTGGAAAATTCAAGTGCCTTCCAAAATCTGTATATTCCTATAGTTAGCTGCTCATGAGGCCATCATGATGAATGTTCGAAGATAACACTGCACTTTCACTAATTCTGCTATATGTCCAAGATGCAAAAACAGTGACGAGTCGACCCTGCATGCTTTGCGGGATTGCCAGCATGCGGCTGAGGTGTGGAATCAGATAGCTATACGAGGGGATCTCATTACCAGCACGAGCATGGTTTTTAAAAGTTGGCTATCAAAGATACTACAAGAAGACAATAGCACCCAAATCAAGGTAGCTATAACATGCTGGGTAATTTGGAAAGCCAGGAATGATGAAGTTTTTAACAGTCTGAAACAACCGAAAAGCCATCAGATTAACCTGATCACGGAATTGCAGAGATCTATTCATACTGCTTGGAGTAATAAAGCTCGCAGACATCAGGAGGAGGTGTTCCAAGAGTGTGCACATACAATGAATGAAGACGAAAGAATGTTTTGGATGACTGATGCTTCAGTTCACGGAAGTTGGGCAGCCATTGCGGCAGTGGCAATCGACCGAAACGGGCAGTGGCTTGGTGGCTGTGCAAGGAGGATCAAGGTAGCCTCAGTAGTTGAAGCAGAAATCCGAGCAGTTCTTCTTGCTACTGAAGTAAGTAAACTCAATGGTTATGCAAGGTACACTCTAGCTACAGATAGTGAGATGACTGTGGAAATTTTGGAGAAGAACGCAGCCAGTGCACCGGCGGTGAGACACTGGATTAAGGAAATCCGATGTAATTTGAAGGAGAGTGAAGATGTTATTATAAAGAAAGTCAACAGAGGAAAACTCCATGTGGTGGATAGCCTTGCTAAACACCACTTCAAAAATTACCAGGAAGATCGAATTTACATCGATCCTCCACTCGACCCTGTGGGTCAATCCCCCTCTTATCTCATATGTAATAGTAGGAGTCCTACCAAATTTATTTTTCCATTAGGTATTTGCTGTAATCATTGGCGTTTCCCTACAAGAGGAGAGCAAGCTGAATAATATTATCTCCTGACTTCACAAAAAAAAGGTTTATTTTAAGCTTCTAAAATCTTACATGTCATTATATTCTTGTATTTCATACTTGAATGCAATTTCCAACATTAATTCCTTTATTCCTTTACTAAATCACAACATGTTTGAAATAGTTCTCAATGATAACAAACAAATTCTCTATGCCACAATCAATCATAGGATACAGAGAGAAACAAACATTTAAATATTTTCATACTCTTGAGGTGTTACCTCAACATCGATAATCTGATCCAACTATCTCAATTCATACTGCTAAATATGTACTATTTGATACGTATTACCTCTAAATCATGAAATAGAGTTCACCATGTTCTTTTGAATTTAACTATTGTGCTACTCAAATAGCAAAACAATCTTGAGTTAAAATACTCGATTCAACAACAATTTTACATTACTACTCACGACATCCCCATTGGATCATGGATGCAAAACGTGAAGCATTACCATCACATTCCATACTATTCTCAAGTATGAACCCACACATAATTCAAGGTGTAACCATCGAGTTATAGCATACTAGGGTTTCAACAACAGTAACAGAGTACTCCATAATTGTATTAGTCATTCAAGGACTATTCATACCCAATTACCATCACTTAGTTATATTAAAGCTAGGTATAACAAGCTACACCTCATTAGGGTTACATATCAATACAATATGGTTATCATCCCTTCTATTCATATGAGTGAATAGGTAAGACTACCTTATTCAGGGTAACCCTCCATTTGTTTCATCATCATTCAACCCATATCACCATACCACAATTGTACAATACTAAGATGGATTACTGGTATGAATGACTTAAACTATTAGACACCTTTAATTAACATATTGCTTGCACATGTACACTAAAATCATACGTAGAACCAAATTACATCCCTTAATATACCTTCAACAAATTATACTTCTAAAAACAAATTCACATATTACTAAAAGCCATTGTTTTCTCTTATCTCTCTCCTCATTCATTACTACTTACTTTTTGCTAATTATCCTTCTCATTTTAATCATGTAGATTAAACATCCCTAAAATTGAAACATACAAGGTATGAATAGATTATTCATCATTCTTGCTATTACTATAAGAATTTATTTCATATCACACTTCACTCATATTGTATTTCTCCTTTTGTTCAAAACACACCTCTTATATTTCAAATCTATTTCTTATCCTTTGCTCTAAATCATTTCCATATTGTGTATCTACTTTTCAGATTAGCTAGGATTACTATCAGTGCTAGTTTACTTCTCATAGTGAAAATTTCATGATCTTGTTTTATAGAGATGCTAGTATTCAAGGTCAAATCACTAATGACAACCCTTGAACTACTATAACTCTAAACATTCTAGGGTTTGGCCTTTATTAGTAGCATGACGTTATTGTGGTGTGACTTTGCCTCCTTAATTTGAAATTCAAACTTTGGATCTCACAAGTTTTTACTAAAGTCTTCCTTATCTAATCAATTGAACTTCCTTCATCTTAATTGGCCATTCAGATAGATTACATTCTCAATTTACCCTTCTAGGGTTTCATCATCATATTTTGTGTCATTATTACATTCACTAGATGCCTCTACCATGGTGGTTATGCATCAGATATGATTCATTTTCTTATCACTTCATTCCTACATTTCTCTCATTAAGTAATATATGGAAGAGAAGACGGTTCTGAGACTTAGAATTCTTATCTTCAAACATCCCATTAATACATTTGTCGTATGTAGGTTTAATTAGTTATCAACAAGGATACTTGACTAACTAGCACTTGATTGAATCTCCTAACCTCTTTCTTTTATAATCTATATTACTCCACCATGTTTCAAACCCTTCCTTACTTTCCATAATCCTCTTACCATATACTACTCTTCCACCTGTTATCTTTAACTTCTACTTTTCTCTTATGATCATGTTGCTTATTCATGTGTATGATCATGTATACCGTGTTGCACATATTTCTTTTTATCCTTCTACTAATGTGAAGTTGAAATTCTAAATCAATAATCTCTCTACTAGTTTCAACTCATGTTTAATACATTACATATCCTTCATTTTAAATCAAACGGCTCATGCATGGGTGAAACATAGTTTCTCTTATATCAAGTTTTTCCTTCCTGAGTATAGTCTACCTTTGTATAAATTATTCATTTTGTTAAGCTACACTTTTTTTAGACACTAGTTTGTTGTTCTATAGAGACTTGGAATCCAAAGGTAGTAAGGATGAATGTATTAAACTTATTAATAAAGGTATACATTACATGCTCTCAATTATATCATAACCCTCATTCCTTAATCAAGCTCATCATTTCCAACATTTATCTTTGTTTTAACTTAATTTCTTATCCTAGTCTTTTGATTTACATATTTATCTAATTCTCTTTACTTTAACTCTTCTGAAGACTCTTCACTTATATTTACTTATCATATACTTAACTCTTTTCTTCTATTTTTCCTTTACTTTGGAGTACATAAAAACATTGTACTCGATTATATAATCCATTCCTCATGATTGATTCTTACTACCTTGGCCCTTACATACTTTTCTCATATCTTTTCCATATTTCATATTTAGAGTTCATATAATATTAATCATTAAACTTAATCTGAACCTTACGTCGTGTTCCTTTATTCCCAATTAAGGATTTCTCATATGAGGCCCCAAAGTTGGGTCTCAGATATCAGTTCCAACTAATTCTTAGCTATTCTAATCTTTCCCATATGTTTCAACATCTTAGTGTATGTAAATTCTCACTATGATGTGGGTCTAATTTATCCAGAGTCTACTCTTATCATATTGTTAATAGGAGTCATTAGATCCTAGTAATGCATCCTGCCAGCAAACCAGGCTGAACCTACAGTCCTGAAGCCAAGAGCTACTTAAGATTAACCAACTCCTATTAATCTCAAACATGTGGAAAGAATATCCACTTAAGAAAGTTCATTCAAAGATCATTTCTAGTCTACTTGATACAAAGAATGTAATCAATAAATGCTACAACTGCATAGTGTACAACAAATCTTAAAGATCCATATATATTTCAAAATATTGAATATCTGAATTCAAACATATAAGAGCATTTTTTCTCATCTCTAATAAAACAACAATATGAAATGAAAGTTCTATCTCATTTTATATTTATGCTCTTAATTCATGTTACTTATCTTGTTTCTAACCCTAATATTTCTAGGGTTCCTCTCTAGCCCATCCTTCCACTGTATACCTGGCTAGGGTATACATGAAAGAATAGACAGAGTAGCTTGATATTGGTTGATCCAAGTACTCAGATATCGAGCCAAGATATCCAAATACTCAAATCCCTAAAGCTAACATCATAACATCTCGTATATGCCACACTTATGACTCTAACTTACTAACTTAATGGTCCCTAACAACTCAGCCTAAGCTCTGATACCAAGTTATTACACCCTGATCTCACAATTTCCACTAATCATGAGATTAGGGCATAAATTGAGGATTTAACGTAATACAAAGATCACCCTTAACTTTTTCTTCTCTTTCAAAACTCTTTGTTTTCTCGCATTGAACCACATAAACCAAGTTTACAAGGGAATCTAAACATTGATTTCTCTAATCTAATTTCAACAGTAAAAATGTATGTATGGACATTCATTATGTTCCTCATACTTTTAAGCACATACGACTTGCTGATTCACACATATTGCTAAAAGAGGAATAATGTTATACATCATCATTTACAACTCTCTCTTATTTCTTTTTAAGGACCTAGAGTGACAAGGACTGACTGAACTTAACTATACTCAGACTTAACTCTTGTGGTTGATCTACTCTGATGCAATGATATCTTCTTCAAGTCCATGTGATTTCCCTAAAAACTGTGAGTACATGGGTGAGCCTACTTGCTCAATGAATGAGTACTTCAAAAAAATATTCTAAAGCACTGATATATTTACAGATATACTTTTGAGCAATTGATATCAATTATAACAGGAGTAAGCTTTAAAGAGTCTAATAATTGACAATCATAAATATGGCAGGATACTCTAAATATCTATAAGAATGAATCAATATATGAAATGCTTGATTGATCATAAAGAGAACTAATAATTCAGAAACATACAAAAGAATAAGTGAATAACTATACACACTTGTTTGACCTCTCATTCATTTTATTATGCCCTGATCATATGCAGTGTACTCTACATGTGAAGACTCATAGTGCACTACGATCACACTGTACAAGACTTAGCAGACACACTTGAGAAATGTTAAGTTTGACTACTCTCCTGGTCTACAATAGGGAAATGGCTCTCTGGCCTAAATTGGACTCCTCCTCTAACCTGAGCACACAGGCAGAGAGTCAAGCCACCTCTTGGCTTTTCTGTATTCTAGTGCCACCAGGACTTCTGGTTGATGTTGGACACTACAAACTATAATTTAAGGAGACTTCCACTAGGGCTTCATCCCCCGTGCCACCTGATAGCATGTTTCAACCCCCGTATACTGGACGCTGCCAGGGTTAGGTCATTTCACCCCTAAGGCACAGACCTCACATAGGGGTTCTATGGTGTTTAGGGCTCCTAAGTCTATTATTTTATTATTCCTAGAAATCTCTTTTCTAAATTGTACCCTTCTCTTACTTATACTTGACTCTAGTATCTCTATGGTGTCACGTATACTTATTTGAAGTTATAATACAACATGTATATCATTCTAAACTTGGCAGAGCAGTATATTCAAAATACTGTAATATACTAAGTAATCAACATACTATACATGCAACAGACTAAAATTCTTAAATAAATAGATTACATGTCCACTTGGCACATACACACTAGAATCGTACAATTTATCATATTATTACACTGATAAGAGTTGATTACTTGACATATGAGTAATCGTCAATAGCACCTGCAACTTATCTATAATTTCTGAAAGAACGTGCATATCAACCCAAATCTTGAGTTGTGCATCTCATAACTCAACTAAGAGTTAATTACTTTTCATGACAAGAATTATTATATAAGGACCCTAACCTTCATTTTGGTCTTACCCTATTTGCTTTGCCTAAACCCTGTGTTTAGATGCTTGCTAATCACCTCAAATAGTGATTAGGGTTTGTTTGTTCTTTGTTGAGAGTTGGAGGTGCAACTTGCAAATATCCCAAGTTTTAGGATTGATGTGCAAGTTTGACATCTTGAGAGATGTCCTTCTCTCTCCTTGCATCCTCTAGGTCTGAGAGGATGGGTTGGGCTCGTTTCTTGAGTAGCTTTGGGCCTTGTTGAGCCTTGTTGGGCTTTGTTTTGCCTTGTTTTGCCTTGATGGGGCCTTGTATCGGGCAAGACCAAGGTGTATCGGCAAAGGCTTGGTGGGTGTGCCGGTCAAGGAGGTTGTATCGGCCAAGGGTGAATGGGTTGCCTCTTGGGCGACACACATCTCCCTCCTAGCATCGTTTGTGTCACCCCCCTTGTGGACACTTGGTGCTTGTTTCTTGCATGTGGCAAAAAGCTTTGGACATGTGGAGGTGGGTGAGATAGTAGGTGGCTTTGCCCCATGGACAAGTGTCCCTAGGTTGGGCGACACCTTGCCTTGCTGTCCCTCTTCACCCCATGGTATATATAAAACCCTCTCCTTAGTAGCTAAGCTTTTTATATCCTTTAGCTATTTTCCTTCTTCCTTGGTGGCCGAGACATCCCCCTTGGTGGAGCTTGGTGGCAGATACCCTCTTCTTGGTGGATCTTGGTGGGTGACAGGCTCTAGTCTTCTTCTTCTTCTTCCTCTAGTGGTGGACAAACCCTAGAAGGCGTCTTTCTTCTTTGGTGGTGCTTGGAGCTTTGGAGCTTGCTTGAGGCGGGTTACATAACTCCTAACCCTAGCTAAACTACTTCCTTTTCATGTTGCATGTTTATATGTTATCTTGATAGGCCATGCATCTTGTTAGATATGTTTCTTGCCTTAGTATGTACCCTTTTTATCTTGTTATATATATAGTGGCCATGTTGTTGATGTGTTCTTAGATCTTGTGGCCGAACCTTGAGTTTAGGGTTCCTTGGGCAAAACCCCTTTCACTCCCATTTGGTTTTTTAGAAGTGAGTTTGAGCTCTAGTAGTGTAGGCAAAACCCCTCTCACTTGGTTGTTGAAAGGTGAGTCTATGCTCTAGTTGATTGGGCAATACCCTTCTCTCACCATTGATTTGAGAGGTGAGCCTTGGTTGGACGTTGACCTAGTGAAGATTGGAACCTTGACCGATAAGGGGATGATCGACCTTGTTGCCCGATATGTGATGGAGGTTGTGCAAAACCCCTCTCTTGGTTGTCGAGAGGTGAGCCAACTCTCTTGATCTATTAGGGTTTGATGATGGTGACCTTGAGGTTGATGATGACCAAACTGATATGGACCTTGTGCCTTGCACAATAGCCATTTGTGATGAGTTTCCCGATACCCCTCTCCTAGGGTTGAGTCTTGGGCGATATGTAGAGAAGTGTTCTTTGTCCCCTTTGCCCGATATGAACTCCTTCTTTATATTGGTGCTTGTGGGCGTTATGCCTTTGGCCGACATGATGCTTGGTAGACATCTTTGTTTTGTGCCTTGGGCGATATGGGTTGGTTTTGGTGTTTCCCAATATGGTGCTTGGGTGGTGGAACCCTAGTTGGGTGCCCTAGTGTTGACCGATATGTGGTGCCTACCTTGTGGGGTGATAGGTTATCTTGGGTTCCATGGTGTCATTTGTTAGTCATGTGCTTGATGGGTGATATAGTTGTGACCTTGGGTGTCATAGCCTTGGGCGATATGGTTGTAGACAACATGACCTTGCTGGTTGCCCAACATAAAATCCTAACCCATTGTGGGTGATAGGGGGATGGCCGATATGTGATGCCCATATGTTGCCTAATATCATCTTGCACCTGGTTGCCCGATATCCATGGGTGCATGACACATCTCTTGGCCTTGGTTGTACGATATCCCTTGTGCATGGGCGCATGTTATGCTGGTGACCGATATGGGTGGCTTAGTGCCTTAAGGTTTTGATGCCCTAGCCAATAGAGCTTTGGTGAGGGATATGACCCTGCCTAATACCTCCTTGGGTGAGGAATGGCACTACCCACCACACCTTTGGTGAGGGTAGGCGGTACCTTTGGTGAGGGTTATGCCTAGCTCGAAAGCTTAGGATTGGTGAGTTTGTTATCTTGTGCTCGCACCTTTGTGATGATGAGTTATGAATGATAGGTTGTAACCAATGACATGTTTGATACCTAAATTTGGTGTTAGGTGAGATGATTAGATACGTGATTATGTTCATAAGATATATGGCATAATGAATGCTTGTGGTTTTCTTACAATAATGTAATCTATTTACAAGATACAACTTTGTGCTTCATGTAGTTATAATCATGGATGTTGATCCAATCATGTACCTTCAACCGTAATAGTATGATAATCATAAAGATCTATGTTATCTCTCTCGATATGCATACTAACCATGCAGATGTATCAAATGAGTTCATATCCATGTACGAGCTATGAGGTATATGTGTTGTGAATAACACTGAAATATGATAATCCTTGATTGATGGGATAACACGTATCACATGTATGATGTGAAAAGGTCTATTGACCTGATAAAGGCTGAGTGCCTAGTTGAGGTGTTATCCTCTGATGTTGAGATAAGGGATTCCTATCCCATGGTGATGATGTAAGCCTTGAGAGGCAGTGTCATTCTATGATGAGGGATTGAGATCCCATGGTAATAATGCAAATCAATGTTGTTTATGTTTTACAACTTGGTTGCCTCAACAATCCACTTTAAATATCTTGATTAATTATAGTGGAACATATCTTGTAGTTTGTCTTGGCCATAGATCCATCATCATCAGTAGTTGGTGATGGTGAAATAGGTTCTCCTGTGGGTTAACCCAGAAGCGCATATTGTTGAATATGCATGATTGCTCCTAGCCAAAAATAGGAGGATTAGAGTGCAACTTCAGTTGTAGACTCCAGAACGTGGTTTCATGTCCGTGGCTCAATATGAAAGAGCATGGTGAACAGGCCCATGGCTTAGGATGTGTGATAAGAGCATGGTGAACAGGACCATGGCTCAATGATTATGGAGCATGGTGAATAGGCATGTGGCTCAGATCACTAGCATCGATACCTGTACCAACGTGGGTAGGCAGAGGGTAGCCTGATCCTATGTGGCTGCGACCACCTAAGTATGAGATTGTAGTCCTTCTTGTTAAGCACTCGTGCACTGACCACGAGGTGGTGAGGTCATGGAGTCTGACTCTTCCATTGACCTTGTATGACACCGGCTTTGGGCTTCGCAACCGATGGTTGGATTTGAGCGGTACAACTCACTTCCTCAGGGCATGATAATATGTAATCTAGCCGAATAGTATCTACTGCTTAGGGCAAAACACGGAACATTGATTGAGGCCTTGCTTGTATAGTTGATCTAGTTATACCTTGTAGTTATCTGTACGATCCTTATATTTTGTGATCAGTTCTTATAAAGCTTATCTTGTCAATCATGTTCCATAAAGAAATATCTAGTTATATGCCTCTTGGTAAGTTATTAATAAGGTTAAGCTCTATTTAGTATGCTGCTTACATCAGTTACTTGCTTTATCTGAATTTTTATAGTTTTGGCAGGGAGTTATGTTTCTTACTGGGATGGTGTGTCTCACCCCGCTGGTTTACAACCTTTATAGGTGATCGTGCTAGACGTGGTGGTGTTCGTGAGGTTGCGGCCAAACAATAAGAAGAGTAGTAGGAGGCAAGAGATGGATATGTTGCTATTTTGGTTGTTTAGTAGTAGAGTCCTAGAGTTATCCATGTACTCTCAGGTCCCTGGAGGTGTTTTGATGATGTTTCATGATGAATAGCTATTGTAGCCTTGTATTTTTTGTTGTCGGCCTGATGTGGCCCGTTATGTATGTATAAACAAGTGATGATCTCTTGTGTTGATAGGACAACTGGTCCATACAAGCCGTGGACATATATCCATGCTTGTGCATATTTATATAACATGTTTCCTTCCAGGATGAGGAGCTGGATGTATTAGTTTTCTTTTATCTGCTTTCTGCAATCAATTTTTATTAACCCATGTTTTCAGTAATATGTGGTTTCATCGTGGTTCTGCATGTTTTCGCGTGACATCTCGTTGTCTGTGTGATAGCAGGATGTCACAATGAGTTTGGTATCAGAGCCCTATGTTCACTGAGTCTATAGGGATCTAGGACTAGGTTTGTGTCTGTTCTTATGAGTATTCTAGATTTTCTTACAATAACCTTCTACCCTCAGCAGAAGATAAAGCTTAAAGATGTCTGGAAACCATGAAGAACATGTTGCTGAGAGCAGTGATGCTGCATCAGTTGATGGAGGATGAGTGCAGGCACATGAAGAGGAGGTCCCCCAACCTGACCCATCCATTCTCTAAAACCCTGCCTATCAACATCTTATGGGGCAGTTAATGGCTACGATGAATCTCGTGGTGGAAAGATTGTTAGTGCCTCCACCAAGAGCACATGCTCCCCATGGTGAAACATTGGGTATTGGGAAGACCTTTGAGCGGCTTCGCTGAGTCAGAGCTTTGGATTATGCTAGAACGACTGATCCAACAGATGCATATCTGTGGCTGACAGGTCTTGATAAGGCCTTCCAGATTCTTGACATCCCTGAAGTAGACAAAGTCAAGCACATTGTCTACCTTCTGAAAGGTAGTGCTGGCCACTGGTGGGCCATTGAGGAGGAGAAGTGACCTAGTGAGGTGATATGTTGGGATTTTTTTGGTGGGAGTTCGTCAGCCGATACTTCCCGAAGACCTATCTGGATGAGAAGATCAATTATTTTGAGCATCTGCGCCAAGGATCGATGAGCATCACTGAGTATTAAGCTAAATTTATGGACCTACTAAGGTTTTGTCCTCACATGGCGGCGACAGATGATGAAAGAATCAGACGGTTCGAGAAGGGGTTGAGTGTTGAGTTGACAACACCTACTGCTGCTTTGGAGAACCAGGAGCAGTTCACCATGTTTGTGGAGTATGTCCGAAGGATTGAACGGTCTGTCAAGGAGAAGAGAGAGTCCATGACCAAGAAAGGCCTGCTCAGTTCCCGAGACAAAGGTTTTATGGCTTCAAGAAGCCAAGGTTTTCAGCACCTTCTATGATACAAGGTTCTAGTGCGCCATCACAGTGGTCTCTGAGTAAGGGAAGAGGGCATGGATTTTTGCCATCCAAAGCCCATAGTATAGCTTCAGTGGCAGTGACAGGGCCATCTAGGCCACAACAGAGAGACCAGTCATGTCATCTTTGTGGACAGGTTGGGCATTTCAGGACAAATTGCCTAAAGAGAGATGTTGAAGTGACACAACAGCCGAGGTAGAATCAGCAAGGGTCAGATAGAAAGAAGTTTAGTGGCACTCAAGGGCGAGGATGCGGTCAAGCATCACAGGCAGGATCATCTTCTCAAGGAAGTAGAGGATGTGGACAGCAAGCAATGACTCGATTCTATGCTATGAGTCAGCCGGAGGCGATAGTCAACCTACGAGTGGTGGCATGTCAGATGGAGTTATTTCATTCTGATTTGTCTTCTTTTTGCTTTATATCCATTCTGGTTGACTCGGGTGCTACACACTCTTTTATCGCACGCAGTACACTTGATAGCTATCTTTTACCTATTAGCTATAAGAGAGATAGTATGTTGTTAGAAACCCCTCTTGATGGTTCCTCGATGCTGCGAGAGGTGTGTCCATCATGTGTTCTATCTTTTTCAGGACACAATATACAAGTGGATCTTATACCACTTGATATGCATGGATTCGATGTGATCCTTGGGATAGATACCCTAGAGAAGTATAAGGTTGTGTTGGACTATGGTTTCAAGAAAGCAGTGTTTGATGACAATCGCGAGAAATGGATCTTCCAGGGAGATAGAAAGATCCTTACAACATGTTTAGTATCAGCTATGGTGGCAGAGAAGTTGTTGCGGAAAGGATGTAAGGTATTCTTAGCTCACGTTGTGGATACCAAGGCAAAAGATCCTAGCGTTGAGGAGGTTCATGTTATCTGAGAGTTTGCAGATGTATTTCCCGATGAGTTCCTCGGTGGTCCCCCACCTCGAGAGATTGACTTTGAGACCAATCTGGTTCCAGGAACACAACCAGTTGCTCAAACACCATACAGGATGGCTCCAGCCGAGATGGCAGAGCTAAAGAAGAAGTTATAGGAGTTGGTGGATAAAGGTTTTGTCAGACCGAGCACATCGTCGTGGGGTTCTCCGGTCCTATTTGTAAAGAACAAGGATGGATCGATGCATTTGTGCATATATTACTAGCAGTTAAACAAAGTTACAATCAAGAACAAGTACCCGTTACTGAGGATAGATGATCTTTTTGATCAGTTGTGTGGCGCTACAGTGTTCTCAAAGATCAATCTACAGTCTGGATATCATCAGTTGAGGGTTAAGGATGAGGACATACCCAAGTCAGCTTTTAGGATGAGGTATGGTCACTTTGAGTTCGTGGTTATGCCGTTTGGGCTAACCAATGCGCCTGCTGCTTTCATGGATCTGATGAATAGGGTGTTCTGCCCATTTCTAGATTAGTTTGTTGTAGTTTTTATAGATGACATCTTGATCTATAGTCGGGATAGTCAAGAGCATTAAAAACATCTTCGACAAGCGTTGAATCTCCTTCACCAGCATCAGTTGTATGCCAAGTTTAGTAAATGCGAGTTCTGGTGGAAGGAAGTGACTTTCTTGGGTCATGTGATATCCGCGGATGGAGTCAGAGTGGACCCCAAGAAGGGGGAGTCAGTTGTGGACTGGGAGCAACCAAAGATGCCAACTGAAGTTCGTAGTTTTCTGGGTTTAGCAGGATACTACTAGAAGTTTATAAGAAACTTTAGTATGATCACGTTGTCGTTGACAAATTTGACCAGGAAGGATGTACCTTTTGTCTGGGATGATCGTTGTCAGCAAGCTTTCCAAAGTTTGAAGGAGAAGCTGACTAGTGCTCCAGTGTTGGTACTGCCAGAGCCTGGGAAATGCTGTGGTATTTTGTGATGCTTCTAAGAAAATCTTAGGATGTGTACTGATGCAGGAAGATCATGTGGTTTCTTTTGCTTCGTGATAGCTTAAGAAGCATGAGGAGAATTATCCGATACATGATTTGGAGCTGGCAGTGGTGGTCCATGCGTTAAAGAATTGGAGACACTATCTTTAAGGGGAAGTGTGTCAGATCTTTACAGATCATAAGAACTTAAAGTACATCTTCTCGTAGAGTGAGCTGAACATGTGACAACATCACTGGATGGAGTCAATCAATGATTATGATTGCACCATTGAGTATCATCCTGGTAAGGTGAACGTAGTAGCTGATGTGCTTAGCAGGAAGTCTTCTTCTCTTCCTATAAAGAAGGAATATTTGATTTCCTTGGTATGCCATAGGGGGGATATGTTTGTCTCTTTGCGGCAGATGAATGTACGGTTGAAAGTCTCCTTGTTGGCAAGATTGTTGGCACATATGTAAGTAAAGCCTACATTGAGACAACAAATCAAAGATGCACAACCGGCAGATGCTTCAGTTTAGTTGATTAAATCATAGTTTGGTAGTGAGAAGTGGGATGGCTTCCATGAGTTCGAGGATGGACTAGTTTGTTATCATGGTAGTATGGTGGTCCTAGATGTTGACGATTTGAGGAAGTTAGTGCTCGAGGAAGCACACACATTGATGTATGCTATGCATCCAGGTGTCACCAAGATGTATCATAATCTGAAGGACCTATATTGGTGGCCTGGCTTGAAGAGGGATGTAGCTGAGTTTGTGGCTAGGTGTGCGGTATGCCAGCAGGTTAAGGTTGAGCATTAGAAGTCGGCCGGTACGCTGCAACCCATGTCGATACCGCAGTGGAAATAGGATCAGATAACCATGGATTTCATAGTTGGTCTGTAAGGACAACTAAGAATCATGATTCCATTTGGGTGATAGTGGACAGATTGACAAAGTCTGCTCAATTCATACCTTTGAAGACAATGCATACAATAGAGAAGCTTCCTTAGGTGTATGTGGATGAGATAGTGCGTTTGCATGGTGTACCCACAACGATAGTCTCTGACAGAGGACCCCAGTTCACAATTCATTTTTGGGAACAGTTGCACAAAGCATTGGGAACATAGTTGAGGTTCAGTACCACTTTCCACCCACAGACAGATGGATAGTCTGAAAGGACTATTCAGACTTTGGAGGATCTTCTCCGAGCTTGTGTTTTGTAGTTCCTAGGTAGTTGGGACATGCATCTCAGTTTGATAGAGTTTGCCTACAACAATAGTTACCAACAGAGTATCGACATGGTTCCTTATGAGGCTTTATATGGAAGGAAGTGTAGATCTCCTTTATGCTGATATGAGTCAGGCGAGTATCAAATTTTGGGTCCTGAGTTAGTGCAGCAGACAACAGAAAAGATCAAGGTGATACAACAACATTTGAAAGTGGCACATGATAGACAGAAGGCATATACAGATAATTGCCGACAACCTCTAGAGTTCTAGGTGGGAGACAAGGTGTATCTCAAAGTCTCACCATGGAAAGGTGTGCTGAGGTTTGGCCAGAAAGGCAAGATGGCACCCAGGTATATGGGGCCATACCCGATAATAGCATGTGTTGGCAAGGTAGATTACAAGTTAGAACTGCCGCCAGAGTTGCATAGGTTACATCCGGTGTTCCATGTCAGTATGCTAAAGAAAAGTCATCCAGGAATAGAGACAGTGATATAGCTAGTTGAGGTTGAGCTTGACGAAGATGTAACCTACGAGGAAGGTCCAGTGTTGATTCTTGATAAGAGAGTGAAGAAGTTGAAAAGGAAGGAGCTGGTACTTTTGAAGGTTCTTTGGAATCATTGTGGCATTGAGGAAGCCACATGGGAGCTCGAGGAAGAGATGAGGAGGAAGTACCCCTCGCTTTTCTCTTTAAATTTTGGGGGCAAAATCCCTTTGTAGAGGTTTATGGCTTGTAAGGACCCTGACCTTCATTTTGGGCTTACCCTATTTGTTTTGCCTAAACCTTGTGTTTAGATGCTTGCTAATCACCTCAAATGGTGATTAGGGTTTGTTTGTGCTTTGTTGAGAGTTGGAGGTGCAACTTGCAAATAACCCAAGTTTTAGGATTGATGTGTAAGTTTGACATCTTGAGAGATGTCCTTATCTCTCCTTGCATCCTCTAGGTCTAAGAGGATGGGTTGGGCTCATTGCTTGAGTAGCTTTGGGCCTTGTTGAGCCTTGTTGGGCTTTGTTTTGCCTTGATGGGGTCTTGTATCGGGTAAGACCAAGGTGTATCGGCCAAGGCTTGGTGGGTGTGCCGGCCAAGGAGGTTGTATCGGCCAAGGGTGAATGGGTTGCCTCTTAGGTGACACACATCTCCCTCCTAGCATCATTTATGTCACCCCCCTTGTGGACACTTGGTGCTTGTTGCGTACATGTGGCAAAAGCTTTGGACATGTGGAGGTGGGCGAGATAGTAGGTGGCTTTGCCCCATGGACAAGTGTCCCAAGGTTGGGCGACACCTTTCCTTGTTCTCCTTCTTCACCCCATGGTATATATACTACCTTCTCCTTAGTAGCTAAGCTCTTTAGATACTTTAGCTACTTTCCTTCTTCCTTGGTGGCCGAGACATCCCCCTTGGTGGAGCTTGGTGGCCGATACCCACTTCTTGGTGGAGCTTGGTGGGCGACAAGCTCTAGTCTTCTTCTTCTTCTTCCTCTAGTGGTGGTCGAACCCTAGAAGGCATCTTGCTTCTTTGGTGGTGCTTGGAGCTTTGGAGCTTGCTTGAGGCGGGTTACATAACTTGTAACCCTAGTTATACTACTTCCTTTTCATGTTGCATGTTTATATGTTATCTTGATTGGCCATACATCTTGTTAGATATGTTTCTTGCCCTAGTATGCACCCTTTTTATCTTGTTATATATAGTGGCCATGTTGTTGATGTGTTCTTAGATCTTGTGGCCGAACCTTGAGTTTTGGGCAAAACGCCTTTCTCTCCCATTTGGTTTTGAGAAGTGAGTTTGAGCTCTAGTAGTGTAGGCAAAACCCCTCTCACTTGGTTGTTGAGAGGTGAGTATATTCTCTAGTTGCTAGGGCAATACCCTTCTCTCACCATGGATTTGAGAGGTGAGCCTTGGTTTGACGTTGACCTAGTGAAGGTTGGAACCTTGACCGATAAAGGGATGATCGACCTTGTTGCTCAATATGTCATGGAGGTTGTGCAAAACCCATCTCTCTTGGTTGTTGAGAGGTAAGACAACTCTCTTGATCTATTAGGGTTTGATGGTGATGATCTTGAGGTTGATGATGACCAAAACGATATGGTCCTTGTATGTTGCACGATACCCCTTTGTGATGAGTTGCCTGATACCCCTCTCCTAGGGTTGAGTCTTGGGCGATATCCTAAGAAGTGTTCTTTGTCCCCTTTGCTCGATATGAACTCCTGCCTTAGATTTGTGCTTGTGGGCGTTATGCCTTTGGCCGACATGATGCTTGGTAGACATCTTTGTTTTGTGCCTCGGGCAATATGGGTTGGTTTTGGTGTTGCCCGATATGGTGCTTGGGTGGTGGAACCCTAGTTGGGTGCCCTAGTGTTGACTGATATGTGGTGCCTGCCTTGTGGGGTGATAGGTTATCTTGGGTGCCATGGTGTCATTTGTTAGTCGTGTGCTTGATGGGCGATACAATGGTGACCTTGGGCGTCATAGCCTTGGACGATATGATTGTAGACAACATGACCTTGTTGGTGCCCGACATAAAACCCTAACCCATTGTGGGCGATAGGGGGATGGCCGATATGTGACACCCATATGTTGCCCAATATCATCTTGCACCTGGTTGCCCAATATCCATGGGTGCACGACACATCTCTTGGCCTTGGTTGCATGATATTCCTTGTGCATGGGCGCATGTGATGCTGGTGACTGATATGGGTGGCTTAGTGCCTTAGGGTTTTGATGCCCTAGCTGATAGAGCTTTGGTGAGGGATATGACCCTTCCCGATACCTCCTTGGGTGAGGAATGGTGCTACCCACCACACCTTTGGTGAGGGTAGGTGGTACCTTTGGTGAGGGTTATGCCTTGCTCGGAAGCTTAAGATTGGTGAGTTTGTTATCTTGTGCCCACACCTTTGTGATGATGAGTTATGAATGATAGGTTGCAACCAATGATATGTTTAATACCTAAAGTTGGTTCTAGGTGAGATGATTAGATACATGATTATGTTCATAAGATATAGGACATAATGAATGTTCGTGGTTTGCTTGCAATAATGTAATATGTTTACAAGATACATCTTTGTGCTTCATGTAGTTATAATCATGGATGTTGATCCAATCATGTACCTTCAACCCTAATAGCATGATAATCATAAAGATCTATGTTATCTCTCTCGATATGCATACTAACCATGCTGGTGTATCAAATGAATTCATAGCCAGGTAAGAGGTATGATGTATATGTGTTGTGAATAACACTGAAATATGATAATACTTGATTGATGGGATAACATGTATCACCTGTATGATGTGAAAAGGTTTGTTGACCTGATAAAGGATGAGTGCCTAGTTGAGGTGTTATCCTCCGATGTTGAGATAAGGGATTGCTATCCCATGGTGATGATGTAAGCCTTGAGAGGCAGTGGCATTCTGTGATGAGGGATTGAGATCCCATGGTAATAATGCAACTCAATGCTATTTATGTTTTACAACTTGGTTGCCTCAACAATCCACTTAAAATATACTGATTAATTACAGTAGAACATATCATGTAGTTTTCCCTGGCCAAAGATCCATCATTGTCAGTAGTTGGTGATGGTGAAATGGGTTAACCCGAAAGCACATATTGTTGAATATGTGTGGTTGCTCCTAGACAAAAATAGGAGGATTAGAGTGCAACTTCGGCTGTAGACTCTAGAGCGTAGTTTCAGGCCCATGGATCAATATGAAAGAGCATGGTGAATAGGCCCATGGATCAGGATGTGTGATAAGAGCATGGTGAACATGCCCATGGCTCAATGATTATGGAGCACAGTGAACAAGCTTGTGGCTCAGATCACTAGCGCTGATACCTGTACCAAGGTGGGCTAGGTAGAGGGTAGCCTGACCCTGTGTGGCTGCAGCCATCTAAGCATGAGACTGCGATCCTGCTTTTTAAGCACTCATGCACTGACCACAAGGTGGTGAGGTTGTGGAGTCTGTCTCTTCCATTGACCTTGTATGGCACCGGCTTTGGGCTTCGTAGCCGATGGTTGGATTTTAGCAGTACAACTCACTTCCTCAGGGCATGATAATATGTAATCCAACCGAATAGTATCTACTGCTTAGGGCAAAACACGGAACATTGATTGAGGCCTTGCTTGTATAGTTGATCTAGTTATACCTTGCAGTTATCTATACGATCCTTATATTTTGTGATTAGTTCTTATAAAGCTTATCTTGTAAATCATGTTCCATAAAGAAATATTTGGTTATATGCCTCTTGATAAGTTATTAATAAGGTTAATCTATGTTCAGTATGCTTCTTACATCAATTACTTGCTTTATCTGAAGTTTTATAGTTTCAACAGGGAGTTATGTTTCTCGCTGGGACAGTGTGTCTCACCCCACTGGTTTACAACCTTTTTAGGTGATCATGCTAGACATGGTGGTGGTCGTGAGGTTGCGGTCGAGCATCAAGAAGAGCAGTAGGAGGCAAGAGATAGATATGCTGCTATTTTGGTTGTTTAGTAGTAGAGTCCTAGAGTCATCCTTGTACTCTCAGGTCCTCGGAGGTGTTTTGACGATGTTTCATGATGAATAGTTGTTGTAGCCTTGTATTTTCTATTGTCGGCCTGATGTGGCCCATTATGCATGTATAAATAGGTGATGATCTCTCGTGCTGATAGGATAGTTGGTCCATATAAGCTATGGACATATATCCATGCTTGTGCATATTTATATAACTTGTTTCCTTGCAGGATGGGGATTTGGATGTAATAGTTTTCTTTTATCTGCTTTCCGCAATTGACTTTTATTAACCTGTGTTTTCGGTATTATGTGGTTTCATGGTGTTTCCGCGTGTTTTTGCATGACGTCTTGTTGTCTGTGTGATAGTGGGATGTCACATATTAATAATAAATGATAACATTGATATCACAATACTTGATTCATTGAACACCCTACCCTTAGGGTTTCATTTAATCACAACAAATGCTACAAAGAAAGGTGTAATACATCTATCGGGTATTTTTCAAATCTTTACAACACATGATACTTGGGATCTCAATCCCTTATCATATTACTGGGAATTCTCATCCCTTCACATCATTATCATAATTACTGGATCTGCGTATTCAAACCCTTAGATCATCACATAACATTGTTACCTCTGTAACAGGTAACCATTACCTCTAGGTCCTTAGACAAAGGTATTCATTTTTCTGGTTATACAAGTATTCTCATGGTCATCACATCTTGTCACCTCTCACTAGGCAACAACTTATTCCAATGGCTCCCAGAAAGATTTCACGCAACATAAATATTCACTGAATAAAGACTACTATCAACAAATCATATAAAATCAATATATGTATGAAACCTTGGAACTGAGCTGAATTTGGGTTTCCATTCCATTCACTGGGATATCATGCATCCATAATAACATTGAATAAATAAAGTCTATCATGTCAAGAAAATCCCTTCAAACGGATTTCACGATATCTATTCGCAAATATCCAACTTTCCTTGCATCTAGGGTTTCACCCTCTTCACTGAGATACCAAACAAACACTACTAACTTTAAAAAAAAATCTAAGATGGTATCTGACATATATGTACTACGAATTTTGATAAACAATCATTCAAAACCAAGGGGATCTAGATAAGAAACTTTCTCTATTTACTTATCCAACAAATTTCAGTCATAGACAAATTCCCTATATTTTAGCTTACTCTTATAACCTCTGTGAATACTTAGGGAATTCTCATTAGAATGCATTGTATACATTTCTAATATGATTTTATCATCTGAAATTCATTCAAACAAAGGAAGAATCCATTTCATACCATTTTGCAACAACTTAGAACAAATAGACAATTCAGGGTTTGTAGTCGCATACTAAGAAATTAAAGATTATGGTTGATTTAACCAATTTTTCATGCAATATACTGTTTAAAGGAAGTTCCCACTCACCCTAAGGTGTGAAGGAACCTTAAAAACGTACCCCATATCTGAAAATTTCGAATCCATATCAAATCCCTAGCAATTCACCCAATTCTTCTTCCTTTCAACTCGGAAACCCTAAAAATGAGGGATTATGAAGAAAGAGTGAGAAAAGGGGAAGTTTTGATACCATTTTGGATCAAAACAGAGGAGGAACGGAATTTTGACATGTGAGAGAAGATTCACCATGAAACTATATCCAAAGAAGCTAAACTTACATGATTTCATCATTCCTCGGACCGCAAAACCCTAGGTCAGCATCTCCAGCAATTTCTCCTCTCAAACCCTAACTCTCTCTCTCTCTCTAGGATTTCATTTCTCTAGATTGAATCACGAATTATAATAGGTCCTTGTGTGTTATGTTGACCATATAGAGAAATTGAGCTGCTTGGGTTAATTGCACATCAACCCTTCACTAAACTTGTTCTTATTTCAGCAGATTTTTCTGTCATAAAAAGGTTTATGTGAATTCGTGTTTTTCAGAGACCAAACCTTCTCAAAGAATTATGATAATTTACTATATTGTGTATAATTGAGTTAAAAATCTTCAATTAAAATTTGATATCATTCCAAGTTTCCATTAAATAAATAAAAATCGAATAGTTCATTGCTATCCAGAATTCTATAGAAATGTCAGTTATTGTAATTCATCTACTGATAAGGTCTAAATGCATACAAAAATTATGAAAATTGTACATATTCTTTATGATTGAGTTTCAGATCTCTAGTTAAAATTTCTGATCATTTGGATTTACTAATAAATAATTAAAAATAAAACACTACATGGATGAAAAGCACTCTTTCAGCATTTTGGTCAATGTATAGTTCGACCGAGAACAACATTTAAAGAACACTCAAATATTCAGATTGTTTTCTCCAATATGCATGATTGAGTTTCCATATCATATCCAAAATTAATTTAAATAAAAAAAAATTTATACAAATATAAAAAATCATTTACCACACTGCTATCCTAATCAAATTCCATACTCATGTACCATCAAAACCCTAATTTCAGCCAACTATGGTTTATATTTCCCAAACCCTAATTTCTCAAACAATAGAACACTTAACATTCTTATTAGATTTAAAAAATAATAATTGAATTATCATCATTAATTAGATTTAAGAAATGATCAATCCAATTAAGCATATAATCATCCAGGTAAACCCTAGTTTACTAATTAAGCTCAGATGCGGTCATAACACTTCCAGACTGATCAAGATGATTATAAATTGCAATCATGATTTGTGTTCTGCCTCAAGAATAGAGCTATAAGCTAGAAGTGTATTAAGAAAGAAACAGTTGTTGATTCTACAACAGAGGCCGAGTATATCACTGCATCAAGTGCGACAAAGGAGGTTGTATCGATCAAGAAGTTCATTATAGAACTTGGGGTTGTTCCCAGCATCAACGATGCAATCAAGCTATATTGTGACAACAGTGGAGCTATTACACAAGCTAAGGAACCCAGATCACATTAGAACTCAAAGAACATACAAAGGTAGTATCATCTCATATGAGAGATCGTACAAGAAGGAGAAAAGATATGCAAAGTACCAACTGAGAGCAATGTTGTTGATCCCTTGACAAAGGCACTTTTGCAGTAGAAGCATGACAGTAATGTTAGGTCACTTAGAATAAGATTCATGGGTGATTGTCTCTAACTACTAGTGGGAGTCTGTTGGTTAAGTATTCCCAGAGAGCCAATCATGTGATGATTGTAATGACATAACTTGTAAAAATGATTTGATTATTAATAAAAGGCAAGCTTCCACTTTATTCTATTTAATTCAGTTATGAGATAATGATGTAACATTATAAATGTCTTACTCAATGACATATGTATTCAAGTTACTACCCTTGTGGATGAGATCATACGGATGTTAAGAGTACATATACATATTCTCATTATGTCCATGATTGGTTATTATTGTGGAAGTTTGATAGACAACAATAACACATAAGATCAGAGTGCGAGCTGGTTGATGACTAAATCTCATCAATCATGATATGGTGATATCAAACCAAGAACACAGATACATGTTAGAGAACAATGTATCAGACAGACCCACCTTGAGACTGACACATGGAAGTAATAGTCAAGTCTCACAATGATGGTGATGGTTGTGGTTCTTGGACCTAAAATCATTGCACTCATCACATATCATTTGGTCCGCTTTGACATCATAAAATGCAGTTCTGAAACATGGGTTGTCATAACGGTGATGATTGGGTGACTTTGACACATGGAAATTGAGTGTGAGTGATAGAAATGGGATTTGTCCCTCCTACTGGAGTGTGATGTCCTAGGCCTCTTGATTAGCGAGACTGAGAAATGCATGGCCATGCGCATGTGAGTCAATATGTGATATTGATCTTACATATATCTCAGGCAGTCTGCTCTTGGTTTAAGAAACAAAATTGAATAATAATGAGGGTGATTATTCATGCAACTAATTTGATATGGACATCAATGACAAAAGAATTATACAAACACTGCAACAACATGCATAGATTGTAGGTTGAAGTTGTTATCCAACTTTTCATTTACTTGGGTAGCATTGATGTGCGACTAGGCATTGCTCATTGCTTGTGATGTCATAAGTTGTTATTGACATTCACTGCCAACGTAATATGGGACCTATAGGGTCACACATATAGGTCTCGACCTAGAAGAGGAGTTCAAATCTCGAATCACAATTGAATTAAGTACTAAAGTGTTTAGGTATTTGATTCACACAACAAATAGGCTGACAACACTTCTAAACACCCATCTCAAGTGTTGAGACAACTCTCGAGAAGTGCAAAATGATTATCTCAAGTGTTGAGGTGGGCGTCTGGGGTAGTCATGCCTATTATGAGTTTGAATTGGCTAAGGAAGTGAACTGACCGAACAGACCGGCTTGACTCGGATCACTAGATGACCGTTTGGGTGACCGAGACAACTGTCTCATATGGGCGAGATGGCCCAATTCAGCCTAGGGAAGGTTCTAGATATTTCCTAATTCATTTGAGTTGCACATTACTTGTTGTGCAAGAAAATTAATATGGGATATTAATTGGAAATGAAATGCCAATCTCATGTACAACTGGGAAACAGCCAAACGGCCATCTAGGCTATGCCAAGTGACTATCTGGAATGCCAGACGACTGTCTTGGTTGCCAAATGATAGTCTGGGCTGTCGGAGGTTGCTAAAATTTAGATCTTCTGGTCTCTTCCACTCCTGCATTGACTGGGAACCTAAACCCAAACCCTGCCTATAAGTAGAGGGGTACTGGGGGCTTCCCAAAACACAACATAGAAAATTGAGAATCGGTTTCTCTAACAACATTGTCCTCTCTGGTTGTGGTAACCATGAGAGATCGAGCAAGTTCTACCAGACTAGTAAGGAACAACAAAGGAAAGAGAAATTGAGATCATTGTTGTGGGAGAGCAAGTTAGTGACTAGTACACCAACAGGAGGGACAACTCCTTCCTGTCCATTCTATAAAAATGAGAGGAGCTCTAGGCGGTCTGTGTGGACTTCTATAGAGGCAAGAGGCTATTGTCTGCCATTAAGGAGGACATCATCAACTAGTATTTCGTGATGAGAGGAGCTATTGCAGAAGATGATGCTCGAGTCTGGTGTCCTGGGAGGAGCAGTCAGATGAGTCCCAATGGAACTAGGATTCAGAGTTGCACATCTACAAGGATGATAATTGTCATTGGACTTTCTCCAGGATTAGTTAGATCCTCAAAACCATCTTTCCTATCTTATAGTAACTGATGTGATATGCTGATTATGGAAATATGGTACATAAAAGTTTTGTTTCTACTGCCTGCTCTGTAGCCATATTTCCCTACAAACAAATCTTGAAAGTAGTTGGCATTGAATTTTAAAAAATATGAAAAATGAAGTAATTGGGAACTAAAGAAATAATAAATAGTATTAGACATTATGATTTTGTATTTTTTAGACAAGAGACTCACATCTACCTCTTTAGTGATTCCATTACTGATAGTTATAGGAGAGAAATGATGAGATCACTCTTCTCCATATGCCTAAAAATGGTCAAGTGGAGAAGCTCCTAGGCATAATGCCTCAAATCTTAGTCAATGATGCAATTAAGACACAAACCAAACCTAAACATTGGTTTTATTGTAGGATCTGCTACTTCCTACTAGAAAATAGTGTTGACTTCAATAAATGCTAGCACACCACCTTGAAATGATTGAAAATCACCTCAAATATTAGTTAGATTCTAGCTAGATCCTATGCACCCGAATCCACATCTTAATTCCCACAAGCTATATATTGACACATAAGTTTATTGCCGCTTAGAAGTGCAAGCAACAACAAGTCATTATCACCAGTGTTCCCAATGAATACCAAAGATTTGATACTTCATTTTCCCCATTTCTTGCCTATCCTCTTGAAACTACACTATAGACAACACCACAACCAACATCAACCTGCTATCATTTACCAAACTCAATGCAACATGCTTCAATAATGTAGCTTTCTGCTCCACCTTCTTCTAGACTCCTCAACCTTCAAATGTTTATTTTCCTTCAAATGTAGTTTTTGAGGTTGTTATCATCTATCTCAACAACTATCACTGAGCAATTCTCATCTTCAAAAATCTTCAAAGTAACCATCAACACATGGACACTAACTTCCTCGCTATCAATGGCACTAAGAGTGGCCATGTAAGCAAATACCAAACTACAATTATTCTGTCTCATAAGACCAGCTGTCCATCTTCTTTTATTATGCATAGAATTCCTATAAGCACCCAACTTTATATTGAGTTTGAGGTTATTAATATCAAGGGGTAACCACTTGACAAGATCTAGATGCCTCATCATATGATGTGGTTCATCAGACCCCAAAAGCCTCATGTCTTGAATGCAACTACTATCCCCCAACCTCTTGAATGTCTTTTTCTTCATAAGGATATTAACATTCTCAGTGATAACATTCCATTATTTATCTTCATGGATTGCATAATTATGATAGTTAGCACAACATATAGCTCTCTAAACTGACCAAGTAACACGGCGGGGGAGATTTTGGTCATCCATCTTCTAAAATCACTCTTAGAAGACCTAGTAGAGTATTCAAGAATCCAACTATAAGCATTGAGATTCATGTTAGGTTGTACCTATGAAGAAACATCAAGAGCTCGATTCCAAAGAAAAGATGCTAGATCTCCATGCACAAATAAATGATCCGTCATCTCTCTAGGTGAAGATTCACATCAAACACTATCATAGTATCAAAATAGCACATTTAGCATATTTCCAACCATAGGAATAGCCCTATGAATGACTTTCCATGTCACAAAACTAGCACGTGGGATGCCATAAAGAAAAATTCTAATTCACCTCATATAGTAGAAATCATATACATATATATTTGCATTCATTTAGTCAATTGGAATCTAAGTATTAGTATAAAATGTATTATTCACATATCAGTATATGTATATATATATATATATATATACATGTAAATATACCTCATGTGGAGAATATAGTTGACATGTGGACCAAACTTATGATATATAGAGATAGAACAAAATACACAACCTGGATTGGAGAAATCATACAATTACTCAAACATATACATATTTAGACCTTTGTAACTAAGGTTGAACCTTATAAGTAGAAAGGATCTAAAACCCTAAATGGGAGGTAATATATTAGTATCGAGAATTAATGGGAAACCTTGATCTTGAATAGTAGAAAGTAAACACTTGACTCCAAGTCAAATAGTAAGATTATCGTACCATGAAGCTATATCTTACACAATCCTTGGAGCCACTTAGTTGGTGTTTGTGCAATATATATTGAGGTACTAAATTCTCTATATTCGTTATGTTGATATTTCATCCCTCTTGAATGTCATCCAAAAAATCTTATTGAGGGGTGAACCCTATTCATTTAATAGCCTTGTCTTTTTCCTAAAAGGTCCCACTATATGAAAACTTAAATATTGTTGAATGATGAAATAAATATGGATTTGTACATTGGCACAAAATTTATAATATTGGCTAGAGTTTTGGATCCAAGATTCATTGGTTCATATCCCCCAACCCTACACAGTAGATAATGGACATAGAGGTCCACCAGTGTTGGTTACCCCTACATGCATAAGTGTCATTCTCTCATAGCAGGGAGAACACTACACATCTAGCCCTAACAAAGAAAAAATATTAGATTTCATGTTGTAGTGGATAAATACTTAGATATTGAATACTTTCCTATTTGATATGGGAATAATTGATACTCTTAAGTGCATCTTGTTTTCTGTGAAGAATATTACATATTTGATATTTTAACACTCTTATGAATTCTATCTTTTTCATCCTTGAAATCAATAAATTGTTGACCCTAGTTCATGAAATATTCTTACCTAAATTTTAAATATTTTGAAGCTCCTTTTGTTTAGATGTATTTAAATAGATAAATAACAAATATTTAGTATCAGATTAGTTGACACAACCCTTATTTTGGTCCACGTGTGGATTTATTCCTTCTGGGAATTCATGGATAGGTGATACAAAGAAGAGGCATGAAGGAGATGCCCTTAGTTGAAGAGTAGATAGGACTCATGTATCTTTTAAATATGAGTCCTTAAGCATAGGCTTCTGTGAACTCCAATTGTTAAGCATGAATGTACACAAGATTTTTTGTATATTCTGATATAGTTTTTTTAAAAAATTGATCATAAAGACAGGGTATTTAAAACATGGTACCAAAGCTATAAATAGTTTGCAATCATGCATGTCCCATGGGAATTATGGTTAAATAGCTAGTACACCATAAAATTTGACTATGTTCTACAACTAGTCTTACTTTTCTAACCCTATCTACTTAAGATAGAAATATTGTAGGTGGAACTAATTTTTACAAGATTGTCTAACTCACTAATTAGTAAAGATGAACCATCATGATGTTAGTGGAGATGATATGAAGAGTCTAAGGAAGGATTTCTTCGTTTTTCTTATTGACCTAGATAAGACAATTATTGCTACTTGGAAAGTTACAAATCGTCACCCGCTTAAATCAATATGTAGAGAGAAACTTATATTACGACATTTGAACAACTTACTAGTTGACTAGTTTGGGATAAGGCAAGGTGAACAGTAGATGGGTTGCCTAAAGTTGTATTCGTGAATTTCCTTTCGTAGAGAACAACATCCTTCTCCCTTATGCCATAAGTAAAGATACTCTAATGACCCTTCAAGGTTTTATGGAAATATTGTTTTTCCAATTAGTCAAACAGAGTTAGAATGGTGAATGTTGGTAAGAGGTTATTGTGACTTACTTCCCACATTCATTTTGGCATTTTCAATTTTTCATCAAAAAGTTACCCCATAAAGAAATTATTTTCTTTATAATACTTTACGAACAAATAAAAATGATTTCAAGTAATCTTATCAATGTTTTCTGGCGATAATTCACAGTTAAGGAGGTATGGAAAAAATCCTTGAGAAGACTCACATGAAACCCTTCAAAATTAGAGTTTAGTGAAGGATACTACCTTGTAGTTGGCATGCCTATTTAGATAAATAGTTAAACCCTTTTAAGGGGTGGAGAATAGTACTTGATTAGACCACATTTATGCTGATTTTGAGGATAAAACTCACTTTAAGGGGCGGGGTGTTGTAACATACTACGTTTTGGGTACTAAATCCATTTTAAGCCATAATTCCTAATTTCCCCTAACTTGATCTTTTTTGGTGTATCCCTACCTTGATCTTGTTTAAATTCTTGTCCTTTATTCCAAATCCAAGTCAATATTTTTGATCGAATATCATGCTCTTTAGTACAAATTTGTCTCCTTTTGAGTTTCTTGTTTCTAAATGAGTTCATTACAAACTATTCTCTCATAAATATCTTTGAGAATATTTCATGGAATTCATAATGTTTAAGTCAACATTGTATTGACTAGACCTTGTATTAATATAATACACCTACTCACACAACTAATGGCATGGAAATTAATACAAAATGCTAAAAGCATAAATAAATATTAGTATTTGATGGTTTAATTAGAAAAAAATTATCTTGGTTAAATTAGGGTCTAATATTAGAGCATTAATTTTCTCATAAACCAATTTAGTAAAAAATGAATACATGCTTCTTGTCAATTGAAAGATATATATTTTGGAAAACAAATTGAGAAGGTTCATTTTTTGGTTGTTTAATGGAAATTGATTGTCGGGTCTAGAACTAAATGTGGGCTCCTTCCTCACGACACCATTTTGTGACGGTTACATAGAGGAAGATCTAGGGGAATCTACCAAGGCTCTAGCCCCATCCCAACCCCCCATCCAAAAAGTTTGAAATATGTATTTTTAAATTATGAATAGAACATTTTATATATACTATATATAAACTGTCAAGAATCAAGAAATTCAAAATAGACGGAACAATTGGTTAGCAATGCTTTTTTGGAACTTGTGGGTGTGTATCATACCAGATCTTGGACCCTACCCTAGAGCTTTGACATTTTTGGTTGACCAAACAAGGTTGAGGTTAGAGTGACCCTAATAAGCTAATGCATGAATGTATCACCCTAATGTAATCTAATATGTCACATAACTCTTTTGTAAGTAATATGAACATAAGAAACTTAATTGGATGTAATATAACTAATGGAACCTAATTGAATGGGCCATTTATGGGACATATGACATATCTCACACAAAGAAATCTCAAAAGTGAAAACAAACTTAAAATTCGTAATCTACGTAACAAAATAAGCCTACATGTCAAATTTCATCTAATATGGACAACCTTGATATAATAGGGTAAGTTTAGGAGAGATAAATCAATAAACGTTGTAAAGTAATCAAGAAGGTAATATATGACATCAAAAGATGGCAATGAAGGCAAATTCGTATTCAACATATCAAATATAACTTAAGGATGAAGTTTCACCTAATTTGGATAATCCAAATGTCATTAATGCATGAGGAGAGAGAAACAAAGTTTTAAGTAATAATTGCATTAAAAGTTCTCAAAAGGAAATGTAACTTCACAGTCGGAATCTACATGTCTAACTTAACTTATGTGCAAATTTTGGTTTAATTTAAGTCTAGAACCCTTAATTAAGGAAAGAGAAAATCAAAGCATTAATTTAATGTCACTTTATTTTAATTGAAATAATAACTTTCACATGTAATTTTTCACAATTTTTCCTATGTTTGGGCTGTTACGCAGACACTTAATGTCAGGTTGCTTCATAGTTGTTGGATCAAATCTGATGGAGGATGAGTCATCTCCTACCTCCAGTCAATCTGTTCTTTCCGGCTACAGTAGCAGTGATTTTGCACAATAGATTTCTTCCTCTACTTCCCTTCTTGCTTCTTTCCATTTTGATTTTTGCCATCGCCTCAAATTTCTGATTTCAGGGACCCCTATTTTTGGTGGATTTCCTTCTCCCAATCGATCAGTCGATGAGATACTTTCCCAATCAGCCCATGTTTCTAGTTTTGAGGTTGCTGCATCGAAGCATGGGCAAGTCCCCTATAAATACCTCCTCCTCCATCAACCCCTAACACCCAACAACCGCTCGCATTAGCTCCTTTGGCCCCGATCACCCTACAACTGCTGCTCCCTTCTCTGACTTCTTGGTTCGTCAATGGTGGTCTCCTAGCGCTCGACATAGGCTTCTCTAGGTCGGCTTCAACTCTTGGAGATGTGGGCGAGCTACGAGAGTCCTTGGTTTGCTCAAATTGTAGGTACAATAGTTCACCTCTTTCTTTTGGCTTTTGACCTTCTCGATAATTGACGACCTCTAGTTCATCTCCTCCCTGTAGTTTTCGACTTCTAGCTTCAGTTTTATATGATAGTTCATCCTCCACCTTTGGTTTGGTCTTCCTTTAGCCCATTCTCTCTGTCTGTGGATCTTGGTTTCTTCAGTAATGGCGGAAGGTCTTGTTAGAGCGGTAGGTGGTCATTTCTTCTGCGGTTTGGTTCATTGAGTCTGACAACGTCTTAGGAATAAAGTTCCTTTATATTCCTTGGCCTAGTTCTCTCTAGATCTTGATCTGGAGCTCAGATTTCCCCTCGCTGTGGTTGGGTTTTGTGTGGTGTTCACAGGGGAACAAGGTCCTATGTGCTTTTCCCTCTCTACCCTTCTCTCTATTCTTTTCTTTCATTTTATCATCAAAGGACAGTTTGGTAATTAGGCTTGCCTTTATTCTTGCACGTCTCACTGAGTTGGTTGAGTGGTCTGCTGACTTGGGTGGCTCTGAGTGGGCCATCTCAGACCATGTGGCCTTTCTCTCACTTCTCTCTTTCACCTTCTATTCATTGACTTGGTTTTTTTAGTTTCTTATTGGTTGATTTTGTAAAATCCACAACTCATTCTACACTGATAAAAAAAAGCTTAAAATAGTCAATAAAATGAGAAAAGGGAAACTATCTTTTGGTACTAATCTTGTCACCTAATTCTGATGTTAAAATAAAAGTGGATATTAGTGGATTAATGTAATTAGATAATTACTTGTAAAATTCATAATTAGATATTTATAAGTCAAAAAAATATAATAAAATATGTTTTGAATCATATAATCTAAAATGTGACATTGTTTTCATAACATAATTCACACATTATTAAAAAGGTGGTTTTTAGGGTTTGAATAATGTATATTAAATTGACACAAAATCTACCTATATGCTTAATATGTTCTTTGGATGCCTAGGCGACCTAGAAGTGACTTTGGTCTTTGAACTCTGAAGTTGAAGTATGATTGCATCCCACATTATTTCTATATTGAGAAATAAATCTATTTTCTCTCTTATGTATGTTTGCATCCCCTATTATTCTGTTGAGAAATTAACCTATATTCTCTTTCTCTTGGTCCTATGGACATTAGCCTACACATGATCTTTTTCTTTTGAAAATTATGGTTCATGTGAACTACCTTATTCTTGTGATCATGGATATTCTTTTGAACTATTTTCATATGCTTTGTACATGATGGAACTTTATATGATGATGTGTGATGTCTTTTGCCCACTTATGAGGTGGATGTATATGTAGGTCACTTATGTGGTGACTAGTTGGTATAATCTGACTATACTTTTTACTTGACTCTACATTTTACATGCTATGTGATTATGTATCACTAGAGTAGTGTAATTCCATTAGTTTTTGTTCATTGTGTAATATGGCAACATTGAGATGTTATTGGGATGGAGGATGTATGATTCCCCATACCCAAGTTTGCAAGATGTATGATTCTTGGCCCACATTGATAAAATTGGGAGTTTGGTTAATGTACCATTCTCTATCAGGTGCAAGATGTATGATTCTTGGCAGCCATGTCTTTATATTGGTCTAGGGCTATGCTTATCTCACATGCATGTAGGATGATAATGATGATGATGGGTTATGTGCTGAAATTCTTAATATGTGCTTATGTGGCACCACCTTGTTGTTTTATTAATGGCCAGTATCTTATCTTATCATTTTATTATGTTTCTTCTCTTTTATGCCCTTGTGGGTAGTCCTTATCTCTTCTATGGGAAGCCTTTTATATTTGATGTCATTTATTCCATATATTTCTCAATTTACTATTTTTATATGTACATATCAGCCTTTACTGATGTCTTCTATTTTCTCTTCTTGTGGGGGGTATGCTTCCAACCCTAGGTGAAGGATATGGAGGACATGGCACAAAGATATGGACTTAGATTGAGAAGTTAAAGCTTGGAGACAATCTTGATGTGGTTTCGATTTCCCTCTACCTAGATCCTTATGATTTACCCTACATGTAAGTTTAAGATGTTACCTTGTTTTATAAATTGAATATAGTCACTATTTTATTCCACTGCTAACCTTGGTTGTTTTGTATACCATTAATAAAGATTTGAAACTTTTTACACCCACTCCAAGCATACCTTTGAAGTGTATTTGGATTGGAGGTTCTGTTGTTCAAATTTTTAGTAGAGAGGTGGTTTCACTTCCTTACAACATGGTATCAGAGCCCATGGTAGTCAGAATCTGACTATTTCAATTTTATCTCCCTAATTAGAACCCTTATCTTGCATAGTTTCCCTCTAGGTAAGATGTTCACCCTATAATTGATCTATGTTATATATATGTGATGAGGTTTTAGGAGATCTTACCCTATCATATAGATTGATTATGTTTTGTATCTCTTGATGCTAAGGGGTTTGACTTGAGGATGAAAGTAGGTTATGAGTATGAGGTAGTGGTAGGATAAGGAGATCTTGTTATGGATACATTGTGACTTGGTTTCCTCATTGATTTTGAGCTCACCATTGTTTCATATCGCATGATTTTTTGAAGAAAAATGATTTTCAATTATGCAACTGTATGTACCAAAACATTTCTAGATTTCATCAAAATTTTCTTGCACTAAGTCACAATGAAGATGTATGGATAGTGAAACTCTAGAAATAGTTGGAACAGAATTGTAACCCTAGTTTTGGAGATATGACTAGGAATGATATAAAGGTGTAGTTAACCTATCCTATGACTTTTAGTAGGATGCATGAACAACATAACACTCTAAAACTTTCATAACTAGAAGATATGTGGGTAGCCTTAATACCTTGATGATGATTAGTTTGACTTGTTAGGTTGAACCTTTTAAGGGGTGGAGAGTAGTTGGTGGTTGATGATTGAATCAATAGATTTTGAGGACAAAATCCTTTTAAGGGGTGGAGTGATGTAACATACCAGATCTTGGACCCTACCTAGATCTTTGACCTTTTGGTTTAACCAAACAAGGTTGAGGTTAGAGTGACCCTAATAAGCTAATGCATGAATGTATCGCCCTAATGTAATCTAATACGTCACATAACTCTTTTGGAAGTAATATGAAGATAAGAAACTTAATTGGATGAATAATATAACTAATGGAACCTAATTGAATGGGCCATTTATGGGACATATGACATATCCCACAAATGGAAGTCTCAAAAGTGAAAACAAATTTTAAATTCGTAATCTACATGTCAAATTTCATCTAATTTGGACCTCCTTGATATAATAGGGTAAGTTTAGGAGAGAGAAAATCAATAAAAGCTATAAAGTAATCAATAAGGTAATATATGACACCAAAAGATGGAAATAAAGGAAAACTCATATTCAAAATATCAATTATAACCCAAGGATGAAGTTTCACCTAATTTGAATAATCCTAATGTCATTAATGCATGAGGAGAGAAACTAAGATAATTTGGATAATCCTAATGTCATTAATGCATGAGGAGAGAAACTAAGTTTTAAGTAATAAATGCATGAAAAGTTCTCAAAAGGAAAATCTAACTTCACAATCAGAATCTACATGTCTAACTTAACTTATGTGCAAATTTTGGCTTAATTTGGATAAGTATAGAACCCTTAAATAAGGAAAGATAAAATCAAAGCATTAATTGAATGTCACTTATTTTAATTGAAATAATAACTGGCACGCGTGATTTTTCCCGATTTTTCCTAAGTTTGGGCTGTCACACGACCCACTTAATGTCAGGTTGCTTCATAGGCATTGGATCAGATTTGATAGAGGAGTCATCTCCTACCTCTAGTTGGACTGTTCTTTCCAGCTATAGTAGCAGTGATTTTGCGCAACATATTTCTTCCTCTACTTCCCTTCTTGTTTCTTTTAGTTTTGATTTTTGCCACTTGTACAAGTTTTACAATTGATTACATTTCATGAAATTACAATAATTCAATCATATAGATTTCCCAATTCTTTGTCATCCACCTTATTCCTGCAACACTCAAGTAACACGTTAGATCGACAAGAATGAAATGTTTGTCATTATCAAAACAAAGGGATTTAAATGATATCCATTTAGCCAACAGTACCCACTCACCCTAAGGTGTGAAAACAACTTTAAAATGCATCCCATCTCTAAAAATCTCAAAATCATATCAAAACCCTAGAAAATCATCGGATTCTTCTTCCTTTCAACTCGAAAACCCTAGAAATGGGGGATTATGAAAAAAGTGTGAGAAAAAGGAGAAATTTGATATCATTTTAGATCAAATTAGAGGAGGGATAGAACCTTGACATGTGAGAAAATATTCACCATGAAAGGCTATGCAAAGAAGCTAAACTTACTTGATTTCATCATATCTCGGATAGAGAAACCCTAGATCAACAATTCCACCACTTTCTCCTCTCGTACCCTAACTCTCCTTCTCTCTCTAGGATTTTATTTCTCTGAAATGAATCATGAATAATAACAGCTCCTAGTGTTTTAGTTTGACCATATAGATCAATTGAGAGCTTGGGCCAATTGCACATTGACCCCTCACTATACTTTTTCTTATTTCATCAGATGTTTCTGTTATAAAAAGTTACTATAATTCATTTGTTTGTTTCAGAGGTCAAAAATCCTTCAAAAAATTATACAATTTAGCATTATGTATGAAATATAATTTTAGAGGTCCATTATAAATTTTAGATCATTCAGAGATACCAATAAATAATTAAAAATCAAATACTACACTGTTGAAAAGCACTCTGTCAGCAAGGTCGGTCGAAATATAGTTCGACCGAGAAACACATTCAAAGAACATCCAAATATTTTGAAATTTTTCTCTAGAATGCATTATTGAGATATCCATATCATATCCAAAATTCAATTAAATAAAAAATCGTAGAAAATATGAAAAAAATTACCACATTGTTACCCTGATCAAATTCCATAGTGATGTACTATCAAAATCCTATTTTTTGTCGATTAGGGTTTACATTTCTCAAACCCTAATTATTCAAACTAAAATTATAATAGGTTTCTTATTAGGTTTGAAACATCAAAAATTGAGCAACTATCATGAATCAAGTCTAAACGATGTTTAATCTAATCAAGCATGAAATCGTTCAGGTAAACCCTAGTTTACCAATTAAGCACAAATGTGGACATAACAAGTACATTTTGATTTCTCCCTTCTAGCGTCTCCCTATCGTTCTAGGCATCAATGATCAGTTCTCACATTTTTTTATTGTCACTCTATCTGAATTTCTAGTTTGAGTATATCTTTGTTTGATCAAGTGTAATAGGTCTTGGTTGATATTTGATTCTCCTTGCTTATGCAGTCATGGTGGGAGGGCTTCACATTCCCAGGTATCCCATGCCTCACTACAAGGATCAAGGGACTAGAAGAGTGCATGGAGCTCTCATGTGGCATGAGTTTGTTCAGTTATGCTCAGATGTCTAGGTTATATTACATGAAGCAATTTCTAGTTGGTTTTACCTCTTCCAATTTTAAATGATGAATCGATAGTAATATATATATATATATATATATATGACCTTCTTTTAGTTCTAATATTTGTCATGTTACATATAGGAACCACTATTTTATTTGGTATCACTTTGATATTTGGTTTTGATCATGTTACTAATTTCCCAATTCATGCATATGTTTGTAAAATGTATGTGATATTATCACAATAATTGAACAATGAGTTTTGTTTCTTAAATTAGTAAATTGGATTAGCTTAGATAATTGATAAATAATTTTCTATTGATCAAATTACAAATAAATAGTCATTAGAATATATATATATATATATATATATATATATATATAGATTGGACTAGGGTTTGTAACCTATGTATATGGAAAATAAAAGGTGATTTTAGGGTTTGTATATTTTATTATAAACTAATCCTAAATATTTCTAAATGATCAACAAGTGATGTATGGCACTGGTTTGGACGTAGGTCTTGCCTATGGACCTTTCTGTACATGTTTGAGGTGTGTTTCACTCTCTTACTATCATATTAGATAATTTATCTAATTTCTCTCTGTCCTAATCTACAGTGTATCCCTTCTTAATGATATTGGACAAATTATCTAATTTATCCATCGTTTTGTATCTTGAGTCTCTTATTGAGTCATATTTGATAATGGTTTATATCCTCTCTCTATCTATTAGTATATATTTGACTTGATTAAGTTTAATGCCTTTATATTGACAATATGAATTGTTCTGATTGTAAGTTGAATTTGTTTTTTGTATATTTCTTCTATTTATTCAATTGGTATTTTGTTGAACATATTGGCCCATTCATGCAAAAAAAACATGATTGTCGTATGTTGGCATGCTATTTTAGGTATCATATACGAGAAAGTGATTTTCTTTTTGCATATTTATGATGTAATTTTGAATATTTTATGACATTTTAACTAAACTTAATCTTGCCTCTCTATTAATATGCATGATTGATTTTTGCCAACTAGTATACTGCAAATAATTGCACTTTAAGTGGCTAATCTCTATTGTGTGTATCCTATATACATTGTAGTTATACA